>OX638369.1:34799791-34940958 GCA_951812925.1 Calliopum simillimum
ATTTTTTTTTTTGTAGTATAAAAATGGTAGTTTTAACATATCCTTATATATTTTTTTTCGAATTCCCGTTAAATTTTCTTTAATTGACTAGTACATTTATTACACCAATTTTTATAACTGAGTTCAGAAAAAATTATTTTTCAAAAACAATCAGCTTCAAGGCTCCAGTAGAAAGTGTGCGCGCAGCGTAATACATGGGAATAACCCGTGTGTAACAAAGGAAAGTATTTTTTCGACCTCAAATTTAAAAGTTGGTAAGACAAATGTAATACCGAATTAAAGGAAATATAACGAAAATTTTAAAAATATATACAAAAGTGTATGTTAATAGGAATAAAAAATTGGGAAAAACAATTTTAAAATCAACTTAAAAGGTCCAGAACTTTGCGAAATCCTCTTGAACTCCATAAACCAAATTCACTCTTCATTGAACATTTAATTCATACAATTAGCTAAAATTCTTTTATAGAAAAAGTTTTCTCTAGTTAGAAAATCAGTTTTAACCCCAAACCCTTCAGGGGTCCATTTTAAGCCCCCCCTCGGGTGCAATTTTTTGTTAGTCTAAATATACTACACTGCAGTACAGTAGAACGCCGATTATCCGAACGCCGATTAACCGAATCGCCCATTCTCCGAATCGGTCCTAAGCGTAATATAAAAAATTAAAACCAAGTACTGTAAGTAAGTAATGTAATTTTTGTTTTGTTGTAACAAGTCGGAACTCGCTGGAGTCCAGATATATTTCAACTGTTATGGTAGAACTGTGTTTGCTAAACTTAATAAAGTTTATTCTATGTATGACAGTTCGTTTTTCTATATTACCAGTCTATGTCCGATTATCCGAATTTCCGATTATCCGAATCGACCTCGGTTCCAATTAATTCGGATAATCGGCGTTCTACTGTATTTTGAAAATTTTGCTTATATGGGAGGTGCCAAGCTCTCTAATCCGAGCTCACCCAGTTTTATGTTCAGAGCTTGCATTTATAGTCTTTACTGTCTGAGTGAAATTTGGTTGGATTATCTCAAAAAACTCTTTCAGTATAGCATTTTGAAACTTTTGCTTAAATGGGAAGTCCCACGCCCCCTTGTTCCATTTCACCCAATTTTTGTTGAGAGCTTTCATTTATGATTCTTAGTGTCTGAGTCAAATTTGGTTCGAATATCTCAAAAAACGCTTTCAGTATAGCGTTTGAAGCTTTCGCTTATATTGGAGGTGCCACGCCCTCTTGTCCGAATTCGCTCAGTTTTTTCTCAGAGCTTGCGCTTAAAATTCATTGTATTTATGTGTATTTTGGTTGCATTGTCGTGAAAAATACTCCTTAAATTGCATTTTGAATATATTTTTTGTATGGGCGGTAGGCGTGTCCGTTAACCAATTTTGCTCATTTTCAATCCCACGAGCTAACTTTGACGACGGAGGCAGTGTACCAAATTTCATAATTGCTCAGTTTTCAACACACTGCCAGCCAGCCACCCAGCCACTTAGCCAGCCAGGCAGACAGACGGACATGGCTATATCGATTCAGGAGGTGAAGCTGATCAAGAATATATTTACTTTCTATTTCTGCCACGCCTCCTTCCCTGCGTTACAAACGGAAGGACAAAGTGAATGTAGCCTGGGGTATATTATGCAAAAAATGCAATTTGAACATTTTTCAATCATTTTTATATAGCTTTTCCATTTTCTAATCGATTTTCTTAAATGGTATCTTATTTTCTTCATAATATATATAGTCTATGATATGAAAAAATAAAATATGTATGATAAAAACATCCCAATGTGCACAAGAACGGATGCGGATCCGTTTCGAACCCGTAGCGTACATCAAAAATGAATTTAAAACGGATTTGGTTTTAATAATGTTAGTGCTGTGTTAAAAAAAACTAGTAAGGGTGTAAAATTTGGCCTGGCCAAACATTAAATACCCTACACTGCAGTATTTTTAAAATTTTGCTCATATGGGAGTTGCTACGCCCTCTTGTCCGAGGTCACCCAGTTTTTGTTCAGCGCTTGCATTTATAGTTTTTAGTGTCTGAGTGAAAAACTTTTTCAGTAAAGCGTTTTGAAGCTTTTGCTTATATAGGAGGTGCCACGCCCTCTTGACCGAGTTCGTCTAGTTTTAGCTTAGAGCGTGCATTTATAGTATTTAGTATTTGAGTGAAGCTTGGTTTGTTTATCTCAAGAAACTGTTTCAGTATAGCATTTTGAAACTTTTGCTAATGTGGGAGGTACCACGCCCCCTTGTCCGATTTCACCCAATTTTTGTTGAGAGCTTTCATTTATGATTCTTAGTGTCTGAGTCAAATTTGATTTGAATATTTCAAAAAACGCTTTCAGTATAGCGTTTTTAAGCATTTGCTTATATGGGAGGTGCCACGCCCTCTTGTCCGAATTCGCTTAGTTTTTCCTCAAAGCTTGCGCTTACAATTTTTAATATTAATGCGTATTTTGGATGCATTGTCGTGAAAAAAACTCCTAAAATTGCATTTTGAATATATTTTTTGTATGGGCGGTAGGCGTGTCCGTTGACCGATTTCGCTCATTTTCAATCCCCCGAGCTAACTTTGGTGACGAAGGCAGTGTACCAAGTTTCATTGAATTATCTTGCTCAGTTTTCCCAAAAAGTGTATTTCAACACACAGCCAGCCAGCCACCCAGCCAGCCAGCCAGACAGACGGACATGGCTATATCGACTCAGGAGGTGACGCTGATCAAGAATATATATACTTTTCTATATCTGCCACGCCTCCTTCTCTGCGTTACAAACGGAAGGACAAAGTGAATATACCCTGGGTGTAGGGTATAAAAACACATTTTTACGCGCTTATTAGCGATTAACAAAAATAATAAGAAAAAAAATGAAAAAAAAGAGAGAAAAATTTTACGATCCGCCTATGGCAGGATTCGACGTACTTAAATGCGATAAAAATCCACATTGTTTCTTTGTTTTTATACCCTACACCCAGGGTATATTCACTTTGTCCTTCCGTTTGTAACGCAGAGAAGGAGGCGTGGCAGGTATGGAAAACTATATATATTCTTGATCAGCGTCACCTCTTGAGTCGATATAGCCATGTCCGTCTGTCTGGCTGGCTGGCTGGCTGGCTGGCTGGCTGGCTGGCTGGCTGGCTGGGTGGCTGGCTGGGTGTGTGTGGAAATACATTTTTTGGGAAAACTGAGCCACAAAATTCAATAAAAATTGATACTCTGCCTCCGTCGTAAAAGTTATCTCGGGGGATTGAAAATGAGCGAAATCGGTCAACGGACACGCCTACCTCCCATACAAAAAATATATTCAAAATGCAATAATAAGAGCATTATTTGCAATAACAGAAACAAAATACACATAAATACTAGGAAAAGTAAGTATAAGCTCTGAGCAAAAACTAGGCGAATTCGGACTAGAGGGCGTGGTACCTCCCATACAAACAAAAGTATCAAAATGTTATACGGAAAGCGTTTTTTGAGATAACCCAACCAAATTACACTCAAACACTCGGATTTATAAGTGCAAGCTATACGCAAGATCTGGGTAAGCTCGGACAAGAGGGCGTGGCACCTCCCATATAAGCAAATGTTTCAAAATTATATAATGAAAGTGTTTTTTGAGATAATCCATCCAAATTACACTCAAACACGAAAAACATTAATCGTAAATTCTGAGCGTAAAGTAGGCGATGTACGATTAGAGGGCGTGGCACCTCCCATTCAAAATGCTATACTGAAAGATTTTTTAAGGAAAACCTAGCCGAATTTTACTCAAACACTCAGAACAGTAAATGCAAGCTCTACGCAAAATCAAGGTAAGCTCGGAGGTGAGGGCGTGGCACTTCCCATATAAGCCATTTGTTCTTATACTCTCCGAATAATATACTTGAAATTTAGTTTTTGGCCAGGCCAAAGATACCACCCTTTCTAGTTTTTATTATTTTAATGCGTAATGTGTTTCCGAATTTGGGTAATATTTTTGTCAAAAGAAGGGAAGAAAAAGAACACAGAATACTTATTAAAAAACAATAGAAATTTGCTTATAACTCAACATCAGATAAGTCTACATTATATAGGTCAATAGCTTAGTTGTCTAAAGTCTACTGTTTGTAAATAATACCCCGGGAGTCCGCGTATATAAGCAGCATTAACATTTTAAAAAGCGAATCCGTTTTGAAATCGAGTTTACGAGATTCGCTACTTTAGAGGAATTTCTCCTGCAATTCTCCTTAATTTAAAAAAAATTTTTTTAATTTTTTAGAAATCAATTTATTTCTCCGAAACTAACAAACCAACCAAGAAGTAATGCGTGTAGTATTTATAGGTAATTAAATTACCTATTGTTTGATATATAGTACGTTTACAAAAAATTTTATTTCTTGAGATATTTGCAATTAAGTGGAACTATAACCGAAAATGACCGATATCTCCAAAACGACGTGCAAAAAAAAAAAAAAAAAATTAATATGGTATTCGGAATCAGCAGCCGATTTTACATATAAAATGGACAATTGTACTCATATTTCATTTTTGCTGTAAACTAGTGGTGTCGTTGGACCATTTTCAAGGTTGAATTTTCTTAATCTTATCACTGTTAAATCGAAAGTGATAAGTTCTGTGTTGTAGTCAAATGTTTTTATTACTTGCTGAAACGTGCTATAATACTTTTAGATAAAATAAACCTATGTATGTACCATAATGTACTTATGTTATTGAAATGCTTATGATTGACTTGAATAACTTGAACAGTTTGGAAATCCCTATTGTTAGTCACAAATATCGCATGAAGTTTATAAATCTATTAAAAAGTCATTCACATGAACATCCTAAGTCGGAATTTTCTAAATGACCTCTTGACTCCTTGGTCAAAGTTAAGTTCAACCTCAAGTCCTTTGAACAAAATACCTTTTACAAAAGTGAGTTGCGATCATGATTTATTAACGTCAAACCTAACTAACGAAATCAGCATTTTTTTCGTTCAATCCAGCTATGTTAGGAAGAAAAATAAAACACAAAAAACTTATCTGGTTATATTTTTTTATTACTTTAAGCCAGTGGTCGGCAAAATCAAGAAAGAGAGTTCATGTGTTAGAGACGATAGATAGCAGATGGAAAAAGAAAAACAGAGATAGATAGAAAATATAAAGCTCAACTGAGCTATGAAGTGCCGATCACTGCTTTAAGCCCTTACAGTGTTGTTTCCTCAGTTATAGTTGTAGCGTCGGTTGTAGTTGTAGGCTCGGTCGTAGTTGTAGGCTCGGTTGTAGTTGAAGCCTCAGTTGTTGTTGTTGTAGCCTCGGTTGTAGTTGTAGCCTCAGTTGTAGTTGTAGCCTCGGTTGTAGTTGAAGCCTCAGTCGTAGTTGTAGCCTCAGTTGTTGTTGTTGTAGCCTCGGTTGTAGTTGTAGCCTCAGTTGTAGTTGTAGCCTCGGTTGTAGTTGAAGCCTCAGTCGTAGTTGTAGCCTCAGTTGTTGTTGTTGTAGCCTCGGTTGTAGTTGTCGTACCCTCAGTCGTAGTGGTAGTTAGACAATACATAGCATTTAGCTTAATAATATCCTTCTCGCTCATACCCGCACGTTGGCCCATTACACCATCGGCTATATCTTGAAGTGCAACGACAGTCTTCTCTCCATTCTTTGAGAATGCGTAAGGACCATAATGCAACACACTGCCATAATCATACTCCTGACCAAAATTGGTAATAATGGTGGCGCTATATTTATTAAAATTACTTTCTTTACCCGTTTGAATATTCTCTGTCGCAATGTGCACATAATCATCACGATTTGAAACGCTTTGCATGTGAATGAAACCCAAGGTATGTAGCAATTCATGGACAATTGAGCCCAAACGGAAACAACCAGTGCCGACTGGAACGACTTGTAAATTATATGTTTGCCCAGCACGCTGTAAGTAACCAACTTGGGAGTAGCAGCCACCTGCTTCGCCGGTGATAGTAATGTAATATTGATCGTTAGCGGTAGCTTCCTGAAAGCGTATGCAAGAGACACCTTCAATGATTCTCATGCCACGGACGATGTGATTCTTGTGCGCGTTATCTGTAGCGTTAGATAATAAATAAATGTAGATATTTACTAATTGAGGAGTGGCCGTACCAAAGGGCTTAAGTACTATTTCGAAGCAGAAGTAATGTCATACTTTTTATGTGCTTTATAGTCGGTTATTTGACTGCTATAATTTTTTCAACATAATGACATAAATTTCACACAATCAAGTAAATTTTCAGTGAAAACAGAAAACAATTTTATTAACTTCTAACAAAATGTCACCCGTTTCATATAATGACACTACTTTTGCCTCGAAATGGTACTTAGGCCCTTTGGTACGGCCACTCCTCAATTGTTGCTCTGTATCTTTTATTTACCAAAGTAACCAGCAGCAAAATTATAATAAACTATATTATTTGGCCATCTTCTATTGGTATTAATCAAGCCATTTCTTCCTTGCTGCTCATCCAAAACCATATCTCCCTCGTAATATCCTGCTGCCAACTCGGGATCAATTTCACCAGGTTGTTGCTCCAAAGGAGCAGCGCACACGAGAGCGAACAGAGCTAGGAATACAACGTATGACTTCATGCTTTCTCTTGCGATAGACGACTGACAAAACGGAATAGAATTCTGTTCTACTTATTTCAGTAATAGTCATGCACAGAAATTGTATTAGATTTCCCAAAAAAAAAAGTATGTAGTTTTAATTGTTTTATTATATATTCCATCGATCTCTAATACATTGTAGATAATAATGTTGGGAACTTTGGAGCTATATTTTTGTTGGTGTACGAACGGTTAAAAATTTTATGTTATAGCTTATTTTAAGTACCCATATAATTTGCAGTTTCCTTATAATCATGTATTTATCGTGTTCGTGTTTTATGGACTCGAAAACTTTTTGAGCGATTTTGATTAAATTTTCACACCAATTTTGTAAAGATCGGGGAATGGCGAGAAAAATAGACGAAGCTATGCCCTTAAAAAACAAAATTCAACTTATATCTAAAACTGTTTGACACATAGGAATGCCATTTTGAGCATATATTTATAAAAATCACCGAAATACCTAACAATCTCTGAAAAAACAGGTAGTGCCACGCCACTTAAAAGCAAAACTTGTCATATATGAATCTGAAATGATTTAATGTACATTTAATGTCGTCTGAGTTCTTTTTTGCCCCATACGCTGATTCGTTAAAAAAGCAAAAAAGTAAAACCTGTATCGGCACAAGCACAAGTTATTTGCTTTTGCTTTTTTAACGAAGTTGCGTAACGGGGCAAACGAGCATTCAGGCGACGAAATATAAAAGCGGCACTGGAACAATTTACAATTTACTGAAAAAGTAGACTGTTTGACACCAATGAACAAGATTTGGTACACGGAAAAAACTAAACCCTAAATATTCTTTGAAAATCCCAGAATTTTTTACTGATTTTTTCAGCCGTAAAGAAAAACCGTATTTTTTACAAATTACACAGAGAAAATTAAAAAAAAATAAAAAAATTATGTTGATGGTGTCGAACTTAAGACCTTCGTGTTTCTAAGCGACGCTCTAACCCCTGAGCTACTGTAGCACTTTTATTTCTATACCTTAATATTTTATTTAAATTATATTTCAATAAAATTTTTTTTCGATCTCAATCAGTAATAATTGAAATGTATTCAAAGCAAATATTGCAGATCTCACTGGTATTTTTCCATGCGACAATTTTCCATTTCTCTATTCAATATTTTTACTTTTTAACTCCGTACTTTTTGAAGTTGTACTTTCGTGCCATTACTTTTCCATGAGAACTCAGTAAAGTTATTGAATAACCGGAACAAACTGTAATTTTTCATGAGATTATTTTTTTTTGTACTGTTTGAAAATCAATTTTTCCGGATCATTTTTTGCGTGTACATCTGTTCGCACAGGGTAAAAGCTTTATTGTACTTATGAAATGTTAGCAACATTTGGAAATGGAACTCTCTCAGTGTAAAGAAACTCAACTAATTGTAATTTAAATAAACATATGCTTTGATAAAATAACAAATATATTTCTAATCAACATTTTAATTATCAAATATTCTTTCTTTGGGCTTTCTGTTCAGCAAAGGTATTAATGACAGCATCAAGGTTCATATTTTGGTCTAGGGAATGCTCAAGTTGTTCCCGTCCGCGGGCAGTATTAGGAGGTTAAGATTGGTATCACTGAATAGATCTTTCAAAATTATTTGATACGATTTTTTTGTTTTTTTTGGTTTCAGATATAACGTGCATTTTGCCTACATGCCACCCAATACTTATGCCACTGGCTTACATCCAACTCTGCAAGTTGATAACACAGGCACAAGGGTCGAGATTTAGATTCGTCCCAAAACCAACTCAGAAATAAGAAAGTCTGTTAAAGCCGATATCTGTATAACTTTTTTTATATTTTCATTCCGAGAAAAACCAATGGAGCACTTATGATTCTACTGACGGCCCATTTTGGCTAAAAAATAATGTTTCTGGTCACTACTATTTTTTCATAACAAAACGGAAACCTAAGGATGCTTTAGAAATAAAGATTGTGTTCCTACAAAAATTCTGACGTTGAAGAATTATAAATTTTTTTTTTTTTTAATTACGCGGTCGGAAAAACGATTTGTTACTCAAGAGCAAGGCATCTAACGAAAAAAGTGTGTATTGAAAAAAAGGGTGAGAATTATTCAAAAAAAATACAGGTAAATATCATCACTAGCCAAGGTCATTTTCCAGCTTAAGTTAAAATTTTGTGGTATTCAAAAAAAAAAAAAAAATTTAAAACGCTTTTAATAAATTTTTTTTATTAATTTACGCTTTTTATTTTATGTTGATCTTTATGCTTAAATACGAATAGGACATTTATACATAGTATTAAGCTTATTAATATCCTTCTGGCTCATACCTATACGTTGACCCATAACACCCTCATCTAAATCCTGAAGTGGCACGATAGTCATCTGGCCATTAATCGAAAACCCATAAGGACCATAATGCATTACACTGCCATAATCATATTCCTGATCGTAATCGGTGACAACACTTTCGTCATATTTATTAAAATTACCTTCCATACCACTTTGGATATTGTCCCACATAATGGCCACATAATCATCACGACGTGAATCGCTTTGCATGTGATAGAAACCCAAAGTGTGGAGAAATTCATGGACAACTGTGGCCAGGCGGAAACAACCAGTATCGATTGGATAAATTTCTAAATTATATTGTTGTATTGGAATAAGTGGAATATTTGAGTAGCCAACACTTGAGTAACAACCACCTGCCGAACCAGTAATACGGGTGTAAACCCTAGTATCGGAGGTAGCTTCCTTAAAGCGAATGCAAGAGACATTTTCAATAAGTCTCATGCCGCGATAGATGTGATTCAAGTGTTCCTCATCTGTAAAAATATAATTAGGATTATACATATTTATTTGTATTTATCTTTATAGTCTATTATTTTACCAAAGTGGCCTTCAGCAACTTTATAGTAAACTGTATTATTTGGCCATCTTCTATTGGTATTAGTCATGCCATTTCTTCCTTGCTGCTCATCCAAAACCATATCCCCCTCGAAATATCCAGCTGTGAGCTCAGGATCAGTTTCAGTGCGTTGCTGCTCTAAAGGAGCAGCGCACACGAGAGTAATCAGGCCTACGAATACGATGAAAGACTTCATGTTTTCTCTGATGAAAGACGACTGAAAAATGTTAAATAACGCAATAGAATTCTAGCCTAGATTAAGATAATCACAAGAAATGTTGTTAAATATAGTAACTACCTTAAATTTATTTATTTATTAGATTTCTTTGATGTTGAGTAGCAGCTTATCGTTGTATTATTAATTATCGTTGGGGCATCTGCGAGCTTGAATTTTGTTAATCTTATAATTGATAACATCGATAGTGATAAGTTTTGTGTGGTTGCTAAATTTTTGTTTTGTTACCTGTTGAAACTTGCTATAATCATATAAAATAAAATGTACATAATATGTACTACAATGTAGTTAAGTATGTTACAGAAATGTTAATAACATTTTGACCAAGAGCCCATCAACCAAAACCAAACATTGAAATGATATGAAATCTCTACAACAGTTCGGAAATCGCAATTGATAGTTCGAAATTGCTTGTGGTTTATACATTTATTAAAAAGATTGAAGCCATCATATAAATACTAAAATCGCCTAGTGGTCAAAATTCGATCACAAATGTATTAAATAATTGTGGTTCTTTTTGGACATTTTAATAACTTTTTATTTTCTATTTGGTACGAAATAGAAAAGTTCTTTGTGCTTTGTTCTTTTTTCAGCTCTGTTTAACCATGTATTTTGTTGTTGTTAATACTGAAAAATTTGTATTAAATTTTGCCTGGCTCAAAGTCAAAATATTAACATAATTTTAACTTTGTGCACATCTACGCACAAATACCTTTCTAATCATGTATAATTTATAGTTGTACTCCATTTTTAACATAGTAAAAGAAGATGGACAAGTTTTTGTCTTGCGTATTAATGTATAGATTAGATTGTTTAGAAGTACTCATGTGAAGTTGACTCCGGAATTTCCAAAAACTGAACATTTTTTTAGAGTTCTATATCCGTTCGGATTAGTTTTGGAGTTCTTTCATAAAATTCGAAATATTTCATTGAAATTGAACCAAAAATCGGAGCTGTTTTTCACGTAGAGGATTTCTGAAAATATTTCTGAGATCACAAGAAACAGTTCTGGAGTTCATTATAGTTTTTTTTTTTTTTTTGGTGAAAAATTTTTCAGAAAACTATTTTTTATGAAGATTTTGTCCAAAAAAAAAAAGTTCTGATCAAAGGTCCGGATAGTGCTCCAAAAGTAATAAAGAAAATCTCAATCACATTTTTTCAAAATATTCGTATATTTCATTTTAATCGAAAAATTTTCGGTTCTTTTCAAAATGAAAATCTTGTAGTAGAGAAATTCTAATTGGAGTTTTAGATTGCGTTTGAAGAGTTCTGAAGAAAATCTTTGTTGCAAATCAGAAAAATTTTCGATTCTTTTTAAGTATCCGAAAATGAAAATTTTATTATAGAAAAGATCTGATTGGAGTTCGAAGAGTTGTAAAGAAAATCCTTGTTACATTTTTCCGAAATAATTGTAATTTTCATTTAATCAAAAAATCAGAAAAATTTTCGGTTCTTTTTAAATATCCGAAAATAAAAATTTTGTCGTAAAGGAGCTCCGATTGCAGTTCTGGATTGCGCTCGAAGAGTTCTTACGAAAATCCTAGAAACATTTTTCCGACATATTCGCATTTTATTTTAACTGGAAAATCAGAAAAAGTTCGGTTTTTTCGTAGTTTCCGAAAATGAAAATTTTATCTTAGAAGAGTTCTGATTTTAGTTCAGGATTGCTATTAAAGCGTTCTTGAGAAAATCCTAAAATGTTTCCGAAATATTCGCATTTTTTATTATAATAGGAAAATGAGAATAGTTTTCGGTATTTCTGAAGTATCCGAAAATGGAAAATTTATCATAGAGAATTTCTGAATTGAATTCTAGCTAGATTGCGTTCAAAGAGTTCTAAAGAAAATCTTTGAAGCATTTTTCCGAAATACTCGTTGTTTTCATTACAATCGAAAAAATCAGAAAAATTTTCGGTTCTTTTTAAGAATCCGAAAATGAAAGTAGTCTTCTAAGAATACTCCTTATGGGATCCTTAGAAAAAAACCTAAAATTTTAATTTTTTTCTGATTAAAATGAAAAGTAACTATGTAGTAAGGGTGAAACCTTTGGCCTGTTCAAACATTATACATTTAGTTGGATTATGCATTTATAGTTCTCATTGTCTGAGTAAAATTTAGTTCGATTATCTCAAAAAAACGCTATCAGTGTAGCGTTTTGAAACTTTTGCTTATATGAGAGGTGCCACGCCCCCTTTTCTGATTTAACCCAATTTTTGTTGAAAGCTTGCATTTATAATTCTTAGCGTCTGAGTCAAATTTGGTTCGATTTCCTCAAAAAACGCTTTCAGTATAGCTTTTTGAAGCTTTTGCTTATATGGGAGGTGCCACGCTCTCTTGTCCGAATTTGTCCAGTTTTTGCTCAGAGCTTGCGCCTACAATTTGTAGTATTTATGTGTATTTTGGTTGCTTTGTCATGAAAAGTACTCCTAAAGTGTCATTTTGAACATATGTTTTGTAAGGGTGGTAGGCGTGTCCGTTAACCGATTTTGTTCATTTTTAATCCCACTAGCTGACTTTGACGACGGAGGCAGCGTACCAAATTTCATTGCATTATCTCGCTCAGCTTTCCCAAAAAATGTATTTCAACACACAGCCACCCACCCAGCCATTCAGCCACCTAGCCAGTCAGACAGACGGACATAGCTATATCGACTCAAGAGGTGACGCTGATCAAGAATTTATACACTTTTCCATACCTGTCACGCCTTCTTCTCTGCGTTACAAACGGAAGGACAAAGTGAATATACCCTGGGTGTAGGGTATGAAAATATTTCGGAAAAATGTTACGAAATTTTTTAAGAAAAAATTTTTTTCTGACAAAATTTTTTCACCATAAAAATCAAAAAAAAAAATAAAAATATTATGTACTCCAGAACTCTTTTTTGTGAGCTCAAAAATGTTATCAGAACTCTTATACGTGAAAACACAGCGCTGAGCAAAAAACGGTACATATCCGATTTTTCGTCCAATTTTTCACAAATTTTTCAAATTTTGTGCAAGAACTCCAGAACTATTCCCAAAGGATCCAGAACTCTAAAAAATATTATGGTTTTCGAAAATTCCAGGGCCGACATCACATGAATCTTTGAAGTTATATGTGAATAATAAAAGTAACTTGGAATTGCGTTCCCAGGGCACTAAAAATTTCACTTTAAAGTAAATAAACACCATGTAAAATTTGGTCTGTTTCTAGAGAACATTTGATGGATCCCAAAATATTTTAAAACCGAAAAATACTCCTAAAAAAAAAAAAAATTTGGTTTTTATATTTAAACTTTTGAACTTTTTATATAGATTTTGAGTCTATTGTCAATAAATATTTTCGGCCTTGACAATCAAAGTGTTAAAATCAGTTTCCATTTCAATCCAAGTTAAGTGACCAAGAAAGAAAAACAACACCCACAAAAGCTTTCAATAAAACATTTTATTACTTTAAACCGCCCATGTCATGCTTAATTTACGATAGGAATGGCACATTTATACATAGTATTGAGCTTAATAATATCCTTCTCGCTCATACCAATACGTTGTCCCATAACATCTTCATCTATATCTTTAAGTGCAACAATAGTCTTCTCTCCATTCTTTGAGAATGCATAGGCACCATAGTGCATCACACTGCCGTAATCATATTCCTGATCATAATCGGTAACCGTAGATGCGCTGTATTTATTGAAATTATTGGCTTTACCCGATTCAATATTCTCTGTAGCAATGCGCACATAATCATCACGATGTGAATCGCTCTGCATGTGATAGAAACCCAAGGTATGTAGCCATTCATGGACAACGGTAGCCATACGGAAGCAACCAGTTTCTACTGGATAGATAGCTAAATTATATGATTGTGATGCACGTTTTAAGTAGCCAACACTTGAGTAGCAACCATCTTCTTTGCCAGTGATGGTCGAGTAATATTGATCTGCAGCGGTAGCTTCTTTAAAGTGTATGCAAGAAATTCCTTCAATGATTCTCATGCCACGGAGTATGAAATTCTTGTGTTCGTCATCTGTAATGTAAGATAATAGATAAATACAGATATCTACCAATTGTTGCTCTGTATCTTTTATTTACCAAAGAAACCAGCAGAAAATTTATAGTAAACTGTATTATTTGGCCATCTGTATGCGGTATTAGTCATGCCATTCCTTCCTTGCTGCTCATCCAAAACCATATCTCCCTCGTAATATCCTGCTGTCAACTCAGGATCAATTTCACCAGGTTGTTGCTCCAAAGGAGCGGCGCACACGAGAGCGAACAGACCTAGGAATATAACGAAAGACTTCATGTTTTCTCTAGCGATAGACGACTGACAAATACGAAATATTGCAATAGAATTCTGTCCTATTTAAGAAAACGCAATACAAAGAAATTTTGTCAAATTTCCCTAGAAATATATTAATACTTTCAATTGATTTATTAGATTCCATCGATGTTGAAGATTATAATGTTGGAAATTTTGAAGCTGAAATTTTGCTGATGTATCAATGGTTATAAATTTTAGATTGTAGTTTATTTTAAGTGTATAATTTGCGGTCAGCTTCTAATCATGTAAGATAATGTATTATTTTATGTCATAAATCCTGAATATTATCAATGTTTGTACTTATGACGTACATACATGTTATTGAAATGTAAGCAACATTCGTTTCGATCTAGAAATGTGCGTGAAAAATTTAAACAATGCCCATTTAGGTAATCTCTGTCGTCAGTTTTTCGTCGCCCAATTTTTACGCGAATGGAAAACCAAAGACGTCATATTTCGCAATCAATACAAGCTATTTTGTTGAAATTTGGTCGGTTATATCTCGCAAATTATCTTTAGAAGCCCATTTTAATGATCGCACAGTTTAATACTTTATATCTCACAAGTTAAACAAGTTGTTTTGATGATATATGATATATTAAAAATTAAATAAAAATATAATAGATATTTGGAGTTTTAAGACGTTTTTTGCAATGCATGATGTTACGGCTTTTTAGATTTCTGGTGACGATATGGGGCATAATAAAAGTAACCGGATTTAATTACTTCAATAACTTTTTTTGTTATATTACTAGTTGAGACTAGCGTCCCTGATTTTTTTTACTAAACCGGTAATATCCTTCATTTTGGCAAATTCTCACTTACATCGTAATTGAATTAGGACGACAAAATGTTTGTTTATAAACAACCTTTATGAAAAACTAGCATTTCCCAGTGTGCGTCGCTACACCTTCTCTTGTACAGAGGCCGGGGCATTTTCAATCAAATTAAAGCAAAGAATGTAAATTTTCCCGATGCAATTTATTCATGTAACAAATATCATCTTTGTTAGTTAAATAGTTTGAGAGATATGACCAAATCTCATCCATGTCCGTTAAATATTTTCAGAAATGTGATAAATTATTTTTTTTTTTGGAAACACGAAAAATACGAAAAAAATGCCCTAAAAAGTCATGAAACACGGAGAAAACGCGAAAAAAACGATAATAAAAAAAATTTTTGATTTTTGGTTCCGCCATCTAAGGGAGAACCGTTGGGTGAAAAAATTTGTTTTCCTCTAAAATGTCCAAAAATGTCATGAAGCACGTAAAAAACACAAAAGAAAAAACAAAAAAAATTTTGGTTCCTGCATCCTAGGGGGAGCCTTGGGGGGAAAATAACTGAAAAAACTACTGATGCTGAAAACCCAAAAAAATAAAAACCTGTAAAAAAAAATGTTCACGGTGATCGGTCCAGCCGTTTGGGAGTATATAAGGAACATACAAACATTCATTTCCTAGGTGACGAACGTGACTGTCCTACACATTTCAAGTGCAAAAAAGTGGAAGTAAAACATATTTTTATATTAGTTTTTATTTTACATTATAGCTCCAAGGTAGCACTATAATTAGTGTCAACTTTAATAGCAAGCGAAGTCCTGGCTCCAAGATACATGCAAAAAAAAAGACACAAAACGAACGTGACAACAATAGAAGTAGTTTTCGTGCCTATTCAAAGAAAGTCGGAAATCAGCAAAATAAGTCAGAATTTTAAAGTGTGACTTATTTTAGAATCTTATGCAATAATGTTACTTTATAATGTATTTTGTATTTTGAATCGAAACATGACAATATGAACGTGACATTTTTCTACCATACAAATTTTAAATCTTTCAAAAAACCACTATATCGCAGTGAATGTTGGATCACCTTATCTTGTTAAGTTGAGGTGGCATCACCAATTTTTCCAAAGGATGTCATTTGTCCATATCCATTTTACATGTGTACCAAATCTCATAAATTATAAATGCCCTTTTTTGGGACGTGGTATTGCCCATTTTCCCAGGGAACATTATTTGCCCTAACGCTCTGTGTACATACAATGTATGTCATACATAGGGTAAGGGAGGATTTACCGGGTTATTTCCCACTGCATACATAGGATTTACCGTTTTTCATGTTCAAACTAACCGCTAATACCTAAAGATTATAATAGGGCGATTTTAGCGTTCGCTGAAGTCGCATGTTTCTGTAAGGTTGATTTTTCTAAAAAAAGATCAGTGATAATTTTTTTCTACTGAGTATATATCATTATTTCACTTTAAAGACATAGTGCTTTTAAATAAATGGTTAATTATATAAAGTCAGTGAATACCATTTATAATTTATTAGCACAAATATGTTCATTAACCAAAAGAGTTTTTGATAAAAAAAACCATTTATTTCACCAACACGTGCTGTGGGTAATATGGACCACCAAAGAAAAAAGCCTCAAAAACAAATGCATTTATCATCTTTTTCAGATGGGGAATTTAGTTGCAGTTTTCATGACGAGTCTGATGGTCATTATATGAAATTCGTTAACTACAAAGGAAAAAATTTATAAAAAATGCATATAATGTAATACCCTTTACTCAGAAGATCGACGTGGCGAATTTTGGGTTGAATGTGTAATCTGACGTTCTTGGAGTGATAAAAAATGTGCCAAATGTAGAAGTGACTTTTTTATATGCAACTTCTGTACCAAATGAACTATACGGTCCATATTACACGACACTTTTTTTTATCTTCATTTTGAGTATTTTCAGTTTTTTAGTTTTTTTTCTTTATCCTGATGAGATATTTATCTAAAAGTGAATCAGAATAAAGGTAAATTGTTTCCTTTACTGAATGACATAAAATTAATTGTTTTGTTTTATGTATTTTGGGTTTTATTTAAAAAAGAAAGATGGGTGGTCCATATTTCCCTCCCTTACCCTATATTAAATCTCATTCATGTGCAATAAATATTTTCGGAGATATGATGAAGTGATTTTTGTGGGGGCGTTATACCCCCATTTTTCCCAGTATACATTATTTGTCCTGATGCTTTTACTTAAGTACCAAATCCCATCAATGTACGCTAAATAGTTTCAGAGATATAATGACTAAAATTTTTGGCTCACGGTAGACCTTTTGGCGGAAATGGCGATACATAGATGTGAAATATAATTTTTATATAATTTTCTTTTAAAATTAAGTAAAAAACTTGCATATATTTAACAAATTTTAAGACTACTTTGGAAATGGGCAAACGATGGAATCCATTTCTATTTAAATTGTTTTGTTAAATTAGTGGGTAAAAGAGCACTAAAACATACCTCGTTTCCGGGAGATGAAGAAACTGTTCCCCGAACCCCATTATTTATCCAACAATTCACTCGAACATATAACATCATTTCAAGGGATAAAAAAGGGTGGTAGTATGTATGTTCAAGAGAAATATATAAGAGATAAAAATAATGGGGGTTGGTGAAAATTTCTATCCTCTCCCGAGATATGGAAAATAAGAACATATCGATGCATCCAACGCATAAGTTGGCACCTCAAGTTGCCAACTTTTGATGAGACAACGTTTTTCGAAATCTGCGCATTGGACTCCATCTTGCCTCAAAATTTCGGTACCTCTAGCTTGAAATTTAAATCTATGGGAGCTATTTTTGAAGTTACAAGATTTTAACGAAAACAATTCAAAAATTATCATAACTAAAAACTACGATTTTCCAGTAACAAAATTATACGCTGGATGCAATGATATATTTGAAACTTGAAAAATTTATAAAAAAAATCCATAATGTTCAATGAGGATCCAGTCGGCCACTGTTTACAAACAATAATTCTAGTATGAGTGACTTATAATTTTTTTTTTTTTTTTGTTGTGGCTAAGCTCGCATTAGATTTATTCAATTCTCAGTTTTCATTTTTGCTTTCGCATTTCCTATACAGGCAGTCATCGTGTAAAAATTTCAAAACCTTCAGAATTACCAACCAAAGACCCAACCTAAAAAAGATACCACAAAATTGCTTTTAATAGACCATTTTATTATTTTTAACCCTTTACTTTACCATCGTTGTCAAATCTAACATTTATACATAGCATTGAGCTTATTAATATCTTTCTGGCTCATACCACTACGTTGACCCATGGTGCCAGCAGGTATCTTTTGAAGGGGAATGATAGTATCCTTGCCGTTCTTTGAGAATGCACTAGATGAATAATGCAACACGCTGCCATAGTCATATTCCTGACCGAAATCGCTTACTGCAGATGCGCTGTATTTATTGAAATTGTTTTCGGTACCAGCCTGAATATTCTCGAAGGCAATTTGCACAAAGTCATCACGACGTGAATCGCTCTGCATGTGATAGAAACCCAAGGTGTGTAGCAATTCATGGACAATTGTGCCCAAACGGAAGCAGCCTTGTTCGAGTGGATAGATGGCCAAATTGTATGTTTGTCCAGCACGCTTCAAGTAACCAACACTTGAATAGCAGCCATCAGATTTACCAGTGATGGTAAGGTAGTTTTTGTCGCTAGCGGTAGCTTCCTTGAAACGAATGCAAGAAACACTCTCAATGACACTCATGCCACGGAGGATGTAATTCAAGTGGGAGGCATCTGCAAAAAGTGAATGAGGATTATTAGTATATAACATTTATTAAGTATTTTTCATCCTATTTACCAAAGTAACCGGCACCAACTTTATAGTAAACAACATTATTTGGCCATCTGTAATTGGTATTAGTCATGCCATTCCTGCCTTGCTGCTCATCAATTACAATATCTCCTTCGAAATATCCTCCTGTAAGCTCAGGATCAGTTTCAACGCTTTCCTCCAAAGGAGCAGCGCACACAAGGGCGATCAGACCAAAGAATACGACGAAAGACTTCATGTTTTTCTCTTGCGAAAGACGACTGAGAATTGTGAAGAAACACAGCCGTTCTGGCCTATTTAAATGAATGCGACACTAAGGAATGGTTGTATCAAATTTCCCAAAAAATAATAAATACTTTCGATTGATTTATAATGGTTCATCGATTTTGAATAGATTAACGCTATTTTGTTGGGTATTTCAAAGTTGAAATTTTGTATTTGGTCATAAATTTTAATGCTGGAGTTTATTTTAAATTATTCGCAGTAACCTTATAATCATGCTAGATAATAAGTGTTTGTATGCCAATGGGCTTAATATTATCAATGTATATACGTCAGAAGTGAATGTTATTGAAATGTTAACAACAACATTGAAATATCTTAAAACAAAACCTTAGTGAATTCTGAGAAGAGGGCGTGGTACCTTCTGTTAAAAAAATCTTCAAAATGTTATACTATTTGAGATGTTATGAGAGATAATGCAACAAAAACTAAATTAATTCGGACAAGTTGGTGTGGGAATGCTGCAGCGTGGAGTGTTTTTGGTTTGGCTAAAAGTAGCACTCTAACCAGTTTTTTTCATTTTTAATATAAGCCCTACTCAAGCAGTGGCAGCTATATTTTTTTTTTTTTTTTTTGTTAGCTCTGGACTACCTTGGGCAAGCTACGCAATTATTGACAGATAGGACACACTCTCCGAAAAGCATCCAATTAATTTTGCTCCCTTTAATCAGCATATTAAACCATAAATTTTTCCTTATGTAAAACATTATATTTCTTTTCAAACTTAAGTAGTCCTTTGGTAATTCCTGAAGCATCTCTTCTTTATCTCAACTGCTGATAAAACTAGTTTTTAGATGATAATCTCCTATAGAAGTAATCTGATAATGTTTAAACTGTAATTATAATTACTGACATCATGCACACTACACCACAAAACTTATCAGCCATTGATTTATTAATGATAAGTTTCTGAATGAGCTAATCAAAAAAACCCACGATGATAAAGAATGCAAAGATTGGTCATTAGATATAGATCTGATCAATCACAGTAAATGCTTAGATTGTGGGAATACAAGATCGCTCAGAAACTTATTATTAATAAATCAATGCTGATAAGTTTTGTGGTGTAGTGTGCATGATGTCAGTAATTATAATTACAGTTTAAACATTATCAGATTACTTCTATAGGATATTATCATCTAAAAATTAGTTTTATCAGAGGTTGAGATAAAGACCAGATGCTTCAGGAATTATCAAAGGACTACTTAACCCTTAAAAGCCTGATTTTTTTTAGCCCATTAATGCCCAACGAGAACCACAGTAGATACGATGCTGAAATTTTCAGGAGTTGGCCTCCTGGATATAAGCTATGTTTATGAAAAAAAAATTTTACCAAGTCTTGGTTAGGCACGGCTCAATGACTGGGTGCCGTACGGCACCGCTGGGCATTCATATACATTTGCTTTTTTTTATGTAACAGGAAAAATTTTCTGTTTTTAGTAAAAAATGTCCTGATATGTACTTCAAACAATTAAATTATATATTGTTTATCACTCATAAGTCAAAAGAAAGCTATAAACTTGGATTATAGCATAATTAAGGAGAAAAGTAATAGTATGTTCAACTGCAAGGATTAAATCCTTTTGAGTCGAAAGTCTTGTTAGCAAATGCAATAAAGCATTCAAATAGCTTTATAGTTAAAACTTATTCCCTAAAAGTCAAACATAAAAACCCAACATGTAGATTTTATACTATACAAATTGTGTTGTGATGAGAGTTATCACCCACTTACATACACAATTCATTGTTGGCTAATGCCCAGCGGTGCCGTGCGGCACATAGAGAAACAATAACTTCCGTGCTAGTTAATGCCCAGCGATGCCATACGGCACTCAATAAAATTGCTGGGCAGTGCCCAGCGGTGCCGTATAGCACTTTGGTTTTTCAAATTATCACAACTCTTTTAATTTTGCACAGATTTTAATGTTTTTGATTTTAAAATATTAACGAATCTTTCTAGAATAACACTGTGTAAAAAAAATTTCAAAAAGATACACGTAGATAGCAATAAAAGGTGATTGTTTACCTGTGGTACTGCGGCATTGCAAAATTTTTCATTTCACGCACAAGACACAATTTAAAAACAACCACTGCAGCGAACGCTTGACACAAACTAAAAAAAAATTGATTTTGAATTAAAGGAAAAACATTCAAATTATCTGTTCCGCAAAGTCAAATGTTGCTTTGGTTATTTTTAAATTGTTTTTAAAGTGAAAAAATTTTTGGGTGCCGTATGGCACCGCTGGGCATTAATGGGTTAATGAGCTGAAAAAATGTAACATATTAAACTTGCGATTCTGGACAACTTTTGTTCTACGACTTTGAGCTTAGTTGACATTTATCAGAATTTGATAAAAAATATCTGGTTGGATCCTAGCGGAACCACTAGGCACCCGGACATCAAAATTTAAAAATATGATTTTTGTAACAAAGAACTTTTCCAGAGAAATATTAAATAAAACTGCATGAAAATGAAGAGAAATGAGCATAAATCTGTCAGGAACTGCATTTAGTTTTGGTAAATCTTACTGGAACAGCGTTTTTCAGGCAAAAACACAAATTTGGCATGTAATCTTTGCGTGGAATAATCAGTTCGGATTGTTGCATCGCGCATTTCCTTCCTTGATATATTCTGATTAATATACAACGTTGTTTAGGCAAAATTGAATTCATACTAGTTCAGTAATGTCATTTCAAAATCATCCTACTAAATATATAAGATACAACGTGTGTCTGTGTCTTCATAACTCGAGAACCATTCGTCTGATTTGCATGATTTTTTCTCTCCTCTATAGATATTTTGCATGGCAAGGTTTGAGGATATATCTCATTTCGAAATACTCTCGGCTTCGTCCAGGTTCTTGGAAAATCCAATTATCCCATATCCCATTCGCATGATTTTTTGCTTTTGAAGGCATGCTATCAGCTGAGATTCCAGGGCAAAGTCTAATTTGAAATACCCTTGTCATCGGCCGGTATATTAAAAACCTGGCACCGGGACGAATAACATCCACTGGAAAAATGTTCTATAAAACGATATAAAAAAAGACCTTCTGAGACTGTGTGACAGATATGGATGAGATTGAGTACGTACACTTTTAAAGGGTATCGGGAACGGACGAGCGAAGTCGCTCCCGGGCAACTAGTAAAATATACAAATTTTCGTTACATCTAATAAGCACCACAAGATGTATGAGTGATATTTGCTGTATGAATTTCGAACTCCGGGTGCCTGACGGTTCCGCAAGGAACCAACCATAAATGCAAAAAAATCCGCTAAAGTAAAATCCAAATTTTTTTTCTAAAACTTACAATAGCTTCTAGACCCTTTAGCGGTCAAGAAAATATTTTTTACATCTTTGATAATAGTGAATTTACCACAAAACTAATTCTTGAGATTGAATCTCTCTACTGAATATACAGCTGTCAAATGACGTTGGTTTCAAGCGGCTATGAACGCAAACCGTGGCTCTTGGATCAACATACATTTTTGAAGTTACAGCGGGAAGTTTGAAAGAAATTTGTTTAATGAAATTTTGATTTTAGTTGGTTGGTTCCTGGCGGAACCAGTGGGTTGTTAAGGGTTAAGTTTGGAAAAAATATAATGTTTTGCATAAGGAAAAATTTAAGGTTTGATCAGCAGATTGGGAGCAAAATTTATTGGGTGGTTTTCGGAGAGTGAGTCCTATCTGCCAATATTTGAAAATTTTTTTATATGGGAGGTACCACGCTATCTTCTTCGAATTCACTAAGGTGTTGTTGAGAGCTTGTTAAAGAGATTTCTGGTATTTAAGTTGCGCTATCATGAATAATGCTTTTAATATTGCGTTTTAAAGATTTTTTTCGTATGGGCGTGGGCCGATTTTGCTCTTTATCAATCATCTGAACTATTGTCTAGCTAATCGTCTAAATGAGATATTAAATATTTTCTTTGGTGTATTCTTTCCATCCATCAATTTGACGGTTTTATCAGAATCCAAAATGAAACGAAAATTAGCTCGCCCGAACCGAAATTTTGTAGTAAGGCGACGAAATTATTCATGCCCCCCAAGACGCTTGGGGGTATCCAAAACTGTAATGTTAATATTCTGTGATCCGAAAAACCAATTCAGTGATGTTATTTTACTGATTCTAAATAAAAATTTATGTGGCCCAACCCTGCCTACACGAGTGGCCCAACTCTGACGACAAGCGTGTTTTTCGACCACTCAATACTACGTGTGAACAGGTTAGGGAATCGAATTTTCCCTTTGGGAACTTGATAATGGTTCACCCCTTAATGAATATAGTACCTGGAGACCGATCCCTGCTCGGTCAACAATCTAATCTTATTATTTTAGTCGATGTTTTTATTCATAGATATTTTTTGTTATGAAACTTGTATCTTTTCACTTCTAACTGACATGCTTTCAAAATGATAAATAAACCGATGAGAATAATAATAAGAAAAACTCGGAAAGTATCGAATGATACCTATAGAAAAATATCAAAAACTAAAATTTTTTTTTGGTGAAATAGAATGCCCTAAAATAAATAAATGGGATATGCCACGCACCCAAAATATTTCGTCTTTTGT
Organism: Calliopum simillimum; assembly: GCA_951812925.1. NCBI lineage: Eukaryota > Metazoa > Arthropoda > Insecta > Diptera > Lauxaniidae > Calliopum > Calliopum simillimum. The sequence goes on from OX638369.1 coordinate 34,823,317, forward strand.
ATGGCGGCTGAAATATCTTATTTTCAAAGGATCATAACTCGGAAAATAAGAATCCCATTGGAAAAATCCGAAAAGATATTTGGACAAGGAAGAGTGTAACTATTCGATGCTATTAATAAAAAAGAATTTTACCTTTTCTTGTAGCTACGCTGTAAGATGAACACAGCATTTTCTTCAACTTCAAGCAAGGATATTTCAAAATCCTGCAGGTATAATGACAGTTCTGCTGATGAAGACGGACTTAGCGTCAAAAAGTACATAAGACTGCATATAAGAATTAAACAGTTCATTCCGTTTTTTTTTTTTGTGCCTGAGTTATTAACCAAAATTTTTATTTTGACAAAAAAAATGGGCGTGGCAATTATTAAACAAAGTCTTCTTTTTGTTATGCTTTAGATACTCCTGATCCAGATCCGCATACCAAATTTCATCAAAATATGTTGAATCATTTGCGAGAAATAGCATTTAATGTGTTTTACTTGTATGGGAGGTTCCACGCGCACTTTCGACATTTTGCCTACTTTCAGGTCGTAGGTGTCTAAAAGCAAGTAGACTCCCTATAGTTAAATTCAGAAAGATTGCTTTAGTAGTTTTCTTTTTATAGCGCATTATATTTTTGTGGGCCCTTCAACGAGTTTTCCCAATATAATGGCATATCACATATTAATACTTGTTTGCAGACGTAACAGCTCCTAAATTTTCATCAAAATTGTCTCAGTCGTTTTCGAGTAATAATGAATCAAAATTTTCAAGGGTTAAAAAGTGGGCGTGGCACTCATTCGATCCCGCCCACTTTTCGTTTGTTACAAGGTATTATTAAGCAGTACCTACATACCAAATTCCATTGAAATACCTTGTAAAATTTGCGAGAAATAGCATTTAATGTATTTTGCTTGTATGGGAGGTTCCACGCGCAACGGCGATATTTTGCATACTTCAGGTCGTAGGTGTCTAAAGGCAAGTAGACTCCCTATAGTTAAATTCAGAAAGATTACTTTAGTAGTTTTCTTTTTATAGCGCACTGTGTTTTTGTGGGCGGTGCCACGCCCTTCACCGAGTTTTCCCAATATAACGGCATATTACATATTAATACTTGTTTGCAGGGCTAACTTCTCCTAAATTTTCATTAAAATTGTTGGAGTCGTTTTCGAGTAATATTGAATCAAAATTTTCAAGAGCTAAAAAGTGGGCGTGGCACTTCTTCGATCCCGCCCATTTTTTGTCTGTTTTAAGGCATTATTAAACCGTACCTTCTCACCAAATTTTATTCAAATATCTTGTATGGTTTGCGAGTTATGACCATAACAAATTTAAAATTTAATGCGATGCCACGCCCTCTGGTGAGCATTCACAAAGTTCAAGCCTAGCTCATTCTTCATTGTATGCTAATATCTAACAACATACCAAGTTTCATTGAAATCGAAAAAAAAATATTGAGTACAAATAAACAAACATACAATTTTATCTCGTATAAGAAGAGAAGATATGCATACTTACATACAAATGGCTGCCGAGCTGAAAATATTGCGTGAACGAATGCAACACATATTGTCAAACAAGCTCGGACTAAAGGCCCTCAAGTTCCAAAAGGCGCATGATCTCACTCCTGCTCAAAAAAAAGTTAGGCTCGATAGAGCCAAGGAGTTGTTGCGCGTGCACGCCGCCGGAAATCTGTCACAAATTGTCTTCTCTGATGAGAAAAATTACTGTATCCAGCAATATGTAAACAAAAAACTAGTAAGGGTGTATTTTTTGGCCTGGCCAAAAACTAAATACCCTACACTGCAGTATTTTAAAGCTTTTGCTTATAAAGTAGGTGCCACGCGCTCTTGTCCGAGTTCGTCGAGTTTAAGCTTAGAGGGTGCATTTATAGTCTTTTGTATTTGAGTGAAATTTAGTTGGATTATCTCAAAAAACTCTTTCCGTATGGCATTTTGAAACTTTTGCTCATATGGGAGGTGCTACGCCCCCTTGTCCGATTTCACCCAATTTTTGTTGAGAGCTTTCATTTATAGTTCTTAGTGTCTGAGTTAAATTTGGTTCGAATATCTCAAAAATCGCTTTCAGTATAGCGTTTTGAAGCTTTTGCTTATATGGGAGGTGCCACGCCCCCTTGTCCGATTTCACCCAATTTTTGTCGAAAGCTTTCATTTATAGTTCTTAGTGTCTGAGTTAAATTTGGTTCGAATATCTCAAAAATCGCTTTCAGTATAGCGTTTTGAAGCTTTTGCTTATATGGGAGGTGCCACGCTCTTTTGTCCGAGTTCGCTCAGTTTTTTCTCAGAGCTTGCGCTTACAATTTCTAGTATTTATGTGTATTTTGGTTGCATTGTCGTGAAAAATACTGCTAAAATTGCATTTTGAATATATTTTTTGTATGGGCGGTAGGCGTGTCCGTTAACCGATTTTGCTCATTTTCAATCCCCCGAGCTATCTTTGATGACGGAGGCAGGGTACTAAATTTCATTGAATTATCTTGCTTAGTTTTCCCAAAAAGTGTATTTCCACACATATCACCCAGCCAGCCACCCAGCCAGCCAGCCAGCCAGCCAGACAGACGGACATGGCTATATCGACTCAGGAGGTGACGCTGATCAAGAATATATATACTTTTCTATACCTGCCACGCCTCCTTCTCTGCGTTACAAACGGAAGGACAAAGTGAATATACCCTGGGTGTAGGGTATAAAAAGGTTCGGGCTAATAGCAGTGGCCCAACCCTTACAGCGGCCCAACCCTGACGACATTCCCCTACATATAGAAAAGGATGGGTACAACTTTTTTGTTGGCTATGATAGAAGTTTTTCTCAACATAGCTATTATAAGCGACTTACAACTAACAACTGGGATATCCGAAACCGACCAACATTACATTTTGTCTACTTTCAAGATAGTCCAATGTTGTTGTTAACTTTCAATTCTGACATATGAATGGGTTTATTTGAAAGTGGAATAAGTCCAATTCCGGAAAAATTGAGTTTATGGTAGTTATAGCTAGCTATATATGTCCTCTTTTTATATTGAAAATTACAGACTCGTTAGACCACGATTACATAAAAAATTACTCAAAAGAACATTTCATGAAAAACATTTTTACAAAAATGATTTTTTTGAAAGTGGAATAAGTCCATTTTTTCATCTACTGCTATACAGAAGGTTTTGCTTTTAAATCAATTTAAAAATATTGGCAAGCGTTATAAAACCGGTGTTAAGTGTTTACCTCTGTAAATTAATCAAATTTTGTTATGCTGTAAAAATTTTTACATCTGTAAAAGAAAATAGTTGAGTTTTTTTGGTCTTAATGGACTTATTCCACTTTCATTTATAATAAATTTAAAAATTTGTTATACTTTTGTATGACTTATTCCATTTTTACTCACAAAATATTTTGTAAATTAAAGCAAAGGAAAATTAAAACTTAGAAAATTTTTACTTTAAGAACTGTTGTTGTTTTTTTTGGTTTTTTTTTTTTTGCCCAAGTAGAGCTCTGGAAATCAATTACAACAACAATAACAACAAAAAGTTCTTGTCATACTTACTTTCGGAGATATAGTCATCAGAAGATCGGGATATATCTTTTATAAAAATTATTATAAGTTGGGAACCCCTGAAAGGATTTCAATAATATTGGTGTCATACGAAAGATATAGTAATTTGCTACAAAATTGACTCACATAAAAATTTTAATCCGAGTCGTGGTTTTAGAGATATTGCAAATTTTCAGAAATTATGACCATTTTTTTTTTTTCAAAGCACTATTTTTCCGAAAACTGTATGATTAATGCATAGTTTTAGTAACATATTATAAAAGCTCAATTTATTACCTTTCATTTGACATGTAATTTGTAATTGATTTTTTGCATTACGTATTTTTTCATAGGAAAACAAAACAGTAAGTTATTGGAAAACATCGAAAGAGTCTAAAGGAACCGGAATTAATCGAAAACTATCTAAAAACATCGTTATTGTTGTTTTTATTGCTGTTATTGTTATTTTTGTAGTTGGTATTATTGTTGTTCTTGTAAAATTTTTCAAAATTTCATGGAAATTTCTTTGGTTCACTTTTTTGTTTTCCTTTAAAAACATATGATAATGCAGGAAATCAGGTACAAATTACATGTCAAATGAAAGCAAATAAATTGGGCTTTTGTAATATTTTACTAAAACTATGCATTAATCATACAGTTTTTGGAGAAATAGTGGTTTAAAAAAAAAGAAATGGTCAAAATTTCTGAAAATCTGCAATACCTCTAAAACCACGACTCGGATTAAAATTTTTTATAGGTTGATTTTGTAGTAAGTTAACATATCTTTTGTATGACACTAACATTATTAAAATCCTCTTAGGGGTTCCCAACTTATAATAATTTTTATAAAGATATATCTCAATCTTCCGATGTCTATATCTCCGAAAGTAGGTTCGACAAGAACTTTTTGTTTTTGTTGTTGTTGTAACTAATTTTCAGAGCCCTACTTGAGCAAAAAGAAACGAAAAGAAACAACAACAGTTTTTGAAGTAAAATTTTTCTAAGTTTTAATTTTCCTTTGCTTTAATTTACAAAATATTTTGTGAGTAAAAATGGAATAAGTCATACAAAAGTATATCAAATTTTCAAATTTATTATAAATGAAAGTGGAATAAGTCCATTCAGACCAAAAAAACTCAGCTATTTTCTATTACACTTGTAAAAATTTTTACAGCATAACAAAATTTGATTAATTTACAGTGGTAAACACTTAACACCGGTTTTATAACGCTTGCCAATATTTTTAAATTGAGTCGTACGCAAACCCTTTAATATCTCAGTTTATGAAAAAGTGGACTTATTCCACTTTCAAAAAAACCCATTCATATATGCATTGATAATACTAAGCCTATTGCCAAAAAAACACTTATTATCTGACGTGATTATAATAATTTAAAACAAACTCCAACATAAAATTTACGACCACTGAAACATCAACAAAGTTTCAACTTTGAAATTCCTGACAGTATAAAATTAATCTATTCAAAATCGATGAACCATTATAAATCAAACGAAAGTATTTATTATTTTTTGGGAAATTTGATACAACCATTCCTTAGTGTCGCATTCATTTAAATAGGCCAGAACGGCTGTGTTTCTTCACAATTCTCAGTCGTCTTTCGCAAGAGAAAAACATGAAGTCTTTCGTCGTATTCTTTGGTCTGATCACCCTTGTGTGCGCTGCTCCTTTGGAGGAAAGTGTTGAAACTGATCCTGAACTCACAGGAGGATATTTCGAAGGAGATATTGTAATTGATGAGCAGCAAGGCAGGAATGGCATGACTAATACCAATTACAGATGGCCAAATAATGTTGTTTACTATAAAGTTGGTGCCGGTTACTTTGGTAAATAGGATGAAAAATACTTAATAAATGTTATATACTAATAATCCTCATTCAATTTTTGCAGATGCCTCCCACTTGAATTACATCCTCCGTGGCATGAGTGTCATTGAGAGTGTTTCTTGCATTCGTTTCAAGGAAGCTACCGCTAGCGACAAAAACTACCTTACCATCACTGGTAAATCTGATGGCTGCTATTCAAGTGTTGGTTACTTGAAGCGTGCTGGACAAACATACAATTTGGCCATCTATCCACTCGAACAAGGCTGCTTCCGTTTGGGCACAATTGTCCATGAATTGTTACACACCTTGGGTTTCTATCACATGCAGAGCGATTCACGTCGTGATGACTTTGTGCAAATTGCCTTCGAGAATATTCAGGCTGGTACCGAAAACAATTTCAATAAATACAGCGCATCTGCAGTAAGCGATTTCGGTCAGGAATATGACTATGGCAGCGTGTTGCATTATTCATCTAGTGCATTCTCAAAGAACGGCAAGGATACTATCATTCCCCTTCAAAAGATACCTGCTGGCACCATGGGTCAACGTAGTGGTATGAGCCAGAAAGATATTAATAAGCTCAATGCTATGTATAAATGTTAATTTGACAACGATGGTTTAGCAAAGGGTTGAATGCAATAAAATATTCTTATCTAGTAAAAGCAGACCTGTGTTTTTCCTTTTTTAGCACTTAATTTGGACTAAAGTTTGAAAATGACTTTAGTCGGTGTTGGTTTGTTTAAATGTTTTGAGATTATTATTATGTTTTTTTTGTCTTAAAATTTTTTTATATACAAAATATTTTATTCATTATTGGTGCTTTTTTGTATTGTCAAATCGCCTTATTTGGAAAGGCACTATTTGACAAAATATTTACCTAAGAGTAGATAATGACGCAAAATCTTTCGAAATGATCTGGCATACCAGAACGCTAAGCAGGTGGTTAATGAAAAATATCAAAAAATGGTAAAGTGATTACTTTCTGTAGTCTCAGTTTCAGAACTTTGACCATTTCGAAAGGAATGCACCAAAAATATAAAATTAATAAAAACGTAATTAATCCATAAGTTTCTGGAATACAGTACCACTAGTATTTTTCGATGCATATTTTTATAAAAGTTGGAAAGCTTGAAATTTTTAGGTTATATTTCTACGAACGTCATGAGTTGAAACCATTTATCCAAGCACTTTGACCAGTTCGAGCATTGTAAGGCAAATGACCCATCAATTCGATCTTTTGAGTGCTTAAATACTAGCTTGTTTCAGCCAATGTGTGAGTGTCCACGTTGTCTTTGTGTAAAATGATTTGTCGTTTTGGATTGGGTTCTTTCAATGTAACGAAATCTTTTTGCAAACATATGGTTTTATATCACGCTGATCTAATGGTCTTATGATTTTTAAGAGCGATAGTAGCCACATGACCGAGTTTTGCGTAAAACCAAGCCACAATTTGCTTTGCAACGCTCCGACGTCACACAATTTTGTTTGATTTTCTTCGAATGGAAAGATACAAACAGTCGATTGATTTTTTGTTTTTGGTTCATCATCAAAATTCCAAAATTCGTCACCTGTGGCAATGGTGCAGACGTTTTTGAAAGCACCTCCGACGATTTTTTTAAGCATTCGATGCGAATCTTTTTTTGAGACAAATTAAGTAGGGTACTGCAGTACTTAAAAATTTTTGCTTGTATATGTGGTGCCACAACCTCTTGTCTGAATTCGCATAGCTTTTGCTCAGATCTTGCACTTACTGTTCTCAGTGGCTGAGTGAATTTAGTTGGATTATCTCGAAAAACGCTTTCTATATAGCACTTTGAAGGTGCCACGTCCCCTTGTCCGATTTTGCCTAGTTTTTGCTCAGAGCTTGCGCTTACCGTTTTTATTAGTTATGATTATTTTGGTTGTATAGGCGGGAAAAATACTCCTTAAGTTGCATTTTAAATATAGTTTTTGTATGGGCGGAAGGCGTGACCATCGACCGATTTCACTCATTTTCAATTAATCGGGTTAACTTTGACGATGGTTGCAATGTACTATATTTCATTGGGTTATCTTGCTTCCAAAAAATATTAAAATTATTTCAACGGACAGACATCCAGACAGCTCATACCTCCTCCTACACGATATAAAATTGACTCCTGTTTTTGGAGTATCAGCTGTTCAATAACACTGTACTAGTCGGAAATTCTAACATTGATGGGACCTATGTAGTTAACATAATTCGGGCACTCTGATTTCAATGATCATAGTCATTTTTATGGTTTGGCTCTTGTTTTCGACATATTTATGTTTGAAAATTTGGCTAAATAAAAAACAGGTATTTTTTTCCATTTCAACCATTGCCTATCAACAGATACCTATTCAGTTTGGTCAAATTTCTCACTATTGAGTGTTCACGCTTACAAAAAGTACAGCAAAATGCTAAAAAATCTGTTTTTGTAAAAATTTTGTATGTTTTACATGGAAATATTTTTTTTATCAAATTTCTTCTACTTCTAATGCTGCTTCTTGACTTGTTTACAATAAGTTCCTTAGCTAAAGCAATCGACTGTCGCTGCGATAACTTGAGACGTCGTACAATCATATCTAAACGATTTTGCGTAACTTTGATGTGGATGCATTGTGGAGTTACATTTGGTGGTCGAAACAATTCTCTAGATGCTTCTTCAATGCTTTCCAATGATGGTTGGAAATATTCACTCATTGAATAAATTTTGTTGGCTCGTAACGTAAAGGCACCAGTTACCGTCCGGTCTCCTGTATCCGTCTTTTTTGAAAAACTCCATAAAAGTGCTTGAATTTCCCGTGCAAGCTTTTCAAAAGTGGAATATTTTCATTCGTTCAATATTCACTCATTAAGTGTCAAAATATTATTTTGAAATAATAATGGATTATATCTTAATTAAATAAAAACACCGCAACAGTGCAGTTCGATGGTTTTTTTAGAGTGAAAAAAGTTAAAAGTGAAGTTGCAAAGATTTTCAGATTTTGGTGAAAATAAACTGAATGGTTAGTATTTTAGTTTTTTGTTGTATGAATACATAAGTTTTTATTGTAATTATAAAGTTATTCTTGCTTGTTGAATTAATTTAATAGATTTATGAGACAAATAAAAGCGGACGGAATGTGGGTACATAAAAAATTTCTGCGTTCCATATTCCGTCCATTTGGACGGAAACAGGATTTTTACACATCGTAAAAAAGACTAAGTTTTAGTGTGTAATTGAAATAAATATTTGTAATTCTTGCTAGATTTATAATGTATATGTAGTTCTACGTTGGGGGGCCTGTATACGTCCTACTTTAAATCAATCAGATTTGGCACAATTTGACTTGAAACTTATGCAATTTTAGTTAATTTTCCTGGTTGAATCAAAATTGTTCTATTAATTCAAGTTTTAAATTTACATTTATTTTTACACTTTTTGTGTATTTTTCGCTACTACGTGGAATTTTAAAGTTTAAACTTCAGTTATTCATTAAAAAAATATATCTTAATGGCTCTACTCAATTTATATATACAAATTAAATACGGGCGGAAACAGGGCTTACTTGATTTCTTTAGTTCCTGTTTCCGTCCGCCTTGGTCGGAAACAAGAATGCATAGTGTCTATAATGCGACCACTCGTTTTTGTTTCAAATAATCATCATGGATTCCAAAAAACGGTATACCTATCCTCGCGGAAATTTTGAAAAGGCTTTAGTTGACATAAAAGAGAAAACATATAACGTAACGCAAACTGCTAAATTTTATCACATTTCGATGACAACTCTATTAGATGGAATAAAAGATAGATACAAAAACCCTGGAAATGTTGGTGGCCCAACCGTATTAACAACAGAGAAAGAAAATATTTTAATCAAGTGGATTATAGAAATGGGTGAGCTGGGATTTCTTGTAACGAAATCATAGCTTGATTCAGTTTCAAAATTAATTAAAAATTTCAAAAGGGATAATCCTTTTAACAATGATAAGCCTGGTAAGAAGTGGTACAATTTATTCCTTGCGCGTCATCCAAAAGTTAATAAAAGAGTGCCACAATCACTAAGGATGAAGACCTTAGTTTCGGAGCAAAACGTAAAAAGCTGGTTTTCCAAAGTTAGAAATTACCTGGAAGAAAATAATTTGCTACATATTATGAATGACAACCGTAGGATTTTTAATTGTGATGAAAGTGGATTTTATTTATCATCCCAAGAAAAACAAGTTTTAGTCAGAAAAGGTTCAAAAAAAGTATATAACCGAACGGCCAATGACGAAAAGGAGTGTTTAACAGTTTTGCTTACAATATCTGCAGATGGTGCAGTACCTCCACCATTGGTACTCTTCCCATACAAACGTTCCGTGCCATCATCAATTGTAATGAATATACCAAAACAATGGGGGATAGGCCACTCCAAATCTGGATGGATGAACAGTGAAACTTTTTACGAATATATAACCAATGCTTTTCATCCATGGTTGAAAGAGAATGACATTCCAGTACCTGTGATATTATTCCTGGATGGTCATTCGTCTCATATCAATTTTAATTTAAGTGAGTTTTGTAAGGAAAATAACATTATATTGGCAGTATTTTATCCTAATGCGACCCATCGATCTCAGAAAGAAATGTGATTGATATTAGTTTATAAACTTTGAAGTAAAATTTGTTTTGTTGCCAAATATTTAAAATTAAAATTTTTTGTTTAAATAACTAAATTTAATTCTAACTTTGTATTAAAATAAACATAATTTAAAAAACTAAAACATTGTATTTTTTTTAGCAAATTTAATCTTTTTTAAGCATAATAAAGTTAATTTTACTTAATTCGAAAGCGATGGACGGAATCAGGTGCCCGCGTGGACGGATACAGGCACTATCATCACCGGCCGGACGGAATATGGTGCACCTTGCGTTTTATTGAGTCTGTATTTTAAAAAACAAATTAAAAAATGAAAACTATTCTATTAATTATTACTACATATCTTTTCCTGCAGTTAACATATGTAATAACATATAGGTAAAGTTTCATGAAATTACATATTATTTTTCAGTATCTTCTGAGAGATTCAATTAAACGTACTGAAAAGTGGACGGTAACTGGTGCCTTTACGTTACTCCAATTGATATTTTTTCGTTCTGTTTAATCCATTACTGAATTCAAGCACTCATAACATTCTTTTGGATCATGTACTAAGCATCCTGACATATAATATCATAGATGGGGCCAATTCTCCATAACGAACTATATGTTCACCAAAGTACAAATGATGCACTTCCGTGGTTTCCCACCACGCTTGCTTGAGGAAATAGTAAATTTTCCACAACCATTACATTGTTTAATTTTGCACAGTTATTAATTTTTTTAGATTTTTAACTTTAATATGAACAACCGATAAAATAATGCACTAATATACAAATAAATTATTGCTTTTCGTCGTTTAATGTAAGAATATCATTATAAAATCAAGAAAAAGTATCAAAAATACAATAAATTTGAAAAGAAAATGTTACAATATTTTCATGTAAAAACTCTGAATTTTGGCAATAAAAAAGATTTTCTTAACATTTTGGGGGGTCGTGAACACTCAATAAGTTACAAAGGTAAAAAATTCGACCAAACTGAACAGGTTTCTGTTGAAAAAATTGTAGAAATGGAAAAAAAATATCTGTTATTCATTAAAATTTTTTTTTTTTTAGTCTAATTTTCAAAAACAAGAGCCAAGTAATAAAAATGACTACGACCACTGAAATCAGCAAACCCGAAATATGTATACTACATGGGTCCCATCAATGTTAGAAAAAAAATTGCTCCGATTCGAGCACAGTGTAATTATTATAATATCCAAAAAAAAAAAAAAAAACATCCAATGAAAAATATCCAAAAATAAAAACATCCACTAAGAAAATGTTCAACATTCATTTTCCATTAAAAAAATGTAACTCAATTTAATAAAATCGATGATTTTTTATTTGGATTTTTATTTTCGGACATTTTTTTATTGGATGTTTTTATTTTTGGATGTTTTTTTTTTGGATATTTTTGAGTGGAATCAGCAATTTCCATGAAAAAAACCTTATTAATCTGTGAGCTACCAGCTGGTGTATCTTTTTCAAAGAAGACAAAGACCTTTTTTGAGGCGCCCATAGGAGTATTTCACTCATAAATATTGCTTGAAAAATGTCAATCTGTGCTGTTCGCTCGAAATGATCAAGTTTTTCATGGAAATTACTAAGTGATTTTAGGAAATAATTTGATTTTAAATTAAGTAATCACAATTATCAAAAAATTGCAAATTGTAAGTTAAAAGGCTTAGTAAATAGTACTCTTTGTTGCCAAGAGACTTCAAATTCAAACATTCAGATCGGTTCAGTTCTACAGTAAAACTTATATTCAGAAAATGTTTTGTCTGAGAAGCGGACTCTCGTAGAGATAGTAAAAATTAAATTCTTATTTTTCGACGTCTATGAATATCAGTTAGTCAATTCAATTTGTAAAAACTTTCAATAATAAGCTTTTTTTCGACTTATGGCCAGCTTTTTGAATTTGATTTTGAACCACTGTGCGATGATATCAGCCCTTTTATTTGGATCAGGACTTCCGTGGACAAGTTGCGCAAATACTGGCAGATAGGAATCACTCTCTAAAAAGCACTCAATAAATTTTGCTATCAAGCTCCTAATTAAGTTTTGAATTTTGTCTTACATACCATTTTCTTTTCAAACTCCATAGTCTTGTGGTAATTCCTGAAGCATCTGGTCTTTATCTCAACCGCTGATAAAACTAATTTTTAGATGATAATCTTCTTTTAACTGTAATTATAATTACTGACAACATGCACACCGCACCACAAAACTTGTCAGCATTGCTTTATTAATGATAAGTTACTGAATGGGTTTTACAAAAAACGCACGATGATAAAGAATACAAAGATTAGTCATTAGATATCGATCCGATCAATTGCAGTAAATGCAAAGAATGTGGGAAATTTGGCACAAGCAATAAAAGGGATACCTACATATTGTTCCAAGCTCAGCAAAGTCTTTTCCATGAAACATATAACTATTTTCTATTTCCTTCTTTATAATAGGGTACATACATACGTACATAGTACATACATATGATCCAAAACTATTAATACTTATTAGATACACATTTTCTAGATGACAGGAAAATTCTGACGCAAATATATATTAACATTTGTGTGGCCCTTTAACGGTTTTTTGTCGAAATGTTCCATGGAAAAGAACAATCTGTAGACAACACTTTTCATTGCTTGTCTAAAATTTATGTTAAATATTGTCATATTCTTGGATTAACTGTGATTCAGATTACTTGTAGTAAAGACAATTATCAAAGTTTTATCAACGGTTGAGATAAAGATCAGATACTTCAGAAATTAATAAAGGACCATTGAGTTGGAAAAGAAAATGGTGTATTATACAAGGAAAAATTTAAAATTAAATCAGAAGTTTGGGAGCAATTTTAATGGGTGCTTTTCGGAAAGTATTCTATCTACCGATATTTGCTTAGCTTACCCATGATAGCCCTGAACTAAAAAAAAATATTTCATCGTGAATAATTTGGCAAATGCAGAGTTTATATTAAAAACGAAAAGGAGATATCATTAAAATTTACTAGTTATTATATACTTATTCCTTCCAAAGTGGGTTAAAATAATTTATCCAAATATTGAAAAAGTCTTATTAGACTCTAAAATGAAATTAAAGTTAGTTTCGTGCTGTCTATAATTTCCGTTCGATGCGAAGGTTTTTCGTAAGGCGAAGGCCTTCCTCATTAGACCGGTTTGATTTTGTATGAAAAAAAAACGTCACAAAACCGATTCAAAAGTTATAAGGACTCATAAAACCCATATCTGCATCATATTTTTTTCATTCCGAGAAAACCATTGCAGCACTTTTGATTCTCATTTTGGCTAAAAAAATATTTGTTTTCGTAATAACTTTTTTTCATTCCAAAATGGATGGGTTCTTTAGAAAGAAAAAAATTTTGGCGATTAAAAATTATGAATTTTTTTTGGGGGTATAAATAATATTCGCGTCCCAAAATCGATTTTTTTAGGTTTTTCAACTACGCGGTCGGAAAATCAATTTTTTACTCAAAAGCAAGGCAATTTACCAAAAAAGCGTTAAGGCAAAATATGCTCAAAATTGTTCAAAAAATACGTGCGAATTTTTTCAGAATTTTTTGAAATATTTTATAATTTTTAAGAAATAATTCAAGTTGTAAGTTTTCAGCTGTTCGTCAGCAAAATGCTAGATTTACTCAAAACTAAGGCATCTACGAAAAAATTTCGTGTGACGTAAAATCCTTAGAATCTTTCGGAAAATAGGTATGAATTTTTTCTGAATTTTTGTGAATTTTTTTTTTTATTTTTTTGACCAAGTTTTAAAAAATTAAAATTAAAAAAAATTTAAAAAGTAAAAAATCGATTTTACGACCGCAAATTGAAAAACGTAAAAAATTGATTTTGCGACGCGAATATTGTCTATAACCCAAAAAAAAAAATATAATTTCTAAACGCCAAAATTTCTGTAGAATCAATAGTGCTCAATTGGTTTTCTCGGAATGATGCAGATGAACTAAAGCTTCTCAATTAATTAACATGACTATAATACATGTTTTTCCCAATTTATAGAGCATATAGACTGACAGGGATTTCCAAAACCGACACACATCACATTTTGTCTACTGAATGTTTCAAGATAGTCCAATGCTGTTGTTAACTTTCACTTCTGACGTATATACATTGATAATATTAAGCATATTGCCAAACAAATAATTATTATCTGACAACTCCACCATAAAATTTATGACCACTGAAACATCAACAAAATTTCAACTTTGAAATTCCCAACAAAATAACTTTAATCTATTCAAAATCGATGAACCATTATAAATCAAACGAAAGTATTTATTATTTTTTGGGAAATTTGATACAACCATTCCTTAGTGTCGCATTCATTTAAATAGGCCAGAACGGCTGTGTTTCTTCACAATTCTCAGTCGTCTTTCGCAAGAGAAAAACATGAAGTCTTTCGTCGTATTCTTTGGTCTGATCGCCCTTGTGTGCGCTGCTCCTTTGGAGGAAAGTGTTGAAACTGATCCTGAGCTCACAGGAGGATATTTCGAAGGAGATATTGTAATTGATGAGCAGCAAGGCAGGAATGGCATGACTAATACCAATTACAGATGGCCAAATAATGTTGTTTACTATAAAGTTGGTGCCGGTTACTTTGGTAAATAGGATGAAAAATACTTAATAAATGTTATATACTAATAATCCTCATTCAATTTTTGCAGATGCCTCCCACTTGAATTACATCCTCCGTGGCATGAGTGTCATTGAGAGTGTTTCTTGCATTCGTTTCAAGGAAGCTACCGCTAGCGACAAAAACTACCTTACCATCACTGGTAAATCTGATGGCTGCTATTCAAGTGTTGGTTACTTGAAGCGTGCTGGACAAACATACAATTTGGCCATCTATCCACTCGAACAAGGCTGCTTCCGTTTGGGCACAATTGTCCATGAATTGCTACACACCTTGGGTTTCTATCACATGCAGAGTGATTCACGTCGTGATGACTTTGTGCAAATTGCCTTCGAGAATATTCAGGCTGGTACCGAAAACAATTTCAATAAATACAGCGCATCTGCAGTAAGCGATTTCGGTCAGGAATATGACTATGGCAGCGTGTTGCATTATTCATCTAGTGCATTCTCAAAGAACGGCAAGGATACTATCATTCCCCTTCAAAAGATACCTGCTGGCACCATGGGTCAACGTAGTGGTATGAGCCAGAAAGATATTAATAAGCTCAATGCTATGTATAAATGTTAAATTTGACAACGATGGTAAAGTAAAGGGTTAAAAATAATAAAATGGTCTATTAAAAGCAATTGTGTGATTTTTCGTACTTTTCCCTCACTAACTTTTGACTTAAGATTGAAAATAACTTTGGTCGCTAGTTTGTATTTTTAAGGGTTATAAATTTTTTTTCTAATTTTTTTATAAACAAAATTTTTCATTCCATCAAATATGAAATCATCTAGTTTGATAAAGGCTGAATTTGAAGAAACATATACCTACAAAAAAAAAAATAAAATTATGACACAAAAAGTTTCAAAATGATCTGACAGACCAAAACGTTAAACGAGGGATAAATTGAAAAACTAAAAAAAGGATTAAAATTCAAATTTTTTAACCTACAAACATACAGAAAACTTTCTGGATGGTCCTTTTTGGGATTTGGTTTTTTATGTATAAATTTGGACATATTTTGAAAGGAATACACTAAAAGAAAACAATTTGTTAAATTGTGATTTCTCGTTCAAATGCTTAGGTGCGAAAGGATTTTTTATTGTTATTAATTTCTCATTTTTTTCTAAGGAAAAGACCTAAAAATGCCGTATCCTTCAAGGTGACATAAATACTTATTTTATTTGGGGGCCATATTTACAAAGACCATAAAATGCCCTTAATACAACGAAGCATTGGGCGGAATCCGAATCCTCGCTCAAATCTGAGAAGAGGAACGCATACTCGAAATTGGTTCATAAGGAAACTTTAAAAATAAGTGACAAAAGCATTTTGAGAATCATAAACACACAGATGGGAATATTTATGTTTCTGGTAAATAAGTACAAAATAGCATACATTGAGCACAATTGGCGTTAGTTATTAAAATTTATGTTATGCCCAAAATTGAGCTCGAATTGCTCACAAGCTTAACATATTTTGGGATGATCTTGTGCTTTATTGAGCTCAATTCTGAATATTTCATTTGAGAGCCATTTGGAAAATTGTTTTCTCTCCTTGTATTATTGATCATATTGATTCTGTTCGGATATACTGGCAACTATCTCTAAGTAAAATTCTGAATTAGCATATGTGCTCTAGTCTAGTCTAGTACTTATTTCTTTAAATGAATAAAGTGTTCAATGAGAATTCCAAAAAATTATCGACCTCTGAGGAAGATTGAAACTGCAAAAAATTAAGACAACATAATTTTGAATCAGATATCGATGATCTCTTTTGAGAAATTTTGCGATCGCTGAGTTTAAATATGCAAGCTGCAAAACGGTGATGGGCAAAACGCAGCCCGAGGGCAGCTTCGTATCAAAGAGTCGACTTTTTGCGTATCTTTTCTTATAGGATAAAACGAGACAAAAAATTAAGTTACATGCAGTGGTGCCCTGTACTGCTGCAAAACTTATAATTACAACAAAAATGAAAAGAAATAAAAAAATTGAGTCTGCCAAAAAGAATAACAAGCCACTCAAAGCGATAAACTGTGATCCTAAAAATATGCGATGGTTTTCGCAATTCAAAATTAAAGAGTTGCCATCTAACAAAAATTCAAGAATCTCTAAAAAAGAAAGAATTCCCTCAAAATTCAAAAAAATCATAAAAGTAGGTTGTAACTACTGTACGTTCAAAAAGGGGGTGGTGCGATCCCACGACTGCCAACACTTTTTTTTCCCTTCGCAAAAAAACCGACCGAAGGACCATAAGCAACTGGGAGCTTATGTAACCATTTAAGTTATTTAGAATGGTCTATTAGGCGTCTAAAAACATATTTAAAAAAAAGCCCCTGTTTTAGGTTTCATTTGGGTATCTTTTCAAGAAATGGGTTAAAATGACCCACATGTGGAGGTTGTAGAGGGTTAAAATTTTCTACAAAAATATTCCTTGCAATATCGTGAATAAGTTTACTGAACACATGATATACCTCAGATGTAAGGATCCTATAGTTAAATTAAACTATTTAACACACGAATGTGTTATCTCCGTTTTTTCATATATTTAGAATCTGTTAAAAAAGTTCAAAAATCGATTAAAAAAAAAAATCTGACGTGCTGGAGAAAAACGACGATACACGGGTAATTTTTTTTTTTAACTTCAACTTTAAGAATTTCTTGGATTTTCTAATGTGTTTTTTTTTTTGTGTCGAACCGTGTAATATGTGGGAAAGTATGCATAATCGAAATGCAATGTTCCTGCTGCCTTTTCTGAGAACTTTTTTTAATAAATTTTTTCAAATAGTAATTTTTGACGGGAAGAAATAAATTGACTTTTTTAGAACGCTTTTTTTAATTCGCTTGCAACGAAATACAGTGCTTCAAACGACTAACCGGACAGAGCTTATAGCTTATTTTGAGTGCTTAGTATAAAGAAATAGGAGATTTTAGTTGGAAAAATATGATGCAGTTAATTTTATTTATTTTTCTAATTTTGGTTAGTATTAACAAAACAAAAAAAAAAATGTTATCCTTAATGCATACTATTAGCGATAATTTAAAAAAACTCACTTTTTAAGCTCAAACGTCTAACCGGACACTAAAAAATATTAAAAGATTAAAATTTGGCACTTCCATTGTTTGTTGATAACAGCTTGCCAACGATTTTTCATGGATTTTATTAAGTTTGAGTTAACATCCGGTTGAATATCATGCCGTTCTTTGACCAATTCTTCCTTAAGCTGAGTTATGTTACGGATAGTCCTGCTGCAGAGCTTCTTGCTCCATTCAGTTCATAAATTTTATATCACGTTGATATCAGTTGATTCAGGAGGCGTTTGCAATAGCTTGGGAGAGTTTTGATCCGCCATAATTGCGATATATGGAAAGAATGCTTCGGGCCTTTATAATGTTAAAATGCAAAATTCTCTTCAATACCATGTTTTTTAGCGTTTTGTTTAACATTACCTTTCGAAATGTTAAGGTAGCCAAACTCATCCATTTTACCATCGTTAAACACTCTGCACACCTGCAATGGATTTATAGCCCCAACACGCTACAAAACAGCCCCATGTATCACTGTAGAACGAATATTTTTAATATTAATTTGAGTGTTTCGTTGTCGCCATATATAAGCTTTACCATTTAAAAAAATGGGAATATTAACAAGAATATGTGTTATTTAAGGTCTTATTTAGCGACGAAAGAAATGTGTCTTCTGCGATTTCAATGGCAAAGCTTATGTATGGTGACAACCAAATACTCAATTTAATATTAAAAATATTCGTTCTACTGTGATATATGGGGCGGATTTGTAGTGCGTTGGGGCTATAAGTCCATTGCAGGTGTCGGAAGTATAGTGTTTAACGATGGTAAAATAGATGAGTTTGGTTACCTTAACATTTCGAAAGGTAATGTTAAGCAAAATGCTAAAAAACATGGTACTGAAGAGAATTTTGCATTTTAACATTAAAAAGGCCCGAAGCATTCTTTCCATATATCGCAATTATGGCGGATCAAAACTCTCCCAAGCTATTGCAAACGCCTCCTGAATCAACTGATATCAACGTGATATAAAATTTATGAACTGAATGGAGCAAGAAGCTCTGCAGCAGGACTATCCGTAACATAACTCAGCTTAAGGAAGAATTGGTCAAAGAACGGCATGCTATTCAACCGGATGTTAACTCAAACTTAATAAAATCCATGAAAAATCGTTGGCAAGCTGTTATCAACAAACAATGGAAGTGCCAAATTTTAATCTTTTAATATTTTTTAGTGTCCGGTTAGACGTTTGAGCTTAAAAAGTGAGTTTTTTTAAATTATCGCTAATAGTATGCATTTAGGATAACATTTTTTTTTTTTTGTTTTGATGGTTCCAGCCCAAACTAGAAAAATAAATAAAACTAACTGCATCATTTTTTTCCAACTAACGTCCTCCCATTTCTTTGTATTAAGCACTCAAAGGAAGCTATACGTTCTGTCCGGTTAGTCGTTTGAACCACTGTATATCAAAATAGCATATTGGTAAAAAGTACAAGCATTTAGCTTTTAAAAAAAACATTCGTTTGAGTTGTTATACAGCGGCTCACAGCTTATTTCGTGCAGTAATATTTTTTAACTTTAAAACACTATATCTTTAAAACGAATACATATATCACCAAATTTAGATCGCACGCTAAGGTTTGAGTAGGAGAAATTCATGCTTATTTCGTGCAGATGCTTATTTTCCCTTTGGAGACGCACTTTAACCCTTATTTTGGACCCGATTTACATGAACGGAGCTTTCAATTGGGCTTTGATTGTAGGTGGGACTCAAACTAACATCTTAAGCAGCTTTGCGAAGGGATTGGCCGTTCTTAAGACGACTTATCACCGATATACGCTGCTGGACGAACCATTTCTGCAAAATGCACTTTTTTACCCTCACATGTACAAGATCAAACTAAAAATTGGTTGGATCTGGTTGCGAATACCAAATAGAGAACATAGAAAAAGAAATTCCCGTTAAATAACGCGAAACGCTGGCTCCAAAGGGAAAATAAGCATCTGCACGAAATAAGCTGTGACATGAATTTCTCCTACTCAATCAATTTTTTCCGCCTTGAGCGTATCTGAATCAATTTTTGTGGATTTTTTTTTACTCATTATGAACAATAGATATGCCCGTCTTAGCCTTCGTTCAAAATTTGGTATTCGTTTTAAAGGAATAGTGTTTTAAAGTTAAAAAATATTACTGCACGAAATAAGCTGTGAGCCACTGTATATAACACGTGAATTAAGGTGATTTTTTGAAAATTTGAGCTCAAAAAGCAAAAATCAATAAATTTCGAAAACTTTGACATTAAAAAACAAAAATATTCATTTTTTGGATTTTCATAATTTTCCAATATTAAATGTAGCCAAGAATGTTCAATTGAAATACAAAGTTCCTACTGCCGCAGTTTTTGAGAAAACAAATTATTTTTATTTCTTTAGATTCCGCAACATTTTATAATAGACTAGCCTTCTTTGCCGGCTTCGCTAGGCATGTTTGTTTTATTTTTTGATGCCCAATGATTGATCTACGCCACTGCCACGTCACCAACAAAAATTAAGGTACTATGATAAAGTTAATTTCACTTCAAACCATCATAAAAATTCCTAATAGCATAGCTGGAGTGTCCCAGGAAATCATCAATTAAAGCTTGTTGATAGGTCACCTTAGATGCTTTTCCTGTAATACATCTAGATATTCTTCGTTTTGACTATGAAACCTTCGGGTCTTCTAAAAAACTATCAGTTAAGGCTTGTTAATAGTTCGCATTAGATGTTTTCCCTCTAGTGTACCTAGATATTCTTCGTTTTGACTATGAAGCGTTGGGATGATCTTCGGCAAGCTTCGGGTATTTCTAAAAACTATCAGTTAAAACTTGTTGAAAGTTCACCATAGATATTTTCTCTCTAGTGTACCTAGATATTCATCGTTTTGACTATTAAGACTTCGGGTGGTCTTCGGAAACCTTCGTGTATAGCATAAAAGCATTACCATGCCTAACATATACGCATTTCCAAATTTTAAGCTCAATTGGACTAATGGTTTCTGAGTGATAATGCTTCATACACACAGTCATTTTTATATATATAGATAGATATATAGATAGATAGATTTATTAATTTTAAGCTTACACTCTGTTTAAATTCGGAAGATGTTTTTTTTTAAGAAAAAGTAGGAGGTAATGGGTACATTCATACCTTTTAAGCCCCCATGGAAATTGGCCATTTTTTAATTGAGAATTATTTCTCCAAATGCCCTTTGCATGTATACCAGATTTTGTATATCTGCGTCAAGTAGTTTCTAAGATATGATGAATCAGCATTCAGAGGGGTGTGGCAGTGCCCACTTTTCTAGTGAGAATTATCCGTTGATAACCCAATCATATCTATGTCAGAGAAATTATGAATTTATTTGTCGCCTGCCATTTTTCGAGTGAACATTATTTGTCCTCATCATTTTTACATAAGTATTAACCAAATTTCATTTATCTGTGTCAAAGAGTTTCGGAGATATGATTAGTTAGTTTTTTGGGGGCGTGGCTTTTTTAACCCACAACTTAGCCTTTTTTGTACTAACACAATTTAACAACTTCTTTAAAAACGGTTAGTCAGTTTCGGAGTCAATAAGGGGCAAATACACAAACAAACAAAATCTAGTTTTTATAAAGTTGAAATCGTAATTTTCTCATAACTTGAAAACTATAAAAGATAGCTCCAAATTTTAAACAGTTTTTAAATCAACAGAGTCAAGTTGATGGAAACTGATACCCATTTTGAAACAAAATTCCGACCACACCATTACTTTATATGGGATGTGGGCGTGTCCATCGGCGGATTTGGTTCATATTCACAGATTTTTATTTTATTATAAAAAACATCTGTACCAAATTTCAAGAGCCTAGCTTTATTATGATCATATATGACCGCCGTTCAATACAAACCCTCCCACTGTGCCACGCCTCCATCTATGTATTATTACAAGTGAATACACCCTGGATGTAGGGTATAAAAATAAGAATATAATTGATTATTGAAATTAAATTTTTCTTCTGCAAATCGATGTATTACATACATATGTATTATACATATGTATAAACTTTGTTTATCAGTTAATAAGAAGTTTGTTGCCAAAAAAAAGTGCACATGCACAATATACGCAGATATAAACAGTTAAGATACGCAAAATTTTATTGCATCAATAATTTTAACTCGCTTACCTTATGGATTAAATTAGAATTTATAGCAAAAAATATCCCCTTCATAAAAATTGGGAGTGTTATCTTTAGCCTTGACAAAAATTAAAAGTTCTACATTGAATATAAAAAAAGTTTTGTATAATTCTGGCAGTATCAGATCGTTTTGGAGTAAACTCGTACTCATGTTTCCATGAGCGGTAAAATTCAACTCTTTGTTTTGACACAAATTTTATTTATAAAGGGTTTTTGAATAAGAGCGCTACAAAAGTTTTTTTAAATAAAACAAAAACGGTTTTGGATATCAATGAAATTCTTTATTCCTGTGAAAGTACATTCGATGCCATTATGTATGGAACTCGATTTCTTTTGCATAGCCAACACGGGCACGCTTGCAGAAGTCCAGACGCTGAACCCAATTTTCGACAGTTTTCAAGCATAAATCGGCCGATACTTCTGCAATTTCACGATCGATAGTCGTACGAAGTTCATCAATCGTCGCTGGCTTGTTGGCATGGACCATAGACTTGACGTAGCCCCACAGAAAATAGTCTAACGGGGTCAAATCGCACGATCCAGGCAGCCAATCGACTGGGCCATTTCGTGAGATACCACGTTCACAATACTTGGTTTTCAATAAATTGATTGTGATATTCGCTGTGTGGCTTGTGGCGCCGTCCTGTTGAAACCACATATTGTCCAAGTCCATATCATCCAACTCGGGCCAAAAATATTCGGTTATCATTGAACGGTAGCGATTCCCATTCACAGCAACGTGCCGGTCTTGATCATCACGGAAAAAGTACGGCCCAATGACGCCGCCGGCCCATAAACCGCACCAAACCGTAACTTTTTCGGGATGCAATCGTGACTCATGGAGTACGTGTGAATTGCTGCCTGACCAATAACACATATTTTGCTTATTGACGAAGCCATTCAGCCAGAAATGAGCCTCAACCATAAATTGGACGTAGCTCTCTAAAAGTTGGAGCCACTGACTCCAAATTTCAGTAGTAAATTTTAATAATTTCTACTCGTTGTTGGCTCGTATTTCTTTCCATGATGAAATGGCAAACCTTACTGAAGAGAAATGTCAAGAGAGCGGGAACAAATATGGCGTCGTTTGCTGTCTATATCGGTCTACTTTTGTAGCGTCCCTATTGAAAAACCCTTTATCTTGCATGAAGTATTCTTAGTATTTTGCGTAGAGTATAGTTGCAATATCTTTACAATCAGGTTCTGCGCACAGCATTTTAAATATGTTGCTCAAAGGGGAGACTCCATTCCTTTTTGCCTGTACTTGCTTTGTCTTTGATTTTTCGTATTTATACGATAATTTTTGTTTTTTTTTCAAAATAATTCCGATTTCACTAGACCTATCGCAACAGTTCTCTATTAGCTTTCGTAGTGGTCGGACGCGTCTCTCTTTTGCTTGCACGTATAGACAATATATAACAAAAGTGTAAATACCATATTTTACAGTTGTCTTTCGGTCTTTATTTTGAGAACTTTGAAACGCGTAAGACAATATTGGACTTAAATAAAAACAATCAAATTTAAGATGGCCCGTGGGGCCAGGTCTTCATCTCGTCTAACCAAAAAGGCGGGTGCAATTAAGAAAGTAAAATTCTCTCGGCCGTTGCCGGTAACTGTTAATGTTGGCCCATCAACATCACGTAGCAACAGATTCAGCGCCCTTGCTGATCATAATGATATTATGGATTTTAATCATGAATCAAATATATCTACAAGTGAAACCCAGCAAAAACCACCGCCTATAGTAGCTGACATCTCTGTTCCATTTGGTGAAATACAAGTGTTATTGGGCAGTGATTGTGTTTATAAACGTACTTCTATTGGTACAAAAGTATTTCCTCTAAATTTGGTCAAATACGAAGATTGCATAAAAGTATTAAAAGAAAATCAAATTGAATTTCACTCATTCAATTCGAAAGAAAACCGGTTATTCACAGTGTTCCTTTATGGTTTACATAGAATGAGCCCTAACGAAATTGAGTCCGAACTCAAAAGTTACAATCTGAGTCCAACATCTGTAAATGAAGTCAATACAAAGTTTAGTTCGAAAGACGACGCCGTATATAAGGTGCAGTTCGCGAGAAAAACATTTAATCCAATCTCATTACATAATATAAAAACAATAAATAATGTGATGATCACATGGAAAAAATATAAACCGAAGAAAAATGACAAACCTACTCAATGCTGGAACTGCTTAATGTTCGGCCATGGTGGAGATCATTGTAATCGACGCCCAGCATGCATGATCTGTGCAGATCAACATCATACAAATAATTGCCCTTTCAACAAAAATAACAAAAAACCTGCCGCTTTCTCATGTTATAATTGCAAAAAGAACGGGAAGGAGAGGACTGACCACTCTGCTAACGACATGAGTTGTCCATTTAGAGCTATGTACCTTGAAACAAGGGCGAGAGTAACTACCAAACAACCGAAGAGAGTAATTCCTCGACACCAAAGTTTTGCATATAATGAAGCCGATTATCCAACAATAAGCAGGCAACCAACAAATAAAAACTACCATAGCAATAGCTTAAATAGCGACAACAATAACAGTAATCGTTTTTCTTATTCTGAGCAATTAAAGAGAAGCAATAATGATCTATTTAACGTTGATGAGCTTTTTGACATTTTTATGTCAGCATTAAATGACCTTCGCAAATGCACATCAAAAATACAACAAATGCAAGTTGTTATGTCAATGGTAAAATATGCATATGACTTCAAATAATTCTAACTTTATTAGATTGCTCCATTTGAATGCAAATGGCATTTCAAACTTTTCGAACCTTAAACAATTAGAGTATTTATTGGAAAAAGAAAATATACAAATTGCATCGCTTAATGAAACATTTTTGAAAGAAAACCATAAAACTTTCTTTTATAATTATTGTATTTATCGAAATGACAGAGTAAACTCAAGATGTGGAGGAGTTGCTTTAATGGTACACAAATCTCTTGAACACAGAATACTGCCGTTAACAAATACACAATCTATTGAAAATTTATCGGTTGAAATATTAATTAATCATAGACCAATTGTTATAACCACAGCGTATTCTCCAAAATATACTTCGAATTTCGCTAGTGATATTTTAGAACTAACCCCGGTTAACAAAGAATTTATAACTATAGGTGATCTAAATGCAAAGCATTCCTCTTGGAACTGTCAATCCAATAACAGGTCCGGAAATATACTCAACAACTTACAACAAGCCTGTAACTTTTTTGTCTACTACCCTGACAAACCGACTTTTTATCCAAATCAACTTAATCGTATGTCTTCTACAATTGATATAGCCCTAAGCAACACCTCACTAAAAATGTGGCTTACGACTCTTGACTATGAAATTCCATCTGACCATCGGCCAGTTGTATGTTCAATCGAATGTTCATCTGTAAAAATAACTGACCTTAGTTATTACGTTTACCAATCTGCTGACTGGAGACTATACCAAAATATTATAGATCGAAAATTATCATTGACAGTTGAATCATACAGTCGCAATCAAGCCATTGATGAAGAAATTGATAAGTTTATCAAACTTATACTTGATACAAGAGATTTATGTACGCCCAAAATGAGCACTACAAAAAGCTATAGAATGCCCGACAATATTATAAAATTTATTGGTGCTAGAAGAAAGTTTAAAAGGAAAAGCCAACGCGCGCTAGATATTTTTCAGGCTGATTTTTATGATCAATGTGGAAAATTTCTCACCAAGCTAATAAATAGAGGCATATATGCTGAGAAAAATAGGAAGTGGTCTAAACTCTTAACTAACTTAAAGCCTGGGGACAAAACTTTTTGGAAATTAAGCCGCAATTTAAGAGGTAAAGGCAAAAATATCATACCACATTTAAAGAATGGTAACAGTAAGATAGTATCAAACGGAGGGAAATCTGAGTTATTGGCAAACACTTTTATGTGCTCTAATAATCTCACTATAAACTATGTTAACTCCTTTGATAAGATGGTAAACGATACAGTTCAAATGTTAAAAGATGAACCGCCGAACATAGATTCGGTTGTGCTAATAACAGCAAATGAGATAAAAAGTGAAATATTGCGTTTAAAAACATCTAAATCACCTGGAATTGATAGTGTCCCGAACGTATTATTGAAAAAACTACCAGAAAAGGCATTAAAATTATTAACCATAATTTTCAACAGCTGTATTCGCTTGAACTACTTTCCAATAGCTTTTAAGAAAGCTAAAGTTGTACCAGTGCTCAAACCAAACAAACCCAGAGACAGTCCTAGTAGCTATAGACCCATTAGTTTATTAAGCAACTTTGGTAAAGTGTTTGAAAGACTTATACACCATCGCCTCAGCGAGTTCGCATCCGATAACAATATAATCTGCAAAGAGCAATTTGGTTTTAAAATGGAACACAGCACTGTTAATCAAATCGGCAGAATAAAAAATAAAATAATAGCAAACAAATGCAATCGAAAATCAACTGGTATTATACTTTTAGATATAGAAAAAGCATTCGATACTGTATGGCACAACGGGCTAATATATAAACTAGTTTCAGCAAACGTTCCTAAATATCTATGTAATATTGTCGCAGATTTCCTTAGAGAAAGAACTTTTGTAGTATCAGTAAATAATGAATTTTCCGCTCCAAAAACTGTCCATGCGGGGCTTCCACAGGGCTCAGTCTTATCTCCTACGTTATATTCAATATATACATCAGACTTCAAGCCGCCAAATATGGTAGAAACAGCGTATTATGCAGATGACACTGCTTTAATCACATCCGGCAAACTAACCAGCGCACTTTTGAAAAAGATGGATAGAGGTCTCGCAGCTTGTCATAAATATTTCCTTAAATGGAGAATTAAAATTAATCATGATAAGACCCAGTCTATTATTTTTCCGTTCAACAAATCTCCTAAGCGGTTACCAGTGAGAGCACTTCGGTTTGATGGCAACGTTATTGATATAAAGGACGACGTCAAATACCTTGGAGTTTATTTAGATAAAAAACTGACCTTCCGAAAACACATTGAGACGACCTGTCAAAAAGCTACAAATGCATTTAAGGCTCTATGGCCATTACTAAATAGACGCTCAACATTGAATTATAAAAACAAAAATCTTATTTACAAAAGCGTCATAAGACCAATATTGACATATGCTTGTCCTGTGTGGTATAAAGCTGCTAAATGTCACCTAAAAAGAACGCAAATTATACAAAATAAATGTTTAAAAATGATAAATAATAAACACTGGAGATTCTCTACAAGCATTCTTCATGACGACACGGGGTACGAGATGATTAAAGACTTTATTAATAGACTTATTACTAGCTATTTTTCTAAAATTGAAAATTCTTCATATCCACTGATAAGAGAATGCAGAGAATTCGAATAAATACAAACGCAAAATTACCAAATTGGAAAAGTCTGTTTAAAGTCGACTATTATTTTTAATAATCCTCAATAAACTGTATTTCTGTTTTCCTTATAATATTTGATCAATTTTTCATATGTAAAGGTTTTTCCCATTTTGCCTTTAATGTAATTTAATAATTGACGTTAATATCTTATGATCCACAGAATTAGTTGTTGAAATATCTTATCGATAAAGCTCATAAATTTTGTAAATATGTTAATATGTATGTTAAGTTTTGGATGAATAAATAAATTGAAAAATTGATTGACTAGACCTATCGCAAGAATTAAAAATGTGAAATTGCTACCAGGAGCTAAAAAGTTTCCTATAGGTGTAAGTATCAAGCACAAAAATTTTGGTCGTGATCGGAAAATATTTGAACATGCTCCCAGGCCGTTGAAGATCGCAAAATGCTATTAATATGAAAATAAGTGGCTTTAAGCGAAACAATCAATCTTATCCTTGAAACTATTTAACATAGGTAAATGAGATTTGGTACAAATATGAACAATACTTGAAAGAATAGTATTCAATAAAAAAATGGGCAGTGACACCCAAATTTGTCGTTTCTCTAAGAAATATTTGACTCAGGTGAATGAAATTTGACTAGGGAAATCGAATAGCTCATTGACCAATTTCCAAAAAAAAAAACAACTTTTTCTGTATATTTGGGCTTGAGTGAATAACTTTCCATAAGAAAAACTAGAGAGTAGGGACCTCTGGGATTAACAGAGTTCAAGCGACCAGTGTGTTTCTAGAGCCATCGATTCTCCTTAAAACAGATCTTGATTCTCTGACCAAATTAAAAAATAACAGTTTGTTTTTTTTCCGTCACTATTCGTTACTTTTATGCAAACCATTTTGAAAACCGAAAAGTGGTCCAAAATATGTGTATACGCGGGAAAATGCGTAAGCCTTAACTCCCAAATTTCAGTTTGATTCCTCGACGAACGGCAACACTAACCACCCACTTGATCTGTAGCTACTCGTTAGAGGCGATGATCAAAACTTGAAACATGTATGAAGAATGCTCTTCTAGCACTGCCGAGTGTTGCCGTCTCGTTCACTCGTATTCAATATTATTTGCTGACAATTGCTCAGCTCATTTCTCAACTTGAAGTCTAAAGTTCAAGTTGGGAAAACTCTTCACTCGTTGAAAATTAACCACGCTGCAAGCAACTGCAGCTCATTTGAGTAGTAAATTTTCTATTTAAATTTTAATTTTATAAAGATGATATTTCAATAAAAGTAAAATTGACTTTGGTTTAAGTGTTTGGGGTTATCCTTTTTTTTTTTGAAAAATTCTTAATTGCTCACTTATAAGCAGATGCAATTCACTGCTTTCCTTTGAACTGTCATCGTCGCCAACAGCAACGATTCCAGCTCATAAAAGGCGACTTTCAGGCCTTCCACAGCGACTCACGGTCATCACCATGACCAGCGGGCTAAGAGGTTCTCTACAATCACCCTAGCAGCAGCTGAAGTGGAGTCTTATCAAAAGGTATGTTCACGAAATTTTATGCATAGCGAAAGCTATAAATTTTGGTCCCCGAACAAACAATGTGGAAAAAATTTGTGTTTTAAAATTTTAACTAAAGGGTGTTTTTTTTAGAGGTTTGTTTTTCGAATAGAGATAAAACTGGCATTTTGTGGTCAAATCTGGCAACTCTAATGTCATTTATGTTCAGTTTGGTTTGCCATTTCATCATAAACAGGTTGACAAAAGAACAACGCTTGCAAATCGTGCAAATTTATTTCGAAAATAATGGTTCAGTTCGCGAAGTTTACCGCAAGCTCCGTCCATTTTATGGTCGACATAATCGTCCATCAGAGCAATTAATTCGGTTAACCATGGATCGTTTTCGCACTACATTTACTCTATGTGATAATACGCATCCGCAGAGACGTCGAACAGTGCGCACCGAAGAAAAAATTGCCGCTGTAGAGCAAAATGTTGAAGAGGACCCGAATGAATCGATTCGCCACCGTGCACAGCAATTGGAGCTTTGTCCATCAACTTTATGGAAGATCTTGGCTTGCGACCTTACAAGATCCAGCTTGTGCAAGAGTTAAAGCCGCGAGACCATGCAATGCGTCGTGATTTTGGTGTATGGGCCGAAAATGAGATTGATCTCGATGCTGATTTTCATCGCAAAATTTTGTTCAGTGATGAGGCTCATTTTTGGTTGAATGGCTACGTCAACAAGAAAAATTGCTGCATTTGGAGTGAAGAGAATCCACATGAGACCCTTGAGACGCCATTACATCCACAAAAACTGACTGTTTGGTGTGCTCTATGGGCTGGTGGAGTCATTGGGCCATACTTCTTCCGAAATAATGCTGGAGAGTCAGTTACCGTTAATGGAGACCGGTATAGAGCCATGATAACCGACTATTTTGTTCCCGAATTGGATGGCATGAATGTGGATGAGTTGTGGATCCAACAAGACGGCGCTACATGCCACACAGCGCACGTCACAATCGATTTATTGAAGGAAACATTCGATGAGCGCATAATTTCGCGGAATGGACCTGTCAATTGGCCACCAAGATCGTGTGATTTGACACCATTGGATTATTTTCTTTGGGGATATGTGAAGTCGCTCGTCTACGCCAACAAACCAGGAACGTTAGGGGACTTGGAAGCCAACATTCGTGGCGTTATTGCCGACATACGGCCCCATATGCTCGAAAAAGTGGTTGAAAATTGGACCTGTAGAATTGGCTTTATTCGAGCCAGCCGCGGCGGCCACATGCCTGAAATCATATTTAAACATTAATGGCATAAAATTATCCTTCCAATAAAGCCAAATTGATGGACATTAAAACGATTTTCTTGTGTTTTATTTCAATTCGAAGTTCTATACCTCTAAAAAAAACACCCTTTACATATTCAACTTTTTATATGGATTTTGAGCCGCTAAATTCGAATCTGAAATTAATTTCTCCACAATTTCAGTAATTTTGGAGATATTGGTCATTCTATTTCGTATCTTTATTTTTCACCTTGAATGAACAATATCTTTTAAAGTAGAGACCTTCAAAAAAATAAATTAAAGATTCAAATTGAATTGTTAATAAAATTTAAGAAAAATAATAAATTTTCTCGTGCCATTTCTGAAAGAAGAAATATCTAGTATGAATTTGCTCGCAAACATTTAATTTACTTTCATATTGCTCTCGAACCATCCCAAAGGTTTATAAATAATCCAACACTTATGCCACTTAAATAACTTATGTACTATATGTATACAATCACAGCACCCAACATAGCAATGCTGTCAACTGCTATTTATGTGCATTTATGTACGTACAAAATGCCTACTACGTTTTTCCTAATACATACTACATTTTCTACTACTTTCTTCCTAAAGAGGATGATTGATTATAATTTGATCTGTCGCAATCAATTCGTAATAAAATTAATTCAAGTAAATTATTCACAATTTGTTATATCCTGGCAGCGCACCCTCTCCCCCCACTCCCTTGCAGCACCACTCTCCCATCCAGCAATATGCACTTAAATATACGACTTTTCTTGATGAACACACACACAAATAAACAGAAAAAAGAAAAACACACAGACACACACAGATTTATCACTTTGAGTCCTTGGCAGGCTGGCAGGCATTTTGAATTTTCCATAAGGATGTTAGCAGCAAACGCTTTGAGAAATTGTATTTGTATTTTCTATTTGTTGTCTGAAAATGGAGCAGAATGTCGAGTCGAGAAAGCACGAGTGTAGACACGAGTTGCTTATAAAAATCTGTTTCCTTTTAATGAAGATGAATGCGTACGTTCTGATGTTGAATGCTTTGTGTGTGACAGGATATTTTTGTTTTTTTTTTACTCTTTTTTCTTCCACCAATTGGTAAAGAGTGGGTTAAGGTGAGGAAGATGTTGTAGGAAAAAAGTACTAAAATAAAATGTGTGTGTTTATTCGCAAGGATGTCTTATTTTACTTTGCTCATAATTGTTGACACAAATGCAATTAGTGTGGAGTTAATGTTAAATCGGCCTTGGGTAAAGGTGTTAAGATTCAATGAGAGTTTTTCGGGGAAGGATTTTTTAAATAAAATTAAATTTTAAATTTAAAGTGAGTTTATAGAACTCAATCTATTTTTATATTCTATTTTTATTAAGAGTCAGGCTATCTTTTTTCTAAAGCTCTTAAGTAGTATCGGATATACAATGAGTCCATTTTCGAGGCCCAAGTTAATGATGACAACATGGTCATCTCCCGGATCACACCTTACATAACTAGGCTATCTTTGTTACCCCAAATATACACAGTAAAAACTGATAGATTACTTTTCATTGCTTTTATTCTCTTTGGTATTAATTTTAAACCTTACATAGTTTGGTACTAAATTTAAAATGTTTGAAATTTATTCCTGGAAAGTTTGAAATTTATACCAAAATTGTTTAAAATAAAGACTTTTTTTGTCATTGTTCTATGTAAATACTTTTTGGTATTTAAATTAAACTAAAGTTTTTACTGTGTAGATTTCACGCCTTTAAGAGCCCATCAATTGCACAGACGCGCAAAAAAATTATTTGAACAATTTATTTCTGATATGTGGTCTTATGTACTTTTTAATGCTGAACTCGACTGCTTACTCAGAACTGTCAATATACATGCAGGATTTCGAGTTATCCTTGTTTGAAGTTGGAGAAAACGCTGTTTTCAGGCTCATGGCGTAGCTACAGGGAGAGGTGAAACTTTTTTTTCAATGGCATCGAATAGGCACAGACTTCGTTATCAAAATATGCATATCTGCGAATTTTTTCAATAGAACTTAAAGGTTCTTATGATCTTTTGAAGAGAATTTGTTTCAGCCCAAAACAAAAGACGAATTATTTTAGGGGCATGGAATCGTAAATTTTTTATCTCAGGGCCTTTATCCTATTAGCATTAACATAATAATAAAATTTTTCGAAACTAATATAATTTCGTCCTTTGTAAGGGGGCTGAATTATCTCCTCTTCAAGGGATCATAACTCGGAAAGTATGAGTCCTATTGGAAAAGTTATAAGGTATATTACGATAACAAAAAATGTGGCTATTTAATGCCATTAAAGAAATAGAATTTTACTTTTTCCTGTATCTACACCATAAGCTTGAAAAAAGCGTTTTCTCCAACTTTATATATTTCAGTACACAACCGGTTAACCCATTCGTATTTTTTTTTTTTTTTTGCAGTTTCGTGTCAAGCGATATAACATTTCTATTCAAGTGTGCTTTTAAAACTAAATTTTTTGTGAAAAAAATGATGGGACACATATGTTCTTCCAATGTTTCTGAAAGGTAACAAATAGGTAGAATTTTTTTTTAGGTGGCGTGGGAGTTATGCAGAATTTTCCGGCGCCAGTTTGAATTTTTCAGTTTTCGAACATTATATTCAGATTCAATTACCCCGAAAATCACCTCAGTAGCATTATTTTCCAATATTAAGTACAAATTTTAACACAGCCTTATGGATTTTATAGGTTTTTGAGGGCTTCATTGGGATTAAAAGAAAAGAAGGGGAAACCACATAAATCCAAAGTGTTGGTTTATATCTTAATTTAATTACATACAAAATGAGCCGTGTCCGATCAAAATCGGATCATGGTCAACAAAATTAGATATGTTTACCTAGTTTGGCTGGACTATTTTTACGACACAAAATAACAAAGTTGGTTAAAAATTTAGCACGGATCATTTCTACTTTACTTAATTTGTAACTTTTCAGAACCAACGGGACACGGATGTCCCATTTTATCAAAGCACCCTGTAGGAAAATAAACTGGTGAATCCAAAAAGCTGAAAGTCTGTTACACTTGCTACTTAGACGCTTCATATCGTTTATGTAACAGTATTCGTTAAAAAAAAAAAACACATTTTTTTTGGATTTGGGTTCATCTTGTGAGGTCCTGAGGACATAAAGCCAAATTTTTCGGACACATTTGAATATCTCTGTCTATTTTCCATCGACGAAGGCCTGTCTGACTCCAATCGCAAATAAAATGTGGGTCTGACATTGAAAAATTCAATTGGGACATATGTGTCCCATTGGTCCTGAAAGGGTTAAACGTCCGTTTTAATGCTAAGAAACGGAATTGTCATTAAAAATGGAGAATTTTTTTAGGGGGTTCTTGTTTCATTCAATTGCAATACATAGTAAAAAAATTAGCTCATTAAATTATGTGACATTTTTCAACAAAAATAACAACTGACGCACTTTAACCCTCCGTTTAGTCTTGTGGTCAGTAAGACCACTATAAACTTTTTTGTGTTACAGTTATTTTTTTGCAATTCTTTCGATATGGGTATGGTGCCATGATTTATGTGCACTGTGATACACCTTTTAAATTTCAAACATTGAATATGATTTAAACACTTGCAAAATATATAAGTAGGAGGGGTGTATCAGACCCCAAAGCATGGCTTATTGCTTTTCTGGTTAGCACTTAACGGAGACGAAAGACCAAAATTTTAAATGTTATTGCGATTGTTCGTTTCTAAATTTGAAGTTATACAATAAGACAATGCAACATATAGCTAAAAAACTTGATACGACAGATGTGACTGTAGCAGTCACATTGAAATGGCGGTAAATGTGATTTTTCCATAAACTATACGAACCTTCTTGTCGCATAACTCGTTTTACGTTGACTGTTTATTTTCAAATGGAAGCTGCATATTTCTAGGCGGTGCTTTTTAACTACTTACAATCCAGATTTCCGTATGACTGGGTCACACTTTTCTCAATGCATAATTCGAGAAATTTCAATATTTTAAACATTTCTATAACATACACTTCATACGTACAAATACACATTGATAATGCTAAGTTTTTCGGGTATATTAATACGCATTATCTGACACGTTTTTGGTGGCTAAAAAAAAAAAAATAAAAAAAACTGCAACATATAATCTACAATCTAAGATTCATGAGTGAATTGCTAACTTGCAAATATCTAGCGAAAATTTATAATATCAATAAAAAAAACTATGCGCCTTCCATGGAAAATTAAATATAAATCAATCAAATATTAGTTATTTGACAAAATTGTATTTCCTTGTTTGGTGACTATTTAAATAGGCCAAAATGCTGCGTTATTTCGCAATTCTCCGTCGACTTTCGCAAGAGAAAACATGAAGTCTTTCGTCTTCTTTCTAGGGCTAATCGCAGTCGTGTGCGCAGCTCCTTTGGAGCCGCAATATATTGAAACTGATCCTGAGCTCACAGGTGGATATTTCGAAGGAGATATTATTTTGGATGAGCAGCAAGGAAGAAATGGCATACGTGATACCGCATACAGATGGCCAAATAAAATAGTTTACTTTAAAATTGTTATTGGTGCCTTTGGTAAATAATATAGAGGAGCACTTTTAAAACAAGATCATATTCTAAACATATTATTTTTCTTTAGATCAAGAACACTTGGATCAGATCTTTCTGGCTATGAGGACTATTGAGGCAGTCTCATGCGTTCGCTTTGTGAGAGGCACCACAACTACACCATATTTCATGACCATCTCTGGTAAAGATACTGGTTGTAATTCTGCTGTTGGTTACCGAAGGCAGGCTGGACAAGCATCAAATTTGGCCGTCTTTCCAATCAATACTGGTTGTTTCCGTTTATATACCATTGTACATGAATTCCTTCATACATTGGGTTTCTATCATATGCAAAGTGATTCACATCGCAATGAATATGTGGATATCGTCGCAGCGAATATTGAAGATGGTAAAGAACAAAATTTTGTTAAATATCAAGCATCAGGCCTTAACAATTTCGGTCAGGAATATGATTATGGCAGTGTATTGCATTATGGGCCTTATGCGTTTTCAAAGAATGGAGAGAAGACGATTGTTGCACTTCAAGATATACCCGAAGGTCTTATGGGTCAACGTGTGGCTATGAGTGAGCCAGATATTATTAAGCTTAATGCGATGTATAATTGTCCAGCTACAACTACTCCTGTTACAACTACGACTGAGAGTATACCGTCACTTAATTAATGCAATAAAATACTTTATTCAAAAGAGTTTTTGGCTTTTTTTTGCACACCATACTTTGAGAGAGAGAGAGCCTATGAAAATGGAACCCATTTTTCAAAAAACAAAATGTCGGATCCAAAATATCTCGTTAAAATTAATTTTAGGCGGTTTCTGAGTTCGCTGATTTCAAATTCGAAATGAAAAAATAAAATTTTTCGAAAACAGTATAATGGAAAGGCTTTCATTTCGAGAAGATCGTATTCCTGACATTGAGTTTTTAGAAAACAAAATGGCGGCTGAGAAATTCTATATGCTTAATATGATTTTCAAACTCCGATCACTGAAAATTTTCTGGGAAGAGATCATTTGACCATGAATTTAAAACACGTATTTCTATCCTTTTGAGTCCATTTCAACAGCTACTTATGTCTCTGCAATTCGCTCAGAAAATTTATAAAAATTTTTCCACAGTGCATTGATAATATAAAGATCTTGTGATGTATAAATATATATTATCTGACATTTTAAAACTACTGCAAATAAAATGAAAAAAATCTGCAACACAAAATTTACAATCATTGATTGATCAACAAAAGTTTAACATTACTAATAACAGAATAATCTATTGACTATCGATAAAAACTAATGAATCAATCAAAAATAGTTTTATTCTATAGATATTTGACACAATTTCGTTTCCTTGTTTCGCAAGTATTTAAATACCCCGAGATTCTTGCGTTATTTCGCACTTCTCAGTCGTCTTTAGTCAGAGACAACATGCAGTCGCTCATTGTATTTCTCGGACTGTTTGCGCTCATATGCGCTGCTCCTTTAGAGCAATATATCGAAACTGATCCTGAGCTCACAGCAGGATATTTCGAAGGAGATATTCTATTAGATGAAACTGCAAGAAATGGCATACGTAATACCGCTTACAGATGGTCAAATAAAACAGTTTACTATAAAATTGCTATTGGAGTCTTTGGTAACTAGAAATTAATTACTTTCAGAACATTTGACATATTATGCTTTATGTATATCAACAGATGAAGAACACTTGAATCACATCTTCCTTGCAATGAGAACCATTGAGAGTGTGAGTTGCGTACGCTTTGTGCGTGGTGTCCCTAGTACTAAATATTTCATTACTATCACTGGAAAATCAGATGGCTGCTATGCAAGTGTTGGTTTCAATAAGATAGCGAATCAGCAATTCAATTTGGCCATCTATCCAATTGGTACTGGTTGTTTCAGCATAGGCAACGTTTTACATGAATTGCTACATACTTTGGGTTTCTATCATATGCAAAGCGATTCACATCGTAATGAATATGTGCGCATTGTTACAGCGAATATTCAAGCGGGTAAAGAAAGTAATTTTGTAAAATATAGCTCAGCTACTGTTACCGACTTTGGTCAGCAATATGATTATGCATTCTCCAAGAATGGAGTGAAGACAATCGTTGCACTTCAAGAAATAGAAGAAGGTGTTATGGGTCAACGTGTTGGTATGAGCGAGAAGGATATTATAAAGCTAAATACTATGTATAATTGTCCAGCCACAACTACAACTGAGGCTACAACAATTGAGGCTACAACTACGACTGAGTCTACTACCATAACCGAGGCTATAACTATAACTGATGCTACAACACCGTTAAGGGCTTAAAACAATAAAATATTTCATCCAGATGAGTTTTTTTTTTTATTTTTCTTCCTAAAGAAATGAAAAATTTAACTATCACAGCAAGGTTAGGCTAATTATTGGTTTTTTTGGTTCAAAAAATTGTTACTACCTTTTTATTGACGACAGTAACCCTTCTTTTTAGTAGATAAATTTCGTATCCAATTTTGGCCATTGGCATAAAAGTGTTTTTCATCTTCGTACAATGCGAAATACGTTTATCAAACCATTATTTATATTGCGTATATTGATATAACGTAATAATCAAAAAGGGACATTGGTGTCTCCATGGTCGTAAAGGATAAATTTTTAACTAGAATTGTACCAATTTCACAGGCACTCAAAATGATAGTAGACATATGCACCCTAACGTAATTTTCCACACTAAATTTGAGTCCGAGGCCAGAAGTGCTCATATACTGCAGAATTTCGAGAAGTTGGAAGTTGCTGGAAGTTAAAGAAGAAGCAAGAAAGAAGTTTTCTTTTCAATCTTACGGTTTAGTTTCAGTAGGTGGAATAATTCAATGTTACTAATGGCAACGAATAGCCCAAATTTTGCTTATAAAACTATACCCTAAAACTTTTTCAATTGGACCCTTACTTTATGAATTATCACCCTTTGAAATAAGGGTATCTTTTCCCCCATATAAAAATGTATGGGGAAAAAGTCTTCCATTGGGACACATATATCCCAGAGAATTCCATAAGCCGTAAAAAATTATTTTAATTTTTTATTTTAAAATATGTTTTTCAGACGTCAAATGGTTGCAAAAGCTTCCATTTGCTTATGTTCTTCAAAGGGTTAAGAGAGTTCAAAGCCCACAAAAATATTTCGAAATCACTCTTCCAAATATTTTATAATTTGGAACAAAATATGATTTAAAAACTACGTTTTCAATGGAGATTTATAAAGTGATTTATTGCTGTTTTGGAATTCGGCTCTTAATCTGAGCGTAAATCATTTACCACACATAAATAAATTTAGAAAAAGACAGAAATATCTAGATTTGTATCAAATTTGCGTATAAATCCCAGCAGGGCTTCTGAACTTGGCTATTTTTTGATCAAGTGACACCTTCTACTTTGACAATTTTTATTGAATGTCATCAAAAAAACAAAGCAAAGGGAAAACAAATATTAGAAAAAAAGGAGAAACAACTTGCATTTTCACGCTTATGACATTTACAGTCAAAAGCAAATCTCTTTCTACCGGTAGAAAAGGGTAGGATTTGACGATGAGATGTATAGATCTCATCACAGAAAAATCTCTGGTGAAAACGTAGCAATAGCCTTCTGCATCCAAAAAGTTTACCACGAGTATTGAATTATGTTAACACTCAATGATTTAGCTTTCTTCTATAGGGTGTATCGCATAAGATTACGAAGCTTCGAAGAGGTGATAGAGAAGACCTAGAATAACAAAAACTTGCGCTTGGGGGGTCTAAAATGTATCTCTGAGGAGTTATTGGGTTAAAACTGATTTTCTGACTTGTTTTACAAACAAAAAATTTCTTGGATCAACATAACATTATAAAGAAAACATTACTGTGGCAAAGTTTTAGCTATTTGTATAAGCTTTTAGAGAGTTTAGCAGCCAGACTCAGAAAAATTTTGTCACAAAAAGAAATAACACCAGTTTTAATTCAAAATGATAATGGAAAATGGACTGATAATGCAGCGGAAACAGTAGAGTTGTTAATGCAAACTCACTTTCCGGGCTGCCTTAACATTTCCGTTCCAACGACTTTGCAAACAATACTTAGCTTAGAAGGTACACCTCCTAATATATTTAATAAGAACAGAATAAAACATACTCTCGAGTCCTTTAAACAATATAAATCAGCAGGTCCTGATAACATTTTCCCAGCTATGTTACAATATGCTAAAGATAGTATCATGGAATGGCTAATACAAATTTTTAACGGTTGCTTTAAACTTCAATATGTACCGCAATTATGGCGCCAGGCAAAAGTAGTGTTTATTCCCAAAGGAGGTAAAATTACCCACGCCAAGGCAAAAGATTTCAGACCTATTAGTTTAACGTCTTTTCTCCTTAAAACCATGGAACGTGTCATAGACTGCTTCATTAGAGAAAGTATTCCCCACGGTTACATGTCACCTACTCAGCACGTCTACCAAAAAGGCAAATCGGTGGAAACTGCTCTACATAGTGTAGTTAAAAACATTGAGAATTCCCTTCACTACAAGAAATACACTTTAGCGGCATTCCTGGATATTGAAGGGGCTTTTAACAATATTTCAAATGAATCGCTAATAGAGGGATTTCGGTTGATGGGAGTAAACGAATTTCTTATAGGGTGGATCAACACTCTACTCAGTTGTCGCTTAATATCAACAACGTGGGGTTCTGAATTTACTCAAAAACTGGCCATTTGTGGCACTCCACAAGGTGGGGTACTTTCACCACTTCTCTGGATAATAGCATTAAATCCCCTTTTAAAAAAATTACAAGGCATGGGCACTAAAGTTGTTGCCTATGCCGATGATCTTGTTTTAATGATAAATGGAAAATATCCGAATGTATTAAGTGAGCTTCTGGAGACCTCGCTAGAATCTTTAAGCAGATGGTGCTCCACAAAAGGCCTTTGTATAAATCCATCAAAAACTCAAGTTATACTTTTAACCAGAAAATATAAAATACCGACTTTCAGGTGCATTCGTATCAATGGAATCACCATAAGTTTATCGAAAACTGCAAAGTTTCTAGGGGTGATTTTAGATCACAAACTACATTGGAAAGAAAACATTGAAGAACGCGTAGCAAAAGCTAATAATGCCTTCTACGCTTGCAAAGTCATGTTTGGTCGCACTTGGGGCTTAGAACCTAAGGTGACACACTTGATATACTGCTCTGTCGTTAGGCCTATATTGTTATATAGAGTATTTGTCTGGTGGAACGCACTCGAAAATAAATCTCTCTTAAAACCATTAGAAAGAATTCAACGATTTATGTGGTTGAGCATTACGGGTGCTCTAAAAACTACATCAGCAGAATCATTAAATGTAATACTTAACATGCTTCCTATTGACTTACATGCAAAAGGAGTAGTCTTTAAAACTGCGATCCGACTGAAAGAAAATGAGGGTTTCAGCTTCAGAGAATTCGGACACAGCAAACTAAGCTCTGTTTGTAAAAAGTCGACTGACTACTGTAAACCAACACTGCATCTTGATAGGAAGTTCTCTGTTAACATAGAATCAAGAAATTCTTGGGTTAACCGAGTTTCATACTCATCGAATTCTATTAATATTTACACGGACGGCTCTAAACAAGAAGCAGGGGTTGGGACTGGGATTTTCATTCCCACCTATAATACAACATTAAAGTATAAATTGCCACAATACTGTAGCATCTTTCAAGCTGAGTTGGAGGCGATTAGTATGGCGACGGAACATGTAATGGCGAGCAGAGGCTTCGAAAGGGTAAATTTTTATGTTGACAGCCAAGCTGCCCTTAAGTCCCTTACAAACTATATAATTAAATCCAAGTTAGTCCTTCGATGCTGCAATCTACTTCAAACCCTCAGCAGTAAATTTGAAACATGCCTGAACTGGGTACCTGGTCACCAAGGTATAGAGGGCAACGAAATTGCTGATGAACAGGCAAAAGCAGGAGTGCTACTCGATGGTGAACCGTTAAGCGTATCACTTCCCTTACAGCACCACAATGTTATATATCAGAAATCGCTTTACTGTGTGGATCAACTCAAATACTAGCAAAATAACCAAAAATTTTTGCCCAACTTTCTGTAAAGATAAAACCGACTACCTTCTCTCTTTATCTCGTAAAACATGAAGAACTGTTGTGGGAGCCATCACTGGACACTGTTTTATTGGTTATCACGCTCATAGAATGGGCATTCTAGCGGATAGTAGGTGTCGGTGGTGTAATGAAGACGAAGAGGAGAATTTGGAACATCTACTGTGTTTTTGTCCAGCGCTTTGCAGAATCAGATTTAAAACCCTTGGACAAATGTTTTTTAACAATCTTGAAGAACTTTCAGATACTGGTCTAAAACCAATAAAAAACTTTGCAATGGCTTCTAAAGCCTTCACGCTCAAGCCTGAAGAGGGCTGAAATCCCATTATTACATCTAATTAATTACATCTACGCGACTCAACGTCCGGGATGATGTGGTATCACTACGGACCTTTTTGGTCTATGTGTGGCTAATTTGCCGCCACTTAAGCCTAACCTAACCTAGAGAGTTTATATGATTTATAGGGTTTAATAGGATTTTGCAAAGTTCTGAACCTTTAAAAATTATATTTTAAATTTATTCCCCTATTTTTTGACTTTGGCGGCCATCTTAAGTAGTATGAAAGAGATCATATTAACATATCTTTTTATAATTTTTTTTTGAATTCTCGTTAAAGTTTCTTTAATTTGGTATCACATTTGTCCCACCAATTTGTTAGTTTGAGGTCAGAAAAAAATACTTTTCAAAAACTATCCGTGTTATGGCTCCGTCAGATAAAGGACAGCGCATGTAGCGCGCGCGAAAAGTATTTTTTCCGGCCTCAAACTAACAAATTGGTAAGACAAATGTGCTACCAAATTATAGATAATTGAATGGGAATTTCAGTAAAAATTAATAAAAGATATGTTAATAGGACCTTTTTCATACAAAAATGGCCACCAAATTCAAAAATAGGAAAAAAAATTAAAATATCAACTTTAAAGGTCCAGAACTTTGCAAAATCCTTTTAAACCCTATAAACCGCATACAATATCTGAAAGCTCATATAATTAGCTAAAACCTTGTCCTAAAAAAATATTCTCTCTAAAACCTTAGGGTGATCCAAAAAAGTTTTTTTTTCGAAACAACTCAGATAATCAGTTCAACCCTATAACTCCTCAGGGGCACATTTTAGGGCTACAGAGAAGAAAAAAAAATGATAAAGGAAGAGAACAACATACAAGATTTTCCTCATAAGCTCACGCGTTTTAAGAGAGTGCTAGAATTGGTATGGCTCGGATACAAAGAAAAACTCCTTAATAGTGTACACGCAAAAAAATATAGCAGAACGGTCTTACTAAGGAAAGTTTTTATTAAATTTTAACTCAATACATGCTTTTTTGTGACTTTAGCCAGGTAACATTTTCACATTTCCCATAGTGCATTGACAATATTAGGTTACTATGTCAAAC
This sequence comes from Calliopum simillimum, assembly GCA_951812925.1. Classification (NCBI taxonomy): domain Eukaryota; kingdom Metazoa; phylum Arthropoda; class Insecta; order Diptera; family Lauxaniidae; genus Calliopum; species Calliopum simillimum. The sequence goes on from OX638369.1 coordinate 34,865,457, forward strand.
AAAAATATATAATCTGATTATAAAATTGCTGCAAATAATGCAAAAAAAAAGTGAAACATAAAGATTACGACCATAATAAATACTTCAAATAATCTTCAAAATTTTTACGTGCAATTACCTGCAGATGATTATCAAATTAATCAATTTCCCATTAACGCAAGGTAATAAATCAATCAAAGGTACGTAGTACAATTTCGAGTTTCATTTGTACGTTAGTTAATTTAAATAGTCTCAAAAGTCTTGCATTTTTGCGCACTTCTAACAGTCGTCTTTATATCGCGACATTATGCAGTCATCTCTCATCATATTTTTGGCACTAAGTGCACTCGTGTGCGGTGCTCCTTTAGATCAATATATAGAAACTGATCCTGAACTCACAGCAGGATATTTCGAGGGAGATATTGTACTGGATGAAACTGCTGCAAGGAATGGCCTTATTAGCACAAGTTTTAGATGGCCAAATAATACTGTTTACTTTAAGATTGCTATTGGAGTCTTTAGTAAGATAAATGAAATGAAGTTGGAGACATGTGATTTATTATATTCTATATTTCTACAGATGAAGCACAGCTGAACCACATGTTCCTTGCCATGAGAACTATCGAGAGTGTGAGTTGCGTTCGCTTTGTGCGTGGTGTCCCTAGTACTAAATATTTCATTACTATCACGGGTAAACCAGAGGGTTGCTTTTCAAGTATTGGTTTCCGAAAGATAGCGAATCAGCAATTTAATTTGCAAATTGGTCCAATATCAAGTGGAGCGAATCCAACCGATACTGGTTGTTTCCGCTTGGGCACAATTATCCACGAATTGCTACATGCTTTGGGCTTTTATCATATGCAGAGCGATTCACATCGTGATCAATATGTGCGCATTGTTACAGCGAATATTCAAGCGGGTAAAGAAAGTAATTTTGTAAAATATAGCTCAGCTACTATTACCGATTTCGGCCAGGAATATGACTATGGCAGTGTGATGCATTATGGTGCTTATAAGTTTTCAAAGAATGGACAGAAAACGATCGTTGCACTTCAAACTATACCTGAAGATCTAATGGGTCAACGTGCCGGTATGAGCGAAAAGGATATTATTAAGCTTAATACTATGTATAAATGTCCAGCAACAACTACTGCTGCTACAACTACGACTGAAGCTACAACTACGACTGAGGCCACAACTACGACTGAGGTCACAACTACGACTGAGGCCACAACTACGACTGAAGCTATCCGTAGGGATGAGGCTACAAAGTAATAAAATGTTAAATTAAAATGAGTTTTGTCTTTTCTATTTTTGGCTCTCAACGTTTTGACTTAAGATTGAAAATGGCATTGGGACGTGGAGAGCCCGTATACAGGGTGTTTGTGATTCAGAAGAACACCGGAAAATGTAAAATTTCTAAAATTACTATTCTGAACAACTTTTCTTAATTGCATTTCTCGAAGTTCGCTAATCTGACGGAGATTTGGCCATCGGGAGATCGGGATATAGCTTTATAAAAACCGGTATAAATTCGGAACCCCTTGATGGATTTTAATAATATTAGTGTCATATAAGAGGTACTTTAATTGGCTACAAAATTGATATACAAAAGTTTAAAATCCATGCCATGAGCTTCATGAACGCCATTTCGTCAATATTCTTAAGAATTATAAGAGAAATTCTGTTTTTTTTTTCTTTGCATATCTTGTTTTTTTTTCAAAGCAATGGAAGTTATATTCTTTACTTTGAAATTATTTTTTTTGGCCACCTAGTGGATGTAAATCAAAGCAGAAAATAAAGTTAAAAAATTGTCACGTGACATTTTAGAAAAAAAATTCCCTTGGCTCTCACAACCATTTAGCACAAAACAAGTCTTGTACAAAACGTTTGTTTTTCATCCACCTTACTGTAAAAAATAAATTAAAAATATATTATTTGGAGAAAATCTACTTTTAAAATTTTTCAACAAATGGCCGCCATTTTATAAATTTTCCAAATATAATAATGGAAATTAAATAACATTTAAAATGCTACAAGGATCAGGAAACAAAAATTAAAAAAAAAAAATTATTTTGGACAAAATGGCGGAACTTAAAAAAAATTGCATCGATTTATCGCAAAATCACCACTTCGACACTCTGAAGTTCCATGGCCGTAACTTACAAAAAAAAAGGTTTTCATAAAACTAATTATGAGACGTCTACATACTGAGCACTTAGAACAGCTCTGCGAATTTTTATTAAAATCTGAGGACCCAACTGCAAATTTCGAAAAAAAATGGGCTGGAAGGCGTCTAAAGAAATTATAGACATTTTGGACATAAAATCAAGAGACTGTATCTGTAATTAGTCGGCACTAGGAAATAACGCCCACGGAAATAACGCCAAAAAAAAAAAAAAAACGAAATATGCCCAAAAAATAAAATGACGTAATAACGCCCAAAATAAAAAACGAAATAACGCCCAAAAAATATGAAGTAACGCCCAAAAACAAAAACGAAATAACGCCCAAACTATTTTCATATAAATTTGGGCAATAATCATTTTGGAAATAACGCCCAAAAATTTGGGCTTTGTTTCGTTTTTTTTTGGGCGTTATTTCGTTTTATTTTTAAAAAATGAAATAACGCCCTAAAACGAAATAACGCCCATATTATTTTCATACAAATAAATTTCGGGCGCTATTTCCAAAATGATTATCGCCCATATTTATATGAAAATATTTTGGGCGTTATTTCGTTTTTTTTTTTTTGGGCGTTATTTCCTTAAAACGAAATAACGCCCAAAAAAAAAAAAAACGAAATAAAGCAAAAATTTTTGGGCGTTATTTCCAAAATGATTATCGCCCAAATTTATATGAAAATATTTTGGACGTTATTTCGTTTTTTTTTTTTTTTTTGGGCGTCATTTCCTAACGCCTAATTAGTCTTGCATTACTGAAATCTAATTGTGATTATGTGAGCCATCCGGTGGCGCAGTCTCTCGTATTAATTCGATCAAAGATCCAGTTAAAGTACTCAAAATTTGTTGGCTACTCTACAAACAACTATTCTGATCGCTAACAAAAATATAAGAAAATCAAATCCCACCACAAATGTGGCTGGTGCAATAAATTCACCACTGCTACTGCTGCGCTGCCAGCTATTAACAACAGCAACCATATAATCAAAGATAACAATGCGAATTACAGTACCTTATGTCGCTTTGTTGTCGACTATTTATGCATGGTTCTCAGATTGGATTTTTTTTTATTGCAATTTTGGGGAAAAACTATTTTTTTCCGAAAGTTTAGGGGAAATAAAAGCTAAGAAAAAAGCAGGTGGCAATTTCGAAGGTTTTTGTAAAATTTTAAAAAAGTTTATCTGAGCGTTTCTGAAACCAAAAATTTAACTTTAATTAAAAATTTAATTTATTCAAACTAGCTTGACCATTTAGCCCAAAATTTTTCATAAATAGTCCAAAATAGTGAGATTTAAACCAGGGTCAGGCACCTGTTTTGAACCGGAAAACCACTTTTTTGTACTGATTACGTATTAACCGAAACGAAATTTACCACTAATGTTTGAAAAAGTTCATTTAAGCATCTTATAACTAAAAAAATCCATTTAAGTAAAATAAAAATAAATGCAAGTGGCAGCCATGAGAGATGTTACGATTTTTTTCCTTATGTATACTTTACAGGGCGAATAATCATAGTCAAAATAAAACACACTTTAACCCTTTCGACCCGGCAAAAAACTGTGGGGTACACAATATTTGTGATAGGTTAATCTTAGAAACTAAATTTAAGTAAAATGTTTGACCGTCTCTAAATTCAAATTTTCACCGCCAGAGGTCTTCCGGTCTATACTCCCAACAGATGTTTTTGATTTCAATTTTCGGGATGCAATGTCCTTGGAGTGGTTATAAGAAAAAACAGTGGTTACTAAAAATTGCATTTATTTTATTAATTCATTCACTTTAAGTGCCGTTAATAACCGAGTTATATTATTCAAAAGTATTAATTCAAAAATTTTTGGGATATATTGTCCCAACCAGTTCGAAGGGGTTAAGATCAGTAAAGTATGTTTTTCAACAGAGTATGCTTTAAGTCAATCATATTCCCTTTGAAGCATACTCTATCGCTTAAAGTACACTTTAACTTTAAAATAGTGAAAAGTTGTTGCCAAACCAGTTAGTAATCTATCAAAATGAAAAAAAAACTAGTAAGGGTGTAAATTTTGGCCTGGCCAAAAACTAAATACCCTACACTGCAGTATTTTGAAAATTTTGCTTATATGGGAGGTGCCACGCCCTCTTGTCCGAGTACACCCAGTTTTTGTTCAGAGCTTGCATTTATAGTTTTTAGTGTCAGAGTGAAATTTAGTTGGATTATCTCAAAAAACTCTTTCAGTATAGCATTTTGAATCTTTTGCTTATATGGGAGGTGCCACGCCCCCTTGTCTGATTTCACCCAATTTTTGCTGAGAGCTTTCATTTATAATTCTTAGTGTCTGAGTCAAATTTGGTTCGAATATCTCAAAAAACGCTTTCAGTATAGCGTTTTGAAGCTTTTGCTTATATAGGAGGTGCCACGCCCTCTCGTCCGAGTTCTTCTAGTTTTAGCTTAGAGCGCGCATTTTTAGTCTTTAGTATTTGAAAGTTTGGTTGGATTATCTCAAAAAACTCTTTCAGTATAGCATTTTGAAACTTTTGCTCGTATGGGAGGTGCCACGCCCCTTAGTCCGATTTCACCCAATTTTTGTTGAGAGCTTTCATTTATGATTCTTAGTGTCTGAGTCAAATTTGGTTCGAATATCTCAAAAAACGCTTTCAGTATAGCGTTTTGAAGCTTTTGCTTATATAGGAGGTGCCACGCCCTCTCGTCCGAATTCGCTCAAATTTTTATCAGAGCTTGCGCTTACAATTCGTAGTACTTATATGTATTGTGGTTGCATTGTCGTGAAAAATACTCCTAAAATTGCATTTTGAATATAATTTTTGTATGGGCGGTAGGCGTGTCCGTTGACCGATTTTGCTCATTTTCAATCCCCCGAGCTAACTTTGACGACGGAGGCAGTGTACCAAATTTCATTGAATTATCTTGCTCAGTTTTCCCAAAAAGTGTATTTCAACACACAGCCAGCCAGCCAGCCAGCCAGCCAGCCACCCAGCCAGCCAGCCAGCCAGACAGACGGACATGGCTATATCGACTCAGGAGGTGACGCTGATCAAGAATATATATACTTTTCTATACCTGCCACGCCTCCTTCTCTGCGTTACAAACGGAAGGACAAAGTGAATATACCCTGGGTGTAGGGTATAAAAAATGTCACCATGAAAGTTCTCAGTGAAGGAGATTTCAATTTTATAAACGAAGGAAATTTATTGAAACGCTTAAAAATATATAAAGATATGTTTATTAGATGCAGTGCATTTTTTCTTTGATGCTTTATGTAATAAAGGAGCAATAATATAGATCTTCCTGTCACGATAAGCAGCCAAGTCTTCTCTACTTGGAAGCAACCTTTTTGTGCCACGATTTTTCTTCCTTCATTAAATAAATATAGTAAATAAATAATTCTGATGGAATATTATTAATCTACATACTTTTATTTCCTCTGTTGTTGTCAAAATTAACCAAATTTTAATTTTTTCAATTTAAGTAACGCTCAGTTGAATTTTTTCTCTCAATTTTTGCAGAGTTATCATACTGAAATGTTTTCTGTTCTACATAGTCGCTTCTACGTAGAAGCATGTTCTAAACTGACTATGACAATTGCAGAATAACAGTATACTCATTTATTTTTTTAAATTTTGACATGAAAATACAAGTAAACTCGCTCAGTTCTCTCAATTTTTGCATAGAGTTAACATACTTAGGGTATTCCTTAAAACGTGTAAAACCTCGTAAATTCGTAAAACTGTCAAAGTTTATATTGATTTTGACAAGTTTTACGAGTTTACGAGGTTTTCGATGCTTTTACACGTTTAAAGAAATCCCCCAACTGAAATGTTTTCTGTTCTAAATATTTTATGAGGGACTAAGATCATGCGCCGTTGTTTACCTCCTTCGTTAGATCTAGGCTACTATTCATCTGAAAACCGTTCTCTGGTCGTAAAAGAAAATAACATTAAAATTTTTTGGAGTTTTGTATTAGGGGAACTGATGCTATTGTGGTATACCTAATGTTTAGATGGAATTTGAAAGAGAACCGTTTGATCAATTTCAGTCAAAGTTTTTTTATGCTGATTATTGAAGTATTGACTACAGAATATATTTTAATAAAATGTGTGCAATTTCATTAAAAAAAAATATTGCGCAAAATCTGAAAAAAGTCAAAAAATCTGTTTTTTAAAAAGTTGGGAGGTAATGTGGTATATATGGTGGCATAATGTGGTATATATTCTGATCAGTACTTGTAAAGTGGGTTGGTAATGTGGTACATATAAGTAAGGTAATGTGGTATACTTAACCATACAACCAAATATAAAGTTTGAAAGGCATGAAATAGGTTCATAATAACATTTTCATTGGTTCTCAAACTCATAGTTTTTTTAAAAAAAAAAAACAGCAATCAAATAATGTTAAGAATAACAAGATATATTCATATACCACTTTAGCGAATCCCGACTATACAACACTGGCCAATTTTTAGAAATTACGAAATTCTAAAAATAAAATGGGAAACTTTTTGAATTTACACAGTTAAACACATCCCTGGTTTTTCATGTTTTCTGATAGGATAAAAGCAGTGACGTTCGCAGGTTCTTTCCCAATTCGGAGATATGCGACCATACCACATTGAAAAACTATACCACAATAGCATCAGTTCCCCTACGATCTACATATTTTGTGGCATTTCTTCATTATTGTGGGTTATAACTTAGAACCGAAATCGTCGGTAGATTAAAGTGAACATGATGTTACATTTAACCAGTGATCATAACTTAAATTATGAAGCAAGTACATAAAATAGCTAAGACATTGATTAAAATTTCTGCCAACAAGTAAAGTCATAAAAGAATGTTGGCCCCTCAAGTTGGCTGACTGCTGTTGCAAAGGAAACATTGAACTTTGCAAAAAATTTTAAGAATTAAAAGAACACCAAATGCGAATAAAAACGCAAAATTTAATTTAAAATTAACAACGCGATAAGTGACGTAAGGCCATTTTATCTCAGGCATGCTCCCAAGTGATTCATTGAAAGTATGAAGTTGGAAGAACTGAATATAAAGGCCGCGGCATAAAAGACACTTCGCTCATACGTCAAATAAGAACATGAAAGATAACATTAAGCTCTACATCATAACATTACTTTTTCGCGCAGTGCAGCAGCTACCGTTAAGCACTGAAAATGTGCAACAATTGCCAATTGAGCCTGAATTGGAATCGGAATTATTTGAAGGCGATATGATTTTGAATGCCGAACAAGAGCGGCTAATGATGACAAATACCAGTGGAATAAGGAATTTTATGAAAGCCAGTCCACGGAATGGCATAATCAGCGATAAATATCTTTGGCCACATAAAGTCGTGCTTTATCGGATTAGCAGTGAATTTAGTAAGTTTTATACGTGAAATTTTGCTCACTGTTTACTAAGTTTAGCTGAATTTCTCTAACGCGCGCAGCGCAATCTCAAGCGGCATACATCGAACAAGCCATGTTACATATCGCTAGCAGAACATGTCTGCGTTTTCGTCCTGCACCACCTGATGGCCGAACATATGTCTACATTAGTGGTAGCAATAACGCGGGTTGTTACTCTTCGGTAGGTTATCAGGGTCGCTTACAATTTATTAATCTACAGCGTAGTCCCGGCTGTTTGCGTCTTGGTTCCATCGTACATGAACTCATGCATACCATTGGTTTCTATCATGAGCAGAGCGCACCAAATCGTGATCTCTACGTGCGCATTCTTTTGGAAAATATACAATTCGGTAAGGAGCATAATTTTGCCAAATATCCGCTGGGTCAAGTGAGCAGCTACGGTTTGGGCTATGACTATGGCAGCGTTATGCATTATGGCAGTAAAGCGTTTACGAAAAATGGCTTGGACACAATTGTGGCGATTTATGGTAATATGGTGATTGGACAACGCGCTGGCTTGAGCGAAAAGGACGTGCACAAGATAAGAAAAATGTATGAGTGTTAGTTGGAATTTTTAATTTTTTTGGTTGAATAGTTAAATTTTAGAATAAAAATGGAAATATTTTGTTAAAAAAATATTTAGTTTTACTACATAATGAAAATAAATTAAAATGTCGGAAATATGTTTTGTTTCATTAAAATTATAGCCGGATCTTACTTATACAAAAAACAAAAAAAAGGACACTTGTGTATATCTATGTACTTATGTATATTATGACTACCGTTTGTTTGCCTTAAATTGAACGGAAATTCAATTGTTCACAGCAGCCACCTTGAAACACAAAACACAACAAATACAAATAACTTGCGGGTGTCCTTAATTACAAGCATCATCGTAGTTGCGAAACAAAAGTGTTGCATTGTTAGTGAAACAATGCAAGTGGAACAATAACAACAATGGGGCCAACAAAAATTGCAACATCAAGTTCAATGTAAATGTAAAGAAAGGACTTTAAGGACAGTGCACGGTGTGCCAGAACTTAAATGTTTATGCGATAGGGAACAATTGTGAAATATTGGAAAGTTGAAAAATATTGAAAACGATGCTTGAAAAAATGCTATAAAAATTGAAACAATTGCAAAATTTGAAAATGTCAAAAAAGTTGCATGGGTCAAAAATGTTAAATGGCTCGAAAAATCTTTTAAATTGAAAAAAATTAAACAAAAAATCCGAAATAAATGTAACCAGTTCAAAACTTGTTAAAAAATTATGTGCACAAAAACGGATGAGGATCCGTTTCGAATACATTACGAGTTCATAAAGGTATAAAAAACGTAATCCGTGGTAACGGATCCATTTCGAACCCGTAACGTACATCAAAAACGAATTCAAAACGCTTTGTTTAGATAAAAAAAAAAAAATTTTGAAGCGCTTATTAGCGAATAAAAAAAAATTAAATTCCGCAGTGCGGGCCCGTTTCGAATCCGAAACTTATGTAAAAACGAATTCATTTTCATTTCATTTATTTGATACAATTTGTTAGCATATAAGAATACAAGTTCTTTTAAATGCAATAGATTAAATTAAGATAACAAATTAAGCTTAGTGTTTACATTTTACATAAAATCACAATAATAATGATTAACATATAAAAGCACAAAATTTTACACAAATACCTAACTAACTAGTCGTGGTCAAAAGTATTAAAAAACAATTCAAAACGGATTTGCTTTTAAATATGTTAATGCTGTATATTTACAGAAAAAAACCGTTTTGATGCGCCTATTAGCAATTAAAAAATAATAAAAAGAAAAAAAAGGAAGAAAAATAAAGGGTAAAAATCCACCTCTGGTAGGATTCGAACCTTGGCAAATCCGTTTCGATTCCGTAAATACTTCAAATACGAACTCAAAACGGATTTGCTTTATTTAATTTTTATGATAAAAAAAATATTTTTGTTTTGTTTTTTTTTTCTTTTTATTTTATTGCGTATGATTTTTTGTAAACTTTTCAAACTCTGTTTGAAAAAATGTTTTTGATTCCAAATTTGAGTATATAAAATTTTTTATCAAAAGAAGGGAAGAAAAACAACACAGAATACTTATAAAAAAACAACAGAAATTTGTTTAATATACAAACTTTAAATCTCAACATCAAATAAGTCTACATCAGTTAAGTAAACATCATATCGGTCAATAGCCTAGTTGTCTAACGTCTCGTGTATGAAAGAGTAATACCCCGGGAGCCTGAGTTCCGACTCCCCGCCGGGCTAGTAATTTTTTTTTTTTTGTTGTTATTTTGTTTTTTTTAATTAAAAATAAGCGCTTCAACCCTGTTTTCTTTTTTTTTTATAAGCAGCATTAACATTATTAAAAGCGAATCCGTTTTGAATTCGTTTTTGATGTACGTTACAGGTTCGAAACGGATCCATAAAAGAAGAAAAAACGATTCGTTTTTTTTTTAGGAATCCTTCCCGCAAACGGATCAGTAACGGATACGTAACGGATTCCGTAACGGATAAAAAGAACGAAAATATGAACCCGTTACGGATCCGAAACGAGTCCGTTTGGCACACTGGGTATCAAAAAAAAAAAAAAAATGTTAAAAAACAACCAAAAAAACAACCAAATAAATGAAAAACTCAAAAAAGTTGAAAACATTGAAAACTGTAGATATAAGGACATGAAAAAAGTTGAAAAGGTAGGTAATAATGTTGAAAACATTCACAATATTGAAAGTCTCAAAAAAGTCAAACATTCTGAATGACTCGAATAAATTTTTAAACTTATACTTAGCCCATAATTTTTTATTTTTTGTTGAAAAATTACCGAATTTTCATCGTCGTTTATTGAGGGTAAGTCCCTCAATTTTTTCACATTTTTCAAAAATTTTCATAAAAAAAATTCAAAATATAAAAAAAGTATGAATTTTAGAGGCTAATTGTATAGTTTTGAGTCTCAAGAATAAAATCCATTTTTAATTTTTCAAAAATCTTTTACAGGAGGTCTACAATATTTCCTACCGTTTAAAAAGTAACTTTTGGATGGCGCCCTCTACAGCAGCCAAGAGAAACTAGAAATAAAAAATAAAAAATTTTTCATATTTTTTTGACAATATTTAAAAGAAATTTTGTCAATAAAAATAATAGTTTCTTCATAATAAAATTTTTAAAAAGTGTTTTTTGTTTCAATTACAAAAGCGAATATCCCCTTAACAATGAAAATGGTAATTTTCGGATTTATTTTTTCAATCGGTAACCTTACTTTCTTACTCATTATTCTGAAGATTTATAAATTTCTCGATATGACTCCTTATGAAATTTTTCGTAGAATATTTTTACAGAATATTTTAGCCCATTATCACACAGTTTTTTTCAAATGGGGGTCAAAAAGACCCATAACTCCAGGATATAATGCAGAGGTGTGCACCTGGAGCAAACATTTTTTCATCTTGCTCCCATATAAACTTGATTTTAAAGCCTTACGTCATAAACGTAAAGCTTGAGTTTTTGATTTTTTCAAATGTTAAGTTTTTCTCAACACAAGCCAACAACAACAAAAAGTACAAATATCCTGCCGTATTTAACACGCTACTTGTTCGCAAGTGTCAGTCCAATTCTAGTTTTGAAGCAAACCAAAAAATGAATATCAGGAAACAACAACAATTGCATACGCTACTTTTCTACGAACTTAAAAAAATAAAATTCAGTGCGAGCGACCGCAACAACAATTTCATGCAGCTTGAAGTCAAGTGAGTTGAATCCTTTTTCGTTGCGATCGTCAAGCAACGAGAATTATTATTTTATCATTGATTTGTTGTTGTCACTGCATCCCTCGAATTTGAAATTTTTATGTTTTAATTTTTTTCGAAGCATGCTTACGTTACTTGTGTGCACACCTCTGATATAATGGGTTGATATGCTTTAGAAAATTGTTCCGTGTGTGAGGAGGAAAGTTGGCGGAGCCGCGTTTTCCTCCTACAAATCATCGCTTCGTATAACATGCATATTATTATACAATATCATACTTTTATTTATATGTGTATAAGTAACAAATTATTTCTAAATTACACATGAAATGTAGTTAATTTTATTATAATTAATTAAAATCATGATTTATTGTTGTAATTAAGTAGTTAGCTTAAGGGTAAAGTCCCCACCACATGAACAAATCCAGACGCAACAGCTGTTTTTGACACGCAGCTGTCGTTCAATCTGTTTGCTGTCACAGAAACAGAAAATAAATTTAGACACACAGCAGTGGATCGAGACAGTCTTTGCCTGGCCGGCGACCGGTGAACAACAGCAGCAGCAATAAGCAGAAGTAGCAAACAAGGCGGTAAGCAGCAAACGAGGAGGAAACCAGGTATATGCTGAGTTAAAGTAGTTGTAGTAGTAGCGCGGAGTATTGTAGAGATCGCGGCACTAAGCACACGTAGCCCGATCGGGGTCACACAAACGAGTATCCCGATAATACATGAGTTATTCGTGGGTGCGATCTAGTCTCAAATGTAGTCAGATATGCAAACAGCAGCGTAGCAAACGGAGTAACGAAAATTTAGTCGCGTACAAAAGAGGATTTTAGTCAATAGCGTGAGCGTAATACAGGAGGATAGTGCTCGGTGGCAGAAAGGGAACCACCACATTAGACGTGGATAGCCCGATAGTAAATCAGCTGCTCACAACTAAAGTGGGGGAGAACAGCCTTACAATTAAGCCCTATAATAAATCAGTTTGTCGCAGGTGTGCTCTCTCCGAAATACAAAGGAGATACAGTAGGATAGACAATAGACGACCAAAAGAGTAAGTTTCAAGAGTGCGCACTATATTTCTGACGTAGGTCTAGGTAGGGTGAGAGAAACCGAATAAAGAAATAAAAAGAAGTAAATTATTAAAACTCCAACCCGTGATTTGAATTTAACCAAGAGGCCGTTCTTTTATTTTATAAATTTTTGTAACCAAACTCCTGGCCACCGGCGAGCAAAACCGCTGGTAAGAAGGTTTAATATATCGTACAACTCATTCCAAGAATTTTTGAGATCGTAATAAAATAAAAACCTCATCAATCAGAGATTTCGCATGAATCGACATTGTGCGAAAATTAAATGACCATGAAAAAATTCGCAGTTCACTTTTTTGACACCCTCTTACAGGTTTTTGGGCGTAATCGTGGGTTAAGCTGGAAAATATTTTAACAAACTGAAATAAGTGAAAGATTACAGAAAAAGTTAGAAAATAATTAAGTTTTGGAAGATAAAAAAATTGGAACGCTAGAAGAAACTTGAAAACCTTAATTTAAATTTCAAAGTTTAAAAAATCTAGATATGCAAAAAAAAAAAAAAATCGAAAAAATTTTTTTGATAAGAAGTTAGAATGAACGGAAATGTTGAATGACTCGGAAAAATTCTATGGAATAGCTTAGAAGACTTGAAATAGCGAAAAAATATGAAAAATTCAATAATATTTAAGACTCGAAAAAATAGTAGGAAAGTTCGCAAATGTGAAAAAATCTGTTAATTAGGAAAAATATTTTCAAAATGAAATAAGTGCAAAACAGGTAAAAATAATTGAAAAGTGGTAAAAATTCAAAACCGTTGAAAGATCAAAAAAATGGATAGCGTCAAAAAATTATTAAGTTTAAAAAAATGTTCAAAAACTCGAAAAAAAATGCTTAACAGGAAAATTCGCAAAATGCTAAAAACACCTTGAAAAGGTAAATCAAAGTAATAACGCTTGTGAGGTCTTGAAAATCGCTGAAAAGGTCGAGAAAGCTGAAATATGCTTAAAGCACTCGAAAGGTTAAAAATGTTGAATGAATTAAAAAACTTCTAAAAGATCGAAAAAGATTGAAATTCCCAAAAATGGTGAAAATATGAAAAATTTGAAAATATTTAAATTCTCGGAAAGAAATTGTATAGTTTGAAATTGTGGAAAATCTTTAAAATATTGAGAGAAATTATGATAACTGAATTAAGTGAAAAATGTGCAAAAAAATGGTGGCAAAAATTTGAAGGCAGTAGAGTAAAACCTAAAAGCTGAAAAGGTTAAATAATTTTTGAGTCGGAAAAGTTTGAAAAAGTCAAAGTCGAAAAGAAAGCTGAAAAAAATTGGTTTGATTATTTTAATTATGAAAATTGACCGCTTTCAGCTTTATAAATAAAAAATAAATAAAATAAATGTATAAAAATAAGGGGGTGGAGAAAAGTCGAAAGACTCTGAAAATTCTTAAAATCCTTTCAAGTTCAAGAAAGATAGTGAAAAAGTCGAAAAAAGTAGGAAAGATTATAAATGTGTAGTAAATTGAAAACTATGTATTTTGAGTTTTAAAAAAAGATTGTTAAAGTTATGAGTCAAAAGAACTTAAAAACGTTGAAATCAGTCGAAAAAAGGATCATTGAAAAAAAAACCCTTGTGTAGAAAAAAAATTAAGATATTTACAAAATCATCGAAAATATTCCGTGAAAATCTCTTAGCCGAGAATACTACTATATTTACAACTTGCGCACCGTGCCAAACAGCTCTGCCTGCAATGAAACCACCGCAAGATAACAAAAGCCCTAAATTCCCAGCAGGACTTGAGCAACTACCTAAATTGTAGAACATCCGTTACTATTTTACATTGGCAAAGAGGATGCCACTACTAAGTACGTACGAGTACGTATACTGCTGCTGCTGATGATGGCAGTGCGTGCATGGCATATCCGCCGCTGAGCAATTTCTAATGGCGCATATAAAGCAAAATACAAATGTTGGCTTTGCCTGTATATATGTATGTATGTATTTGGTTAAAAGCTTCACAGGATATGCGTATATGTATTAATATTGTTTTTGGTGAATTTTGAATGTAATTAACACATACAAATACAGATATACTTATGTAAGTATGTAAGTGGTCTATGCATATTTGTACACATATCAAGAATTTGTGGTTGGAATGTATTGGTAAGATTATATGGTAAGTATATCTGCTTACATGTTGTATGTTATGTGCATTTAAAGGCCATGTTTTAAGATAAGCATGCAAAGGATCTGCATTACATTGGTTTATTTGCGCTTATATGTAGGTGTAAATATTGATGGCCTAGTAGAAATTTTGAATTTGGTGACAGCGGGGTTATGAAGTTTTGATATGTTTTTCACGGATTATGTGGTACAAACAAAATCGATGATATACTAACCAATTGAAAAAATTTTCTTTAATTTGTAAATCTTTTAATTATTTGAAATTATTACTAAATTATTCTAACTCTTTTCGAAAAAAAAGAAGTTTGTTGCTTCGCTTCTATAGATCACTATTTTTTCTTTTAAAAAAACGGACTCACATTTCCCACAAGGTATCAAAAACAACCCAACAGAAAATTTTGATGCGCATCCCCAAGATGCAATAGCGATGCGCGTCCTTCTCGCATCTAAAGAGCTGATTTGTATGCGCATATTTTCTGCGCTATAGGTAGCGAGAGCGAAGCGCATCCAAAGAGCATTTCACAAAATAAGTCAATAAGTCAACTTTGTAAGAGCGCAGTGGTCTAGCGACTGGCACTGCGACTGAGAGTTGTAGCAACCGTGAGGTCCTCGGTTCAACTCCGGCCCAGACCAAACATAAGAGATTTTCAACTTGCAATTTTTCAATTATAATTAATTTAGTAAAATATAAATAATTATAATTACATCAAAAAAAAAAAAAAAATAAATAAAAGAGCATTTCTGAATACGTGAGCGATGCGCATCCAAAGAGCATTTCTGGATGCGAGAGCGATGAGCATCCAAAAAGCGTTTCTAGTAGCGAGAACGAAGCGCTTTCTTCCAATGACATGCCAATGTTAGTTTAAGCTTTTTTGGATACGTGAGAGATGCGCTTCACTGCTGCTTTAGAGCGCTTCAGAAGCGCTATTGATGCGCTCCATTCCCCATTGGGAATGTATAAGTACTTATGTATGTGTATAATGATAGCATGCATTTCATGCAAGGACACTGTTTGCCATTTTCACTGCTGCTTTTTAGTTCCAGTTCTTGTTTTTTTTTTAATATTTTTTGGCGCCACATTTATTAATGTCGCATAAATTTCGCTTGAACAAGTTCCGTTCTGGGATGCTTCAACAAAGAAGCTTCCCAGCACAGTGGAGCAAGCAAGAGATTATGAGAGTGCTCGCTTGCTGTGAAGCAATGAGTTATGCACAGACTAAAGACCCTGCGCATAGTAGGTGCAATTGTGCGTTAATGCTGAGGAATCCAACTTGTTTTGGCTACACGCACGTTCTGCATCCGCTGTGAAAAATTTAATTTTTGAACTTTTTCTTGAAATCGTTATTAATTTATTTCTACCGTATACTGTGCATTTTGTTTGCAACACATGATGTGCCACGCATTTTAAGAATTTTATTTTAATTGAAAAATTATTACATGGCGGCAATTTGCGTGCAAATTTCTGCTTAAATATTTTCCAAAGTTCAAGGATAACATTTCCAACAATTCCTGCTTGAAAGTAGAGCAATACGATGTATTACATGCATAGATGAATTCTGCAAGTAAATGCATTTTGAAGGCGTTCGCGGCATTTGCGGTCATTATCACAAATTGCACCAGCAGCGACCACATTTTAAGTTGAAGCGGAAGATGGTTTGGTAGAATGACGATGTTTGGAAATAATTTAGCACATATGCTGGTGCATAAATGCAAAAGACTTTACAATAATTTCAAATAGTTTTAAAGACAGAATGCCTTGAACTAAAAAAGCAAAGTAAAATGTGTTATCAGAATAGGCAAAGAAAAAGTAATGTCATATTGTTAATTGGCTGCCATTTTGTTAGAAATGAAAAAAATTCGTTTCTGTTTTCACAAAAATTTTATTTCAAGGTGTAAAATTGAGAATCTTAAGTTGAAAGAATGATATCGGTTACATGACCATCTCCTTACTTTCTGTAACAGAAATGTTAATGCACAATGATATTTAACAGCAGTTGCAAAAACTATGGCGCATTTACACAATGTCATTACTTTTGCTCCACCTGTTACATATCTGTGCATTGCACAACCTTATGAGATAACCTCTTATTATGAATGCTTAATTCAGAATTTTGTTTGCCTGAACATAGAATCTTAACACTTTGCTTTCTATAGTCTTTCAGCCCTTCTGCTAAAAGAATTACAGTAAAAAGTGTTTTGAAACTGTAACCCATATTCACAGATATTAGTTAACCAATTAGTTAACGGAAATGGTGACAAGAGTTTAACTAATGTTTCATATTTACAGTGTTGTCGTTAACTTATATACTGAACAAAAGCAACAAGGGATAAATTTGTGGTTTTTATGATAACATATGATTTTTATTGTAGATTAAGAAAACAAAATAACAAAAACGATGGAAAACGAACAAACAGCAAATTTTATTGATCAAGAAATGAATTTTCTGATCAAATTAGTGGCAATCAGGGCACAAAAATATAATTGAGACCAAAAAAATCGACACTGGTATGGCTCGTGAAAACGTTGTGGCTGTTCATCAGCTCTTAGTTAACTAATGGTTAACCAATGAAATTTGGGGTAAACTAATAGTTAACTAATAACTGAAAATAAATTTTTGTTGGTTAAACCCTTGCAATTACTTAACTAATGACTGTGAATTCAGACATTAAAAGTTTTTTAATAACAGAATCAGTTTGATCGCTAGTAATATAATCAGTCAAATAGGGAATAATACTTTAAAGTAGAAATACATACAAGTATATTACACAAAATACCAGAGAACAGTTTACATACCATTCTTTTTATATGCAACTATTGGACGTAGATGGTTGAGAATTTGTATATGGGTATTTCCACGGAAAAGTTATTTGTAAGATTCTCTATTTAAAATTTGTAAATATGAGTAAATCTCCGAAAAATGTACCAAAATATGGCTTTTTTGTCCCCACCTATGTTTTTTTTACTAGAAGGTATAGATAATGATGACCAGTACTTCTGGAACATTTTTAAAAAATGGAACATAAACTTTCAAGGTTTCCATATGTTTTTTTATTAAGTTTCACTTAAACAATATATTTAAAAAATTAAAATAAAATTTTAGTCTCAAAAAGGTTAAGTAAACTTTAGAAAAATCCTACATAAATTTTTAGGGTTGCCAGATGGTTGCTTTCGAATATTTACTTTAAATCTTCCCTTTTTTTACGTTCGTAATTATAATTACACGCTAAAAAATAATAGTTAAAAACTCATCGAACCGAAATTTGATTCAAACAAAAATAACAAAAAAAAAAAACCTGGTGGCAACCCTGAACATTTTTGTACAATTCCGGAAATGTTTTTGTGAGCGGCTCTGAAACCCAAAATTTAAATTTAGTCAAAAAAAAGTAAGAATTATATGAGATTTTCGAAAATAACCAGGTGCCAACCCTACAAATTTATATTGGGTTTTTGAAAAGTTTATTTAGGCGTCTTAAGAATGAATTTAAAATTTTATTTCTTAAATAAATGGTTTGAACAAAACTTACAACAACAAAATACCGGGTGGAGGTTACTAAGTGGAGAATGATGAAATGTTGCAAGAAACGACGGAGAATGATAAAACGGAGAATGACGAAATATTGCAAAAACAATTATATTGCAATGAAAGTAGCAATTTTTCTAAAAAAAGTTGAAACATGCTAAGTAATATAAAAAAACTTACTCGAGAATGATGCAGACTTGCGTTCTTTACAAAATTTTTAAACTTTTATGAAAAAAAAAAAACACTCGAACACTCACTGTCGAAAACCAAAACTGACTGAGCTGAAAATACACTGAACCTCCTCTTTCTCCTCACTTTCAGTTCTCTATTTACTCAATATTTAAAAAATTTACAGTAAGAATGAGAATAACTGAGCGGAGATAATCTAAATTGAGGAATAAACTTTCATGGTTGTCAATTCTATAAAAAAAGAAGTATATATACAAACAATGTCGTAAAAACGCAATGTGCAAAACGGTCAAATTAGGTAAACTAGGAAGCGGTTAGGGACAGGACGAAGAATGAGTTTTTAACACTTTATGTTATAATTTCATTGTAAAATATTAAAAACTATTTTTTTCTAAGCACTTCGTATAGAAGCTCTGGTAAAATATCTTTATTGATTAGGTAAAATATCGAATTTCAAATTTAAACATGGGTTTGAAACCCCGGGACATTGAATGGTACAATTTTTGAAGATTTACCCAAATAGTACTTATAGAAACGTTCCGTGTGACCGTGATTAAAATTATATTTAAAAAAAAGGTATAAATAATTTTTAAGAACATCAATGCACAACATTCTAAAGTTAGTCACATTGAAATATTGCCTTAGGTTTCCCTGAAACCGGCGTTTAATTTGTTGGCCGCAAAAACCACTTCTGTTTTTGTCCCGTGCGCATGCCTTGGTTTTTTTGCAATTATCTTGAAAACGAAAAATTGCCCAAAATCAACCTTAGCACCAATTATAGAGCTAATCAAGTGCTAGAGTTAAGCTTAGTGTCAAAATAAAAATCTGCTTTATTTTGACTTTTTTACTTTAAATGTGTTCGATGGTCACGTTCGACACCATGGAAATACGCATATGTATAAAAAGCATCGAGAGAAATAATATGAACATAGAAAATTGGGGGTCCCACTCTTTTTTTTATCAATGTGGAGTACTCGCATATGGAGCATTCGGGGTGAACACTTAACGTGTTCAAAAAAGCTTTGGGTGAAGTGCTCTATGGTGCACTTCCTTAGCCTCGACATCGAAAAATTTGCTTTGCATTAACTTTGTGAGTATTCGGTACTAGCAAACTGCTATTTTGTATAATGATCTTTTAATGTTACTTATTCAAAGTGATTGCAGACTGAAGTTTTTTAGAAGATTTCTAAAAAAAAACAACTTAATACTGACAATGACATCAGAGAATATCATTAACCAAAGCCCTAAAAAAAGGCATAAAATTAACCAAAACAAACAGAAAAAACACGACCACAATTTGGCCCAAAATGAAGTAAATTCAATGCATAAATTACGAAATTGCGCTGACAATTAAGCGGGGAAAGTTTCGGGGCACTTTGAATGTGATAATCGGAATAGTGCGGCGGCATGTTCGTTGTTTGTTTGTTCTACGTCCGAATTGAAATGGGAGAGAAATAATGAATGAGAGCGTCATTCTTTTGTTTTTTTGACATTTTCTTTTTGTATTACCAACTTTTATGCAAATTTAACCAAAATATTTTTCAGTTTATCATTTCAATGCACCTCCGCTGCTGCACTGTCACTTCCCCAGACTATGATTTCATTTCCCAAACTTTGTCTGGTTGTCATGACGCGTCCGTTGGAAAAGTTTTTTTTTTTTCTCCAATCAACAGTCGTAATTTTAGCTGTCTGTGGATTGTGGGTAGAAACAAGTGGGGAGAGGGGGAAACGTGTGTGGGAATACTAATGCTGAATTTACTAATGAACATGGGTTCTTAATGACATAACTTTAAGTTTTGGCGGTTTTGTACGCTTAAATTTGGTTTGTGGTTATGTTGGTGTGTGTCTGTGTGTGTGTGGTGTTGTCCTTAAACTTGCAGTTATGCATGTCAATGTGGGTGAGAGGTGAAATATCAGTTGTGGAATTGGTAGCAACTTTTTTTCATTTATTTAGTTTTGTTTTATTAAAATTTAATTGTGATGCCTTGAAAATATTTTTTAATATGTTTAGTAGACTATTTAAAAAAATAAACGGTTTGTGGAACTGCCATGATTGCACCTCAAATTCTGAAAAACGTTGTCAAGAAAATTGAGCTGCAAATTTTTTAAAATATTTTTGAAGATCAATTAGAAGTCGCTCTCTGCTGTTCTATGCAAATTCACGGCTGAATTCGGTATTTATGTCATGAAGATCTCAAAAATGCTCAGGATAAGTCGTGCGATTTTTCAAATTTTTAATTTTGACGCAAGATAGGGGAAACTAGGGCAAATATGAAACGTAACTTTCAAAGAGCTGCGTTTTCGAAAAGTACTGTACGATCTTTAAACATTGATCATTCCGGATTAAAACTAAAAGATTTTGACACACTACTATAAAAAACAACTAAATTTGGTTCGAAAAACGCTTTAGTTTTGGTTATTGAAAATAACAATCATTGGCGTAGATAGTTAGAAAAGAAAATATCAATGCTCGCGACACTTTTTACAATCAAATTTGGCTTGTTTCGACATTTCAACTTTTTGACCCCCAGGACTTTTTCACAGCAATAATTGTCTAAAATAAATCTGCCCTAAGTTCAAAGCGCCCCACTTCACCCTATATATAATTTGAGTTATTTTCATAGTTTCAACGCATTATTCTTGATGTCTTAGCATTACTTGCATTTTGTGACTTTAGTGAATTTTTTTGTAAAATATTATTGTGGAATATCTTAACCCGTTATAACTCAGTTTATGGAAAAATAAAAAAGATCAAGAAGACCGATGAAAACAGGTGATAATGTGTTAAGGTGTTCAAGAAAAATGTTACTTGTATGCTTTCAATGTGATTTTTGGACAACAAAATATATCACAAATGTAATTTTTGAATTTGGCAGTTAGTGAAATTTCAAAAATATGCTACTTTTGGGACCTTTGCTTAAGAAAATAATATGCGGTTGATATTAAGTTTGAGATACCATTTCTTTTAATATACTTTGTATCAAGACGAAAATATTGTAATATCGTACAACTCATTCCGACCATTTTTGACCTTGAAAAAATTTTTGAAAAAAATTTTAGTTGACTTCATTGACACCATCTTTCAGATGTTCATGGGTAATCGTGAGATTTCCAGCAATCATAATTTTAAATCAGTCAAACGTTTATTCTGTAAATTTTTTGAGCTTAAATCTTCGCAAAATAGACAACACAGAATACATTTGGTTAAGTAATTGGTTAAATAACCGGTTAAATAACCAGTTAAATAACCGGTTAAATAACTAGAAGAAACTAGTATACTTGTCATGCGAGGGATACTTATTTTTATATATTCGCAAAATCAAACATATAGAATACTATCGGTTAAGTAACTGGCTAACGTATCATTGGTTACTAGAATGCCTATTATCCCAGATAGACCTGCCGGAAGGATTCAGGACTTTGATCGGCATATTGATGTTTTCTTCTTGTTTAAACTTGTCGGTGAACTTAAATTTGATTTCTAACTGCTGTTAACATCCCAACGGAAGCGAATTGGCAGCTATTTTATTCAGTTGTCGTTTAACAAGTGAGCAGTGCTGTTTATATGATATGCCTATTTCTCATCAGTGACTACCCCGATTTCGCCGTTTGTAATCAGCAACGTTCGTTATTTCGACAATCCTTCTGGAAGGACGTCAGTGGAATCCAAGCTATAAGATTTTATTTTTCTTACTCAGAAAACTGATTCCATTAGAAGAAATTTTAGAAGTTTTGGAGGAAAAAGATGATGCCATACTATATAAAAGGACCAATTTTGCTTAATTACCACCAAATAATGCCGATGGAAAACTTTTTCAGCAGACTGATACCAATTTGTGATAGACAGTACATGTGCCTATACATCCGTCTAAATAACAACCTGAACAGCAATGACCGCTTTGCCGAGATTTATCCCCTCCTGAATGAGAGATGTTATATTTTTGCCAGCTCTCTTTAAAACATTCAGTTATTGAGAGTATGGTTCCATCATTCGAAAGTCATGAAACCAAACAGTTCACAAGATGAATGCCGATCAGTTATGGGAACAAGTTTTAGCTGGTGGATTAGAATCAGTTAGAATCATAATAAAGCGGTTGTTTCTTAACGGATAAGGACTTTTCAAATTCAAAGGGCTATGTGGTGGTGACACTTGGGAGAATTAGATAAGAATTATTTGCTTCAGAATACAGAAGAATTCAAGAAGTCATAGGAGAAGATACGCTTTCTGCTGTAATCTCAACGAAAAACCGATATTCTAAAAGTAAGCTCCGCAAATCTTGAAGGTAAACTTTAATTTTCAGCGCTCAAGAGTGAGCTTTACTAATGGTTTTATTTTTATTACTCTTATAGACTCGATAAAATGGAAAACTTAGTTACAGGTACTGATACTGGTAAGAGAATTATAAACAAAAATTATTTAATTTTTACTTGCATACTATACCGACGTCCTTCTAGAAGGATGTTCATTTGTGACGTCACCGATTCCAACAAAATCCTAAAATAACCATACTCATTGTCAAACAACCTATAATTCACTAAATGTGCAAGTAAAAATATTGGTAAATTTAAAAAAAAAAAAAAACAAAAACAAATGCATGGCTATCTGGGTTATGCCAAGACTATGAACTTGCTTCTTGCTTCAGTTTTATGATTTTCTTGAAAAAGAACACACGCGTTTGAGAAATCGTCCCGAAAACTTTAACCGGATTGACAATAAGACTTGTTACTAAAATCTAAAAAGTGGTTAAAATTTCAATTAAAGATTGACTGTTTATTTTGTGTATAGTGGAAATTACTTACATATCAAATTATAAATAAAAATAGATGATTTCCATTTCGTAATTGCATAAATGCCACTGGAACCATTTAGTAACTGGAACAATATAATTAAAAACAAAATTTAAGAGAGTTTTACAGAGGAAAAAACACAACAACGCGAAAACGCAACTGTCAAAACCACCTGTTTTCAACAACAGTAGCATTGCCAACTATTTGAAGCGATAAGCAGTGTTCAGTTCGTTAAAGGTGTACGCGCATTCGTCAAACTATCGGTTGAATATAGTCGGTACTACCAAACATCGATACTCGTGGATTAGGCGCTATGTCATATGTTTTAATATGTGATAATTGCACAAGCAAGTGCGTGAATTGTGTTGGAGAGAACATTATAGCTCTAATTTCAAATCTTACGAGTGAAATCAGTGAAGTTAAAAATCAACTTGCTGATTTAATTTTGAAAAACAATGACAAAAAAAGTGGCTTAAAAAACAAAACAAAAACAAAAAATGCCAAAACTGTTTCTAAGAATTTGCCTACTGAGAATAAGGTTTGCACTCGCTCTCGCACTGCTAGTAGTAGTGTTGATGTCTCGCAGTCTTTGTCTTGTGTGAATGCCGCTGTCTCTGCTACTGGGGTTGGCTCTACTGATGTCTCTTTCATGAAGATTTTAGAACCCCAGGAGGGAATGCAGTCATCTCAGTTATCTGACTCGAATTGTGCTACTACTTCTGCCGGTGCTGATAGTTATGCTGCTTGTGCTCGTAATTCTCTGTCTTCGTCTGCTGGTGTTCCTGCTTCCAAGACTTTGGATGCGTCTACTGAATTTTCTGCTAATGTTCCTATACTTGCTGATAAGCACAACTTTGGTGATAGTTCTGCTAATTCTATTGATGTCAATACATGCTTAGACCCTCTCTCAAATTTTGAGAATACAAATGTAAATGCCCTTAATGATGGTGAACCTGTTGAGCCTGATATTTTGATTGCTGAAGGGAATGCTGGCACTCAGGGTAATGAAATTTTTAGTAAAATACGTAAGAATCGGTCATTTGTTGTTGGTCAAAATGTGAATGCTGAGCTGGAGGTTGCTGATCGTTTGAAATGGGTTCATGTCGCCTCGTTTAAACCTACGGTGTCTGAAATTGATTTGATTCAATATGTAGCAAAACGTACTACCGTAGCAAGTAGCCATATCACTTGCAGCAAATTGGTAAAAAAAGATGCCCAACTGGATTCACTTAGATATGTGAATTTCAAACTTGCTGTACCGTCGTCCTTCTATAATGAAATCATAAATCCTGATATTTGGCCGCTCGGTGTAAGGGTTAGAGATTTTCAGTTTTTTCTGAAAGGGGTCAACCAAAAAGAAAAGAAGTAGTTCCAGCTTCTTGTTCTTTTGAAAATCCGCAATTGCTGAAAATTTATTTTCAAAATATTTCTGGAATGCGGACTAAAATCAATGCTGTTCGCGCTGCTGTTCTTCAAAATGATTATGATGTCTATGTTTTGGTTGAAACTTGGTTAAATAGTGATTTTTATGATTCTGAGATTTTTGATTTGAAAGAGTATAATGTATTCCGCAAAGATAGAGATCCTTTAAAAACTGGCTGTTTGAGAGGTGGTGGCGCTTTAATTGCCGTTAAAAGGACGCTGTGCTCTAATTTTGTACAACTTACTAATTCTGATTCATTGCTTGATCAGATTTGCATTGCTATAAAAACTAAAACTAATTTGATGTATATTTGTGCTTCTTATATTCCGCCAAACAGCTCTTACGATTTGTATGCTGCTCATATTGATAATTTATTGAATCTTTCTGTTGAAAATTATGATAATTATCTTATTGTTTTAGGAGATTTTAATCTGAGTAGTATTGCATGGTCTTTTGTTAATACAGATGAGTGTTATCTCATTCCTAGCAATGTTAATCATCCCCATGAGATCTATGTTATTGATGGATTTTTTAGTATAGATTTGAAACAAATTAACCATGTTGTTAACAAATTGAATAAAATTTTGGATCTTGTTTTTACAAGCAGTAATGTCAAGTATCTTTTAGAGGAATGTCCTTTTCCGATATCTGATACTGATATGCATCATAATCCTCTAAGTATAACCTTAGAGTATTACAAGTTTGCTGATGTTGCTTTTGGTTTAGAATCTAGAAACTTTAATTTTTCTAAATGCGATTTTGTTGCTTTAAACAATCAAATTGCTTCAATAGACTGGAACAATGTTCTTGATAGAAGTGACTTGGGTGCATGCTATGAAAACTTAAAAATAAATTTTTCGTCTATTTGCAATAATAATATTCCACTTGTTTCACGAAGAGTTCACAAATTGCCATGGTACACGAAAGGCCTTAAGAAGCTAAAGAATCTTAGAAATAAATTTCATAATCTATTCAAAGCCACGAATGATGAGAGCGATAGAGTGAAATATGTGCATTATTCGAGGGAATTTAATTTTCTCAATAAATTTCTGTACAAACAGTATATTCTTAAATTTGAATCGAATATCAAGTCTAATCCAAAGTCATTTTGGAATTTTATAAGTTCTAAAAAAACATCGTCTTCTGTTCCTTTGAGTATGTCCTATAATGGAGTTTGTTCAAATTCTGTAGATGCAACTGTAAACCTTTTTGCTGATTTCTTTGAATCAAATTATGAGTCAAACAATTATTGGAACGATTCTGAAATTTTGGCACAGATAGTCCCTGTAATTGATTTTGGTTCCCTGCAGTTGACATTGGATGATATCATTATGGGAATTAATGGATTGAAAAATTCACAGAAATCGGACATTGATGGCATTTGTCCTTATCTTTTAAAAAAATGCTCTATAGCAATATCTGAGCCTTTGTGGCTTTTATTTAATAAATCGTTATCAATGGGTACATTTATTGATAGCTGGAAAATTGCTTTTATTGAACCCATCCACAAGTGTGGCCATAAGAATCTTGTGTCAAATTACAGGCCCATCTCAAAATTATCCACTGTGTCGAAATTATTTGAGAGCATTGTTAAGAAAAAAATATTTTTTGCTGTAAAAAATGTGATTAGTCCAATGCAGCATGGTTTTTTTGCTGGTCGTTCTACAGTCACTAATTTGGCTGTTTTTTCTGACTATTGCATTGCGGCTTTCTCAAACTGTTTACAAGTTGATACAATTTATACTGATTTTTCAAAGGCTTTTGACAAAGTCTCACATAAAGTTCTTATTGCTAAATTGTCAAAACTTGGATTCCACTCGAAAGTTTTAGATTGGTTAAGCTCCTATCTAAGTAATCGATTGAATTTTGTGATTGTTGACGGTGTTAAATCTAGATCGTTCATAGCAAGCTCGGGAGTTCCTCAAGGTAGCATTTTGGGTCCACTTCTTTTTATATTATTTATAAATGATATTGGATGTTGTCTAAAGAATGCGAGTTTCTTACTCTATGCTGATGATCTAAAACTATTTTTAAAAATTAACAGTCTTTTGGATATTATTTCACTTCAAAATGATTTAAATAATTTGTTTGTTTGGTGCTCTCGAAATCAATTATTTTTAAATATTGATAAGTGTTGCCATGTGACTTTCTGCAAAACTTCAGCATGTTTTCC
The DNA here is from genome assembly GCA_951812925.1 of Calliopum simillimum. NCBI lineage: Eukaryota > Metazoa > Arthropoda > Insecta > Diptera > Lauxaniidae > Calliopum > Calliopum simillimum. The sequence goes on from OX638369.1 coordinate 34,892,065, forward strand.
ATCGTCATATAAATTGAATTCTACTACTTTAAAATATAAAAGTGAAGTTTTAGATCTTGGCATTTTGTTCGATTCTAAATTTTCTTTTGTAAACCACATAAATTACATCATTCCTAAATGCTATTCAATGTTGGCTTTTGTTAAGCGTCATAGTGATGAATTTTGTGATCCTCATACGTCAAAAGTATTATATACTGCGTATGTTCGTTCGAAACTTGAATATGCATCAGTTATTTGGTATCCATTTTTCCTTGTGCACTCTAACAGATTAGAGCAGGTTCAAAAAAGGTTTCTGAAATTTGCGCTTAGATCTATTAGGTTTTCAGATCCTGTGCCACCCTATAGATCTCGCTGCATGTTAATTGATGTTAGGCCACTGCAATCAAGGAGATTGATAGCCAGTTTGATGTTTGTCTATGACATTATAGCAAACCATATTGATTGTTCATATTTACTTGAGAGAGTAACATTTAATGTTCCTTCTAGAACTTTGCGGCACTGCAATTTGTTTTCAATTCAGTTGTGTAGAACTAACTATTCATTAAATGCACCAATAACAAGGGCTCTTATTGAATTTAATAAAATTAATATAACTCATGATATAGATTTTTCGATCTCAAGGGATCTATTTAAGAATCAATTGATTAGTTTGTATTCTAGATAGTACACTCATTAATAAACAATTCAATTAATAATTCTGATATGTCACTTCCAAAGCTATTATCTTAAGTATTGTTAAATAATCTTTGTTTAATTTAATTGTTAATTTCATTTTAACTAGTTATCTTCTTAATTATTGCCTAGTCTGTAAGGAATTGTATATCCAAAGACTTAATAAATAATAATAATAATAATAATAAACCCTATGGAATTACGCAGCTACGCGATAAGAGAGTTTTTTTCTGGACAGGAACTGCAGCAAATACACAATCCAATTTACATTGCGTTGTAGTCTAATCTAACTAGCAATCGCTTCACACTGAGCACTTTAACATTCAAAACTGCCCAGTTCATAATGATGATGATGACCATGACAACTCATATAACTCACACATTATGGAACAGAGCCTCATTTATATTGAAGCCACTGAAAGTTGACGCTGGACATCTTGTTAACCACAAAAACAACATGAATTTAAATTCTTTGAAAACTTTTGAAGCAACAAACTTGAAATTATTTACGACTTGTTGTTGTTGTTACTGTTGTTGTTGTGGCTAAAAACGCATATATCTTCTTTGTTTTTGTTGTAAACTCGTATTACTCACTTTCAAAATACGGAAGTTTCACAGAGTCAACAACACCAGAGAAGAAAAACAAGAGCCTTTTCTTGGCGACACCAATGACAAGGACAACATCAACATCAACAAAAAATAACAACTCATAGCAACTATTATAACCAAAACAGCAACAACAACAACGAAAACAACAACAGCAGTGTTGCAGCAAAAACAAATATGTCGCATCATTTGGAACCACAAACGATGCTTGTGGCCACTTTAACACTTGGACGAAATTTCTAAATGCAACAGCAGTTGGCGATGACGATGGCGTTTGGGGCGACGACCACTCGGACACACTCAGCAGCCAGTAAACGGATGTTGCTGCTGCTGAGTGTTGCACGAAAAGCTAGTGGAATTTTCACGCTCATTTTAAAAACAATACATTTATGTAAGTACCAACACCAACGCCAGACACCAATATTAACATACACAGACAAAAGCAAGCTGATGAATATTAAGCATACGCAAGAGATAGAACCATATGCGGAAACAAAAGGGATTTTTTTTTTGTTTTTGAGAATTTAGGTATCAGTTTATAATGCGCGGTACATTGTATCGGCGATTTGGTCCAGAATTAAATTTTTCGATAGATAGTCTTTTTTGCATACTACACTCAGGGTATATTCACTTTATCTTTTCGTTTGTGTCGCAAAGAAGAGGCCCTAACAAGCATCGGAACGCATAGACGTTTTTATGGATGGTGCTCGGGGGCTCGGCTTCTCGACGCAAGCCACCTCGAAAAAATTTTTTCTTATGTATTGTAAGGTGGGTCAACAAAAAATTTTTTTTCTTACAAATGAAATATATTCCTCTGTATATTTACCCTATTCCCAACTGTTGTTCCTATTTCATTTTAAGGCGTTTTATCTTCTTTTTTATGACCCCTCGATAAGCACTCCTTGTCGTTCCAATATATTTAATGTATAGGTGAGTCTCCAAAAAATGTACCATTCAATGTCCCGCAGTTCAAATCCATGTCTCAATTTAAAATTTGATATTTTAGCTATTTAATACATAGATTTAGTATGAAATGCTTGAAAAAAAAAAATTATTTTAATATTTTACTATAAAGTTATAAGTTAAAAAGTCATTCTCCGTGCTATCCCTAACCGCTTCTTAATGCACTTAATTTTCCCGATTCGCATATTACGTTGTTTTCTAAAAAAAACTTTGTACGACATTGCTTGTATATATATTTCAGCTAATGTTTTTCTGTGTAAACTTTTAAGAAATTTTTTTGTTTTATATAGAATTGGCCTACATAGAAGTCGGTCCCACATTTTAGACTATCTCCGCTCAGTTTTGCTTATTCTATCTGTAAATTTTTTAAATATTAGGTAAATAGAGAACTGAAAGTGTAAAGAAAGAGGAGATTCACTATATTTTCAGCTCAGTCGTGTGTTTTTTATAACCTACACCCAGGGTATATTCTCTTTTTCCTTCCGTTTGTAACGCTGAGAAGGAGGCGTGGCAGATACAGAAAAGTGTATATATTCTTGATCAGAGTCACCTCCTGAGTCATATAGCTATGTCCGTCTGTCTGGCTGGCTGGGTGGCTGGATGGCTGGGTGGCTGGCTGTGTGTGGAAATGCATTTTTTGAGAAAACTAAGCCAGATAGCTAGGAGGATTGAAAATGAGCGAAATCGGTCAGCGGACACGCCTACCGCCCATACAAAAAATATATTCAAAACGCAACTTTTAGTGTATTTTTCACGATAATGCAATCAAAATACACATAAAAGCTACGAATTGTAAGCGCAAGCTCTGAGCAAAAACTGGTCGAATTCGGACAAGAGGGCGTGGCCCCTCTCATATAAGCAAAAGGTTCAAAACGCTATAGTGAAAACATTTTTTGAGATAATCCAACCAAATTTCACTCAAATATTAAGAACTATAAATTCATACTCTGAGAAAAAACTGGGTGAATACGGACAAGAAGGCGTGGCACCTCCCATATAAGCAAAATTTTCAAAAGGCAGCTGTGTAAAGTATTTAATGTTTGGCCAGGCCAAAGGTAACACCCTTACTTGTTTTTTTTTTTTTTTAAATGTAAAAATTTTGTTAAGAACGCAAGTGTGCATCATTCTCCGCGTGAGTTTTTTTTACATTTCTAAATATGTATATTATTTTATATTTATATAAGTAAAGCAATAAACAAAACAGGGACTCTCCACCAGTTTCAACTTTTTTAAAAAAATTTTTATTTTCATTGTTATATTATTGTTTTTGCAACATTTCATCATTCTCCGTCTCATCATTCTCCGTCGTTTTTTTTCAACATTTCATCATTCTCCGTTTGGTAAGCCTCCGCTTGGAATTTTTGCAGTTAATTTTGCTTAAATCATTTTTTTAAGAAATAATAATTTAAATTTAGTCTTAAAACGTATAAATAAACTTTTCAAAAATCCAACATAACTTTTTGGGGTTGCCACCTGATGATTTTTGAAAATCTTATATAATTCTTACTTTTTTTGACTCAATTGAAATTTTTGGTTTCAGAACCGCTCAGATAAACTTTTCTAAAACTGAACAAAAATTTCCAGGGTTGCCACCCGGATTTTTTTTGTAGTTTTGTTTATACCAAATTTCGGTTCAATAAGTTTTTACGATTTAAGCGTCGATGAATTCTTAACGATTTCTTAGATTTAAAATCAATTTCGAAAGCAACCATTTTAGGGTAAAAATTTATGTTGGATTTTTCTAAAGTGTATTAAGGCGTTTTGAGACAAAAATTTTATTTTAATTTTTTAACTATATTGTTTAAACGAAACTTAAAAAAAAACTAGAAAAGGTGTAACCTTTGGCCTGGCCAAACATTAAATACCCTACACTACAGTATTTTGAAAATTTCACTTATACATATGTGAGGTGCCACGCATTCTTGACCGAGTTCATTCAGTTTTTGCTCAGAGCTTACACTCACAGTTTTTGATGTCTGAGTGAAATTTGGTTGGATTATCTCAAAAAATGTTTTTAGTACAGCATTTTGAAGGTTTTGCTTATATGGGAGGTGCCACGCCTTCTTGTCCGAACTCGGCTAGTTTTTGCGCTTACAATTCGTAGTATTTATGTGTATTTTGGTTGCATTTTCGCCAAAAATACTCCTTTGAATATATTTTTTGTATGGGCGGGTGGTGTGTCCGTTGACCGATTTCGCTCATTTTCAATCTCTTACGGCAAAACTACTGTAAAAAATTTCTCCGAATTATCTTGATTAGTTTTAGCGTAAAAAATATTTCCACAGTCACCCACACAGCCAGCCTGCCAGACAGACGAACATGGCTATATGGACTGAGGAGGTGACGCTGATCATACTTTTCTATATCTGCCACCTCTCCTTCTCTGCGTTACAAACTTAAAGCCGAAGTGAATATAACATGGGTGTAGGGTATAAAAATATCGAGGCTTTTCATTATTTCTCGTAAAAACACATCTCTAGTGCGACAAGTTTAGCGTAATTTCAAGACCAACAAATGGTAGAGGATGTCATTCCACTACAAGTACATTTGGCGCCCAATTCGTGGCTTAGAACTGCAATATCCTGCAGAGTGCGAAAACATCACACACTCGATGACCGCTGTTGTCCCTATTCATGTTGTTGTTGTTGTTGTGAAAGTTGGTAGTGCTGCTGGCCAAAGTATTTTCATTTAAAAAGTTGAAATGAATTTTGGTAGTTTTGTTGTTTTTGTCCTTTATCAAGAGCGAAGGATGCATGGAATCCAAATGAAATGTTATGACAAAACTAAATGGCATGAGATGAAGTGTCGGCAGCAATAGCAACAAGAGTTGATGATCAAATTTGTGGAAAAAAAAAACAAATAAATTAACAGCGCGTGGTGCGAAAAATAAAGTCGCGAATTATAAATTTTGGAAGAAGTTGTAGGTCCCTGTGTAATACGAATAGTTTGTTATTTCTTGAGGGACTAAGTAAAATTTTCAGCGCACGAGATTTCAAACTTCCACTACACTATGTATCGCAGATGCAATTTCGGTCGTTGCTCTTAACAAAAGTGGTACTGTAGCCGATATGGGTTAAGAACAGGGAAGCCTGTCACTCATTTAACTGTCTTTCAATAGATAAACATATGTGAGTGTAATTACGAAAGTCTTTCAACTATTTCCGGATAAGATGGTAAGATTTCGACTGACTGTAGTGACATCGATTTCCGTCAGTCCCCTTTATAAATCATCACGCTGCTATAGTTCTCGCTGCATAATCATTACAAAAGAAGCAAAAAAAAAACCCAAAGGATTATAAGTCATTACACAGCATTCATGCCATTATCTTCTGTTTTTTTTTTTATTCTTTTCCACTGCGTGTGTATGCGCTCGTAAGATAAATGAGCAAATTATTCCCGTAGATATATGAATATGAAAATGAGGCTTAAAATTTTTTATAAATTATCATACCCATACAGCTTGTATGCATTTTATGAAGTAACTATTAAAATTGAAAGCCAATTAATGGTAAATTAATTGATTTAAATTGAATTATTATGAGTCACTGCACACAAACACAAACAGAATGGTTTCACTTTTTCTGGGCTTTTTATGATTAATTAATTATAATAATTGGAATTCCTGCGGGTTCGTTTATTTTGTTTTTTTTTTTTTTTTTTTTGTATTTTTTATCGATATCATGTGGTTTTTTGCAGTGGAAAATATTGATATGCGATTTTAAACTTCGATAAAAGAATGAATTGTTCAACTTATAATGAAGTTAAGTGTTTATTTGCCGAAAGGGTGGAATTGTACAAATAAGTTAAGGCAATTTTGATCTGATTTTTGTGGGGCGAAAGGATTATGATACAAGTTACAAAGTGGAATTATGTACAATGTTATTTGTTCACATGTCTTGGGTGGGCTTAGAAACTATTAAGCCGATTTAAACATTAATTAGCATTAGAGAGAGCTTCTTTAGACGCATGCTTAAGGGCTCAATTTAAATTCAACAAAATAAAGGAATGTTGCACCAACCCTACATATGAAGCAATTTAAAACGTTCTACTGTGTGATTTATTGAACTCAAAGCCATCACACAAACGCCAAAGAAAAAAAAAAGTTCTAGCCGAAAATCTTTTTTTTAAAAAACCTATCAAAAACTGAAATTTATATAAATGGGACGTTTCACGTCAACTGCACCACCTCCGTCACCAGAATTTGTGCGGACGGAAAATTAAGTTTTAGATACCAAAATTTTCGTTTTTTTAAAAGCTTTCGAAGTCCGAATGGCGTTATTAAAATTTTTAATATGGCGACGTTGTAGCACGCCCCGAAAGGGGGCGTAAAATAAATTTTTTCAATATTTTAGCTTAAGTTTCATCACTTGGAGGTTTTAGGGGTCGCTTATCACGAATCTGAAGTCAGAATTTGGGAATTTTCATATCCAAGATGGCGAATGCAATATGGCGTCTCACATCATAATTTTGCCCAAGTCGAAAAAATAACGCTAGAGTTCTCAAACTCGGCAGGCATGATTATTAAATATTTGTAAGCTATATGTGTAAGTTTGGACAATTTTGAACAACTCTAGCTTTTTTTTAGAGTTAAAAAAACGACAAAAAAAAAACTATCAAAAACACTAAAAACAACTTTTTATAAATAAACTAGCTGCTTTACCTGGCGTTGCTTTGTTTTAGTTTTATTTTTCACTGGGTTATTCGCAGAAAAGCAAAAAATTACTTCATGTCACTTATTCCACTTATTTGGCCCTATGCTCCTCCTAGGAGTTAAAGGAGAATACATACATACATACTTATTCCACTTATTTGGCCCTATGCTCCTCCTAGGAGTTAAAGGAGAATACATACATACATACTTATTCCACAAATATTACACAGGTTTACAAAAAAAAAAAAAAAAATGTCATGGCGTTTTGACCAGACTATGTGTTTCCTAGGGACTTTGACGTCCTGAATTCGAATTCGGGGTCCGTTTCTTTTTCAGAAGGAGATCAAAATGGTCATGTGTCGTTTAGTGATAAATTCGCTAAAATTCTGAAACTAATTTTATATCATTGAATTCTTAGTTCTTAAAAAGAATACGTGATCAAAAAGGGTCTCTCGGATATAGTTTCGGGGGTATAGCCATCGGAAGATCCGGATATATCTTCTATGAAAACCGCTATAAGTTGGGAACCACTATATGGATTTGGAAAATATTGAAGTCATATGAAAGATATTTTGTTGTTGTTGTTTTTTTTGTTGTTGGTGTTGTTGATGTATTTATTGTTGTAGTTGAATAATTTCTCAAAATTTCAAAAAAGGTCATATCTCCAAAACTATGAATCCAATTTTATAGGTTGTCAAAATACCTTTCGTATGACATCAATATTTTTTAAATCCATTCAGGGGTTCCCAACTTATGGCGATTTTCATAGAGGATATATCCGGATCTTCCGATGGCTACATCTCCGAAACTAGGTCCGAGATACCCTTTTTGATCACATATTCTTTTTAACGACTAAGAACTCAATGATAAAAAATTAGTTTCAGAATTTTAGCGAATTTATCACTAAACGACACATGAACCCCATTTTGCCCTCCATATGACCTTGAAATCTTTTTTCTCAGACGTTCTGGAAAAAAACGGAACCCGGATTCGGATTCAGGACGTCAAAGTCCCTAGGAAACACATAGTCTGGTCAAAACTCTATGACATTTTTTTTTTTTTTTTTTTGTAAACCTGTGTTATAAAAATATGTTTTCAAACAAGAAAGCTAATACGAAAAACTATTTTATAAAATAATGTTCCAAAAACTGATGCTCCTATATTTATTTTATTTAATTCTATAAAATCGTTACTTAAAAATATCGGTGAAAGTCCAAAAATATCAGAAATTATCTTAAATGTCGATTATAATCGAAGTCTCGAAAAACATCTAAAAAATAAAAGTTCAAAAGTATCAAAAAAATCCAATATATCGGTAAAATTCCATAAGTATCGAAAAATATTGAAATACATCGAAGAAGTCGGTAAAAGTTTAAATACTTATATCGAAAAACTTCTAAAGCATCGCGAAAAGTCCGAAAGAATCGTAAAACATCAAAAAAATTGCGATAAAAATTCAAAGGGATTGAAAAATATTGAAATATATCGAAAAAATCGGTGAAAAACCTGAATTATCTGAACATCTTAAATATTGCTAAATTAAACATCCATCTCAAATATGGGTAAAATAAAATTTTTTTTCTTCTAATATGCCTAGATATTCTTTGTTTTAACTATGAAGCCCTCGGGGGTACCAGAAAACTATTAATTAAAGATTGCTGGTATTCCACCATAAATGTTGTTCCTCTAGTATACTTAGATATTTTTCGTTTTAACTATGAGCCTTCGGGTGATCTTCGGGTACCTACGTGTCTCCCAGAAAACTATCAGTTTAGGCTAGTTTATAGTTTGTCATAGAAACTTTCTCTTTATTATACTTAGATATTCTTCGTTTTGACTACGAATCCCTCGGCTGACCTTCGCCAATATTCGGGCTTACCAGAAAAATATCAATAAAGGCTAGTTGATAGTCCGCCATAGATGTTTTTCATCTAGTATATCTAGATATTCTTCGTTCTGACTACGAAGCCTTCACGTGACCTACGGATACCTTCGTGTATAGCACAAAAATCTTTCCATACCTGAGAAAAACTCAGCGTCAAATTTTTGAAACTATATCCTTACAAAATAACATCTGAATCCATTCAGCGGTTTAGGCGTGAATAGGTAACAGACAAACAGACAGAGTTACTTTCGCATTTATAATATTAAGTATGGAAAGTATGGATGGATGATTCAAAAAAAAAAACAAAAAACACCAATTAAGAAAAGAAAAATTGGTAACATTTTGAACAAAATGTTTGTTCACCAGTTGATTAAGGAGGTCAAAAAAATAAAATTTGGACGTAGTCTCGCAAGACACAGACACCTGTATACCTGTGAACTTTTGGAATGGGTGTCTCACCTCTAAGGAATTTACTGACATTTCTAAAATGCATTTGTCAGAAGACTACTTTTCAATTAAGTCTTACTAGGATTGTCCAAATAGCCATTATAAGCTGCAATGACTTGAATAGCAGTTCCCAACCCCTTGCTAATCCAAACTAATCCTAAGCCATAACTGCGCATTTATTGCTTAACAAACAAGCAATATTTTCTTAAAATTTTTAATTTTTCTTTTAAACATTGAACATTTCTTCTAATTAGCGAAACCCGACCATAAATAATTTAATTACACATGCTCTTATTACACTCAAGGGTTAAGATATTTAACAGCTCACTAACCCTAATTATGTAGAGTGACCCAAGTAGATGTGTGACACATAAATGCAACCCCGTATTAAATGAAGCGCCATTCTTAAGCTAAGGTATCGCATTAAGTATTTTATTTTATCAACCCATACAAACAATAAATTTAACTTTAAAGATTCTCATTTACACAGGATGACACACACACGTACGCTCGCACGGACGTCAAGTAGTGAATAGTGAGCACTGGGAGTAACACCATCAAGTGTTCCAATTTTATGACATTCTTTTAAATACAAAACACAACTAACATTGCGATACATACATAAATGTATGCATGAGTGTCTGTGTATTAGTGTGACTGTCTGCCTGCTGACTTTTTTGCTCTTTTGTTTCTATTGCACCCGAGGGTGAAGTTTTTAAGATAATAATTTTCTAAGTAACACACACACACACACACACACACACACACACACACATACACACATACCCAATATTGCAAAAGCCACGCATACTTTCACAAGTTACTGTCAAGTGTATGAAACACTAACAGACCAGGAGTGTGCGTTCTGGGGTTGCATCAGGCGGCGTTGATATGAAAACGGAACAAAAAGCAAAAAAAGCAGAGTTTAAGGAAAAAGCTCATCAGCAGTTGCTTCAAAATACCGTTAAGCTTTGAAGAAAAAGCATGGCGGCGCATTTAACTGTAGGCATCATAATCTCAGTTGTAATTGCAATTTGTATAATAAAATACGCTTGCTTTGCTCTGTCGGTGGGGTATTCCTGTTGGTTGGGATTTGCGCCTTTTAACTGAATTACGCAGCATGTTGGTAACATTTTGCAACGAAGAAGATTTCTCCAAATGTATGTACATAACTCACATGCGAAGCGATAAACTTATGCCTGATTTAGTTATGACCAAAATCAGTCTTTGTCTTGGTCTTGCTGAACATGATAATCAATAACAGACTAAAAAAATTAAATTCACGACAAAAACCAACACACAATGTCAAACACCAAGGCCAAGCATTCTACGGTCTTGACCAGAGCTTGCTCATCATTAAACTAGTCTCCATCTGCATTATTGTATTGGACGAAGAATTCCAAAATGACTTATGAAGTACAGAGCCAGTGATGAACACGCCAAGACTGTTATGGTTTCGGTCTTAGTTTCGAGACTCAAGTTCTTGGTCTTGAAAAAATTTCTAATAAAGATTGATGTGTATTCAAAAGTTCCAAGCCGTGTTCCTCCAAAGCAGTTGGGTTTTAGGATGCCAAATTTTGAATTGAGAAATTATATCATGCTTGACATACCTAAATACCAAGACTAATTGTGCTCATAACAACAATAGCTCATGGGGCACGGGGTACAAAATCGTCATGAATAAACTAGGAGCTAAACCTCCTCCACCCTTAATCGACAGTGAAAAAATTGAAGAGATAGTAAATACTCTTTTTCCGACTCACGAGAGACTCGAAATGAGAAATGAGCTGCTTCACGCCGAAATTCCCCAGATGTTTACTGAAGAACAGCTAAAGCTAGCAGCAAGCACACTAAAAAACAACAAAACTCCGGGACTAGATGGAATCTGTCGGAAGTGTTGAAAATCATCGACGACAGCGCCCACATACTCTGCTGAACGTGTACAACGCTTGCCTATCAGAAGCGATCTTCATTGAGGTATGGAAGAAGCAGAAGCTGACGCTAATAAGCAAAGAAAAAGACAACCCTGAAAACGCCGGAGCATACCGTCCTCTGTGTATATTGGACAGCAGTGAAAAGTTGCTTGAATTTGAATCTGACATCAGAAATTTTATGCCTCGTGTGGTTTTTTAGATATTTTAGCCTAAAAGTCAAGAAAACACAGTTTTTGCAATCTTTGAGGTTATATGTATATCAAAATTAGGTACACAGCAAAAAGATTGGCTGATAAAATCACGCCTGATCGCAGACGTAGAAGAAGCCAGTGGCCTTTCAGATAGGCAGCATGGGCTTAGATCTGGAAAATCGACACTTGGGGCAGCGCAGGCAGGATATCATCACAGCAGACGATTAGTACTGTTGCGACCCCAGACGTGCGAAATGAGCGCGAAGTGGATAGATTTGATAGACGCGCTCCAAAGCAAGTTCACAGTACCAGCGTTAGTATTTGATAAACATGTTACGCAGCTACCTGAAAAACAGAGAACTTATGTATGTGACTCTTTCGACGGTCAGGGAAGAAAAGAAGTTACTTCAGGCATTGGACAGGGTGCCATTCTAGGACCTGACTTGTCGAACATAAGCTAAAATGGGATCTTGGAATCCGAAATGCCAGATGACTCGCATCTCGTCGTCTTTGTGGACGATATCGCAGCTGTAATAACTGCCCACAGCAAGAAAGGCTACTGCTTTCCTCAGCAGATTAATGGCAAACATAGGTGTTCCAACTCAGAGCAAAAGAAACCTGCTTATAACAACGGTAAACACCATCCTTCTATATAGATGCCAGCTGTGGGCAGACGTCTCGAAGAAAAGTGCCTAAGGGTAGCCTCGACATATCGCACAGTTTCCGAACCAGCTGCGCTAGCAATAAGTGGAAACGCTCAAATAGATTTACTGACACAAGAGAGAAAAAAGCTCTGGGAATCAAAACAACAGAACTCACCTCTAGATCAAACTCTGCTTAGACTGCAAACATTGCAGCAATGGGAAAAGAGATGGCAGCAAGAGAACCGAGGAAGGTGGATAGCTCCAATCATACCACTCTTAGGGTAAATAGGATTTTTGGTAACGTCAACTTTTACCTCATACAGATGTTGTCTGGACACGGCTACTTCCGGAAATATTTGCATACAATCGCTAAAGTGGAAGAGTCTTCATACTTTTATGGGGATTCGCAAGTAGACGACGCACAGTGTGAGATTTTGCCAATCTAGGACGTCAAAATTCAATTATAGCCGTAGTTTCAAAGATATCGAGTTGAAATTTTGTATATGGTCAATCTATGTTAAATTAGTGAAATGTTCATGATTTAAGAATTTTATATTATTAAGCTTCTTGAGATACACATTTCCTTCGAACAAAGAATTATTATAAATTGTGTGGTTTTCGTGTTATTAGCAGTCAAACTTCTCTGCCACGTGACACAAATTTGGAAGTCATTTTAGAGGTGCACATACATTCATCGAAAATTCTGCGCTTCTACCCAACCGATCGATCACAAATTTTTATGTGTTAGAAATGAAAGATGAATTAAGAGAAGTGCATTCATGATGGTATTTTAAGCTTATGTGGAAATGATTTAAGAGCGAAAACATTGTCTCTGCCACGTGACATACAAAATCTGCCACGCTACACCGTCTGAAAAATTGTATAAAAAAATGAATTCATACCCTTGTGAATGTTCGTAACAACAAATAGAATGAAAAAGAGCATTAAATTATGTATGCCTACTTCGCTAAACCTGTATTAAGCTTAATTTTACCCAAATTTCCCATTAGGTTAGGCGCCAGACGGACTTGAGTATAAAAAATATGAGAACCGCAATCTGAGCATAGATTCTTATTGGTAGGACTCAAAGTTACTAAAAATAGGATGATGCCAGAATCTGCGACGGTCCATTTTTTTTAAATCCCCTACCCCTTACCCAGGCCTACCATGGTTTTCCGTCCTAGTTTTTTATAGCCGGTTATGATGGACTTAAACCTGCTTATTATGAATCCGAGTTTGGTCTTTTTTTATCACGTCTGGATTCTGAGTTATCCTTGCTTAAAAATGATAAAATCACTGTTTTGGGTTCCACTTAAAGCTACATTACAAAAGCAGAAAAGGGTATCATTGATTTTTTTCAATGTATTTGGATAGCCAACTGTATTCACAAGAAGCCATACTGACACTATTTTGAGGTTTTATTACTTTTTTACGAGATATAGGCCATTACAAAAAAGGGTTTTTTCAACGCCATACAAAGGATTAATGATTTCATGGTTTTAGATTTTAATACATATCTCACAAACTATGCGAGCGATTTTGATGAAAATTAATGGAAGGATGGCAAACATAAATACCATACGGTGGGTGGAAAAAAGGTGAAATTAAATAAGTGCCACGAAATATAAAATTTACTGTGACAAATCGTTACACATATATCATGGTCTTTTAGAGAAAGAAGGCTTCTAAAAATTGCTAAAACTTTAAGTGTAGTCAAGATGAATCCATAGTCTGTTCGTCAGAAATGCAATTGCCGTCAAATAAGATAGCGGTTAAAGTGCCATTAAAAACTTTTTCCTTTTTTGTATCTGCCACGATACCTAAATAAAATCGGCTTACCAAAACATTTTTTTTTACATTTTATTATTTATTTATGTATATAATGGTATAATTTCACATAACTAGCCGCAATAAAACACCACGTGAATTGAATTTAGCGTATCTTACCTTTTTTCCAGAGCTCTGAATTTTTTCTATTTTTTTTTTTTTTATTGTATATTTTGTTCACTTGGAAAAAACAATGGAAGTGCCACTTTATTGCACATATATAGAAATACCTCCTAACGCTAGATAGTACAAAACATGATCTTTCGACACATGCAAAAAAATATTTAAAAAACTGGAAACAAAAAATTTTTTCCTGGTTTACTTTTTTGTGATTTTGACCATATGTGCTTTAATTTTTAATGCGGAGGTTTGGTTTGGAGATGAAAAAAATTGGACAAAATCTACTTGCACCTCCCATACAAATGTGCCTTTTTTTTTGAAAAAAAAAAAAATTTTAAAAAATTGGTTGTAATGAAGATATCGGCTTGAAAACTTGTATTTATCATTTCAGTGGTAACTGAATACTAATGTCAAAAAATGGGAGAGATTAAAGAAGATAACATATATTTTTTTTTCATGATTTCAGTGCAATTGTTCATTATAACACATCAGTCATTGTAAAAAAAATAGTCTTTCGGCAAAAAATGGGCAAGATTTTATTTTTTAAGTCTATTCTATGAGTACGTATGCCCATCCTGTATGCTTTGTCATAGCCTAACCACGCCCAACTTGTAAGTTATAGTCTATGAAAGATTCAAGATTTTTTAAATTTGCCTTACCTTTTTGCTGATTATAAAATAATTTGATTAAAATACTTAAGTGCAAATGTAAGGGTTGTGTATAGCAAAAATTTTAAGTGAAACTATTGACCTTTAATGCAAAAAACTTTTTGCCAAAAAATAAACGCGCACAACTTCAATTTGATCGCTCAAAGTTTTCTTATCGATGCAAGTTTGAAAATTTGTTTTTGCATGCTGTTCAATAGTACGTGTTTGATAGCTGTTATCATGTCAATGACATTTCTTTTATTCTCTTTTATTCTTATTTTCATAACAATTGGGGTCTTTTCCAACAAATTACAAAATATGATCGATTTTCAAGCACATTGTTTTTTTTTTCATTTTGACGTCCTAGATTGGCAAAATATCACACTGTGCGACTCTGAGCGCACCATTTTTCAGTGCTTGCGATGGCAAGACAATCGAAGAAGGCTAGCAGACATCGTTGGAAGCATTACACTCGAAAACATTATAAACAAAATAACTAGAAGCGAACAGAACTGGCGGTTTTTAGCCACTTTTATCAAGAAAATCTTCAGAACGAAGAAAATTGATCCGGACAGCTGAAAAATGATAAAGCCATGACGGCAAATCAGAAAAAAAAGAAAGTAGTCGTCCTGGACGCAGGAGAGTGGACATCATTTACAAAAGCTTAAAAGAGCCCCCTACCCCGAAGTAATACAACCGTACTTCTGGCGTTGAAAATGGACTCTTTGATGATGAGGGGGAAGTTTTTTAGTGTGCAGCATTAGTTACTGTTTCGCTCTTTGATTAAGAAAACTTGGGGCAAATGATTTAGCTTGCCTATTTCCCGGGCAAGAGTGGCAGTCTTTTTGAACTTAGCCAATTGCAGAATAAAGTTGGTCCTGGCAAGATCTTTTGCAATTTTATTGCCTTCAACACCTCTATCTCTGGTGCCCAAATAAGGCAAAAACAATTTCAGAAAGATAGTTCGATTATAATTATATACTGAAGACACTCCCAAACCAATAAATAACGTGGATATTTCAAAGGAATTTAAGAGTAATAGTACCGTTTTTTGTAAGGAGTTTGACTTTTTAACCATTTGAAGTCGGCTTTCATATTAACTATCGTAAAGCTCAATCATACCAATAACGACTCAGGGTCACTCCTTTTCCCAAGTATGTGTGACGGATGAATGTTATGTGAACGTTGTATTTGAGCTTGAAGTAATCACATATTGTGATGAAGAGGTCCTTATTGTTGACCAAAGGTTTTCAATAAAAGAATGTTTAAGATCTATTTTTCTCTAGTTCCATCCAGTAACATAAGCTTAGCTATGAATCTCATCCCTCCCATTCTTATTTCTATGTTCAATAGTGGGAGTAATTGCAGTTTGGTAGATTAAATAGCATCTTATCTCTAAGTCAAGTATCTTGAACAAGCCAAAAATCAAAGAAAGAAATTGAGTAGTGAAAAATGTCCAAACATTGGTATGGCTCTGCTCATACTGTACTTTGGCCTGGCCAAACATTAAATACCGAACACTGCAGTATTTTGAAAATTTTGCTTGTACGGGAGGTGCCACGACCTCTTGTCCAAGTTCACCTAGCTGTTGCTCAGATCTTGCACATACTGTTGTCATTGTATGAGTGAAATTATCTAAAAAAAAAAACGGTTTCAGTATAGCATTTTGGATTTTTTGCTTATAAGGGAGGTGCCACTATCTCATGTTCGATTTCGTCTAGTTTTTACTCAGAGCTTGCATTTATAGTTTTTAGTGTCTGAGTGAAAACTAGTTGGATTATCTCAAAAAACTCTTTCAATATAGCATTTTGAAACTTTTGCTTATATGGGAGGTGCCACGCCCTCTTGTTCGAGTTCACCTAGTTTTTGCTCAGGGCATGCGCTTTCGTTCCCAGTACTTTTGTATATTTTGGCTGCATTGTCGTGAAAAATAATCTTTAAGTACATTTTGAATATATTTTATATATGGGCGGTAGGCGTGTCATTTTCAATACAACGAACTAACTTTGACGACGGAGCCAAATTTCATCGAATTATCTTGCTCTCAAAAATATTGAAAACATCCACACAGGCTGTCATGGCTATATCGACTCTTGAGGTGATGCTGATCATGAATATATATCTTTTGCCATACCTGCCACGCCTCCTTCTCCGAGTTACGAATGGAAACACTATGAATATACCCTGGGCGTAGGGTACAAAAACTATTAGGTATTACTTCGGCAAAAAGATAATGATCCGAGATTTTCGGAAGCCTACTATAATTCAATATATGAATTTTCATGGATTTGTATTTTTCCAACCAAAACTATCAAAAATATTCAACGAGAAGGTTTTGAGTATTTTCGTAAAATTCCATTGTGCTCCAAATTCACTGAGCGAAATTGAATAAATTGCAGACAGTTGCCATATCAACCTGGAGCAAAGTTAGCAATTTATTTAAGCTAAGTTTCAGCACTGATACGCACACATATACCCACAGAAACACACACATACACACACACAACGTGCAGTGCAATACTATTAAAAGAGCATTTAAAATTAATTAAGAATACGAAATCGGAAATGAATTTAAAGTTTTTCTGAAGCAACTTTTGAGCTGCTGCAGGAATTAAATATTTTTACACATGAAACACCAGCACCAGCATAGTACCATTAGCAGTACCGTTACCAGTAGCTGCAAACCAGCTTCACTTCAAGGACTAAAAGTTCACTAGGTATCGTAGCAGTTCGCATGGAGTGGTTGGAGTTTTAAGGAAAATGGTATACCGCACAAACTTGCGGTTGCTGCAGCAAATTTTCTACCGCCAGTTGACGATGACGACGACGACGACATAACGCATTACGGAAGTTCGTGTGCAGCAGATTAAAGCCAAAAGTTGAAGTTGTGTGTCGACTTCGACTTCTTCTTCGTTACAAGTAGCTGACTTCTATGCTCCCTAGCCGGTAGTAAGTAGTAGAAACTTTATGAAAATTTATCATCACCGCCAATGAGCAACAAAAAAAAAAAAAAAAGCGCACACCGCGTTGCCATTTGCAGTTGACGCAGTTGAATGGTAATTAAAATTCTTTAACTTTTTATTTTGGGTGGGGGTAAGTGAAAATTCTAATAGACACGCTGGCTGCCTAGATGAGTGTGTTGGGTGTTGCGGCATTCGAAGCGCAGCTTATAATGCTGTTGCATAAAATTAAGTAATACAATTTTTTTTAAACATTATATCTTGATGACAAAATGTGTCACGATACTTTTAGTTAATCATCGTATCAAAACTTACGAAGAAATTAAGAATTACTACTTCTTTTTCATTCTATTTTCGATAAACTTCACATGTATTTCTACCTAATCCCATCCATCTCTGTCACACAGTTTCAGAGATATGAAGTATTTTGTTTTTCTATATAAGTGAACTACTATCTATTTTCCAGCGGTTGTTATATCTCCCGGTACCGGAATTTTTTGATATCTCGGGCAAAGTCGAAGGAATTTCCAATTAGAGTATGGCCTAGAACATCAAAGAATAACATGTCTTTGAAAAAAAAATCGGATAGCTGGTTTTTGAGTTATGGGATTTTCTAAGGACCCGCACAAAGCCGAGAGTATTTATTGGTGTAGTAGAAAATGAGTTATCGAGACTTTTAAGAGCACAAGACTAATAAGGCCACTACTGAATTCAGTCCAACTTATCCAAAACAAGTAAAAGGACTTCTTTGAATGCGTTTTTGATCAGTTACTACTCGTGGTTGCAAAAGGCTCTCACAAACATCCGGAAAAAGAAATTTTTTTTTTTTTTTTCAAAAGACTGCATGGCGATTTAATGGTTCCAAAGCATTCACCAATTTTCTGAGGAAGTAAATGATATTCCATTTTTCATCATAAACTACTTAATTGCATGGGGCAAGGTAAAAGCGGCTTTTTTGCCGTAGGGACAGAGTTCGAAAGTATATTTTGATAAGGAAGAGTGTGGAAATTCGATGCCATTCAAAAAAAAGTATTTTCACCTGTTCCTGTAGCTACACCATAAGCCTGAAATCAGCGTTTTCCCCAACTTCAAGCAAGAATATCTCAAAATTCTGCAAATATATTAATAATTCTGAGGATGCAGTTCGGTTCAGTGTCAAAAAGTTTATAAGACTGCATATAAGAAGTCATAACGTTCATAGAACTTTTTATTTTTTTTCTTTTAGTGCCTGTGTAATAAGAAGTTAAACACCGTCCAACACAATTTTGCACAACCGAAAAAATTCAATACATTCTGAAAATATGGCTTAAAATAAGTTGTGCGTGTCTTCTGGATTAGGTCGATTTTTTTTATCGATTTTTGAAGTTTTATATTATTTTGTACAAACAATAATAATTGACATACTAAATTTTATGATCCTCACATCTGAGGTATATCACGTTTCTTGAAAACTTATGCAGGATATTACGAGGAATATTTTTGTAGAATACCTTAACCTTCTACGTCCACCTCAAATGGATAATCCTTAACCATTTCTTAATAATAGTCCTCGTAATATCCTGCATAAGTTTTCAGAATAAGTAATTTACCTTAGATGTAATAGGGTGAAATTAAACTCAACTCATAAGGTACCCTTCTTTAGGCAAAGTGTTAAGCACTATGTATCCGTAGCAATTACGCAGTGTAAATAGTCTGAATACTCTTTGATTAAAAGCGTAGAAAATTCTACTTATCTTCACACATATGGTACATATCCAGGGAGATGTGTAACTCTCTTTTGTGCTATGCATCGGATATATTGGAATATTTACTTTTCGGTAAACCACCTGTTGAAGTAAAGACAAGTACATAACTCAATTCCATACAAATTTAAATCAGTCTTTTACATTGAGTTGATATATATTTATTTCAATGGAAGATATCTCAGAAAAGTTAAGAAAGTTAAAAATGGGCATTTTCCAAGTGACGAACGTGATCGTCGCACACATTTAAAATGAAAAAAAAATTTGAAGTTTTATTTTAGCTTTAACTTTACATTATAGCTCTTAGGTAGCACTATAATTAGTGCCAACGTTAATAGCAGGCGAAGTACTGGTTCCAAGATACACGCAAAAAAAAAAAGACACAAAACGAACGTGACAAAAATAGAAGTAGTTTTCATGCCTATTCAAAGAAAGTCAGAATCCAGCGTAACAAGTTAGAATTTTTTAGTGCGACTTATTTTAGAATCTTATGCAATAATGCCACTTTATAATGTAAGTATTTGTGTGATTTAAATATATTCTGTACTTGTCTTTGTCTTGATCATAATCTGAATCGATATGTGACAATATGAACGTGACATTTTTCCATTATGATTCTGGTAATGATTTGTATATTTATGTATTTTTAGTTTATTTACTAAGCCAAATTCAGTTTTGGGAGCAAAAACTCTTGCACTCTGTGCTGGTGGCACTTGTGAAATATGTTCATCTAACAACTGAAACACTTTTCTTACTTTTTTACGCATTATTCTTAAGTTTTAAGAATTTCTTGCCTTTGATGACCACTATTGAAATTTTAGAATATTTTAGCAGAACACTTTAACCCAGTTTAACCTAGTTTTTTTTGAAAAAGGTGTCAAAAAGACCATAATTATTCCATATTATTTAATCAACAAATATCTTTTTAGAATTCCAGTTGTGTTATACCACAATGCTCAAGCAGATCAATTCGACAATGTTTCAACAACTACGTTTAGATTCAAACTTTGAACCGTATACATAAATTCCTTCGATTCTTCGTCAAAACCCAGGGTTTGAAGCTGCAGCAGCTGCTGTTATATCGTGCAATACCTATGCCGCTTCTCGTCCTCATTGACATCACTTGCTGACGTTAAAAAGTTTCCTATGATGGAATGAATTTTTTTTTTTTTTGCACGGCAAAGTTTTACAACGCACTATACTTTTGATGATGCTTCACGCTTTCAATTAATTACAAACACAAATAAAATTTTCCACATACACTTTCATGCTCATGTATGTACAATGTACCCAACAGAAAATTTCGATGCGCATCCCCAAGATGCAACAGCGATGCGCGTTCTACTCGCATCTAAAGAACTGATGTTGATGCGCATATTTTCTGTGCTATAGGAATGCATTTCTGGTAGCGAGGCGAAGCGCATCCAAGGATCATTTCTGAATGCGAGAGCGATGCGCATCCAAAGAGCATTTCTGGTAGCGATTTTCGGTCACGTATTTACGCACAACACAAAATAAGTCAATAAGTCAGCATTGTAAGAGCACAAGGATGGAACAGTGGTCTAGCGACTGGCACTGCGATTGAGATTTGTAGCAACCGTGAGGTCCTCGGTTCAACTCCGGCCCAGACCAAACACAAAAGTTTTTCAACTTGTAATTTTTCAGTTATAATTAATTTAGTAAAATAAAAATAATTAATAATTACATCAAAAATAGTCTGATGAGTCTTTGTGTTTTTATTGTCATCCAAAGAGCATTTCGCAATGCGAGAGTAATGCGCTTCCAAAGGCCATTTCTGAATGCGAGAGCGATGCGCATCCAATGAGCATTTCTAGTAGCGAGAATGAAGCGCTTTCTTCGAATGACATGCCAATGTTAATTTCGGCGCTTTTGGATACTAGAGAGATGCGCTTCACTGCTGCTTTAGAGCGTTTCAGAAGCGCTATTGATGCGCTCCATTACCCATTGGGTACCTACATGTAAATATGTATGAAATTACTTGTAGAATTGTTGTAAAATTGCTTGGAAAAGTTTTTTAGTCATTTCCATTCCTCATTTACTGTTCATAAAAGTTGCACAAGTTTTTCAAAATTCGCTAATGAAGTGTAAATGTCAAATATGACATTTGCTATTTAATTACCTACCACTGTAATGGTATTGGTGACATTAGGTATATTTGCGACATCGAAAAGTTAATGTGAAAAGTTTTCAAATCTTCCTTCGATTTTCGGCGCTAAACTTTAAGCATTAAATCTTTGATTGAATTTCTCAGACTCTCAGTTACTCAGTCTACACTTTGTGGATTTTAATGTGCACCTTTAGGATTAAGTAATGACTCAAGTTTAAAGTCGCTATAATTTTAAAGCGAATTCAACTGTTTGCCAAAAATAGAGCTGATAAATTTTGTTGCCAAAAAAACACTGCTAATCTGCTGCTTATTATTGCGGATTACATAAATAGCATTCATAGTCATGAGTTGAGACCCAGACTTAATCCACAATTTTATTGTTTAGTTTTAGAACTTCTATCTGTCTATCTGCCTGCATGTCTGTCTGTCTGCCTGTTCCAGAGCTCAACTAATGTGCTCAAATTAAAAGCGTGAAAAATGGCAGCAAATTAATTTACGGATTAGCAGACAAGAGTGCAATGTTACTACTGCGATGATACCTATTTACGTATGTATGAATTTGCTACTTTTTCAGCATCATGTTTTTGGGTACACTTTAAAAAATATTTTCTTTTTATTTTGTGTATTTTATTTGCATTTGTATGAAATGATATTGAGATTTTTTCTGCGACACATTTATTTTCTGGCTTTCTGCTACATGCGGTTTTTTTCCGGATTATGTCAACATCAGTGGATACAAGGTGCGGAAATCACTCTCTCAGCATCATAGTGAGTGGACCAACTAAAAAGTGTGTATTTTGTATATTTAAGCAGTTGGCGCTGTTTCAGTTTTGTTTCGAAGTAAAAGTGTTGCCATTGTTTGATAAAAAGAATTAATTAAAACAAACAACTCTTAGTATTCGTCAACTGAAAATTTATATGATTCACCCCAACCAGATCTTGAACTAAACTTTTTTACACATTAAAAAATGAAAGTTTACTTTTCTTAGTATTGATTTAAAAATTTGTTGGTATTAAATTTCGATTTTTTGCAAAAAAGTTTGAAATTTATTCTAGAAAAGTATGAAATTTATTCCAAAATAGTTTAAAAATAATACTTTTTTGATATTGTTCTATATAAAAACTTTTTGGAGAAAGAGAAGTGGCAGGTATGCAAAAGTGTAGCATATGAGCATATCAGAAAATAATCTTCCCTTATTTGATATAGGTTTTTTAGAAACATTTTTTTTTTTTTTTTCATATTCTATAACCAAATGTGGACATGAGGATGAGGAGCTGTCAGGAAGTCGTTTTATCTAAAAATTTTGAGAAATTCAAGATATCCGATAATATATAGGAGAGCACGCTATTCGGAAGTAGTAGATATGTTACGGGGCACCTTTCCAAAATTCTCGAGAAAAATTCAGAGAAATCATAAGTGGCACACGGTGCGGAAACGGGTTAAAAAATCTATATCACTCATTATGGCCACATAACAAGTCATAAAATTCTGAAAAAACTGAAGCCAATTTCTAGACGAAAAATAAATTGATTTTGTTTGTGACGTTTTTTTAATTTAAGCCCCACATGCCGAGAAGAAAACGAAAAATAAATTACGTTTTCAGTTACAGCGGCCTCCTGACAGTCCCTGATGTCTAAATTTTCTTGTTCATCCATTGGGAATTTTATTTGACACGTCTATGAATATCTAGTCGAATTTACATACCATGGTACGGACACGCATTTTCGTGACTTAACTTTTGTAAGTACAAATTTTTTCGTAGCTTTAATAGAAGCTTTATGCTTTATTGAAACATTTTCTAGATTAAAAATTGGTCGTAATATGGCCACTTGAACATGCACTAAAAAAACCGCATTGTCAAAAGTGGCAGAAACGTGGTTATTAAAAATTTTTTTTTTTTTTTAATTTTTCCTGTCAACGACAGTGAAAGCTGATATTAATTTCTTTTTTATATTCAATTGTATGCATTAAATAAACTTTTTTCTGTTTGATATTGGAAAAAATTTGAACCTGGGACCTGTCGTGTGATAGACACGGACTTTAGCAATGGCCATCACTATTGTGAAGTTGACTGAAAGTCTATTTGTTTTGAAATGAGCTGATTTGGATCTAACTACGTTTCGTGAGTGTTTTAACTACTTATGTTTCGTTGCTGAATTGAGTTAAACAACGCTCGTGAATGTTTTGACTACATTTCTTTGCTGATTTGGATCTAACAACGCTTGGCAACCAACGTTGTTGATTTAGCAACGCAACATAGAAATATGAGCTTGGAACGTTGTTAAATGCAATTCAGCAACGAAACGTAGCTAAAACTCTCCCGAACGTGGTTTTTTCTTCGATCTGGCTGTTGTTTTTTTTTTTTTTTTGCAGTCGGAAAATGTTTTTTACTCAAAATTAATGTCGTTTTCTTTTCTCAAAATGTAACATTTTTTTAGAAAAGAAAATGCTATAAGGCGTCTTACGAAAAAAGTGTATAAGGCATAAAACACTAAGAAGAATTGTCCAAAGAATGCGAGCAAACTTTTCCCGATTTTTTTTACTAAACATTTTTTTTTTTGGCAAGTGTGACTTTTTTCAGAATTTTTTGGGACATTTTATACGTATAAATTTCCAAAAAATTGGTCCAAAGAAAATTCTAAATTCATCTACACGTACAGCTTTTCCTCAAGACTTAGCTGCTTCCGACAGCATACTTAAGGCACTACTTATATTTCAGGAATAGCAAATAATAACAAAAATTTTTAATGGAAAATGGCTTTATTGTTTTTAAAAATATTCCCCTTGATGATTATACACTTTTGCATTCGTTCAAACCATTTGTCATAGCAGTTTTCCCATTCCTCTTGAGACACCTCCAAAACATGGTTTTTGAACGGTTCAACTGCTTCTTCGGCGCTGGTCAATCGTTGACCATGCAGTTTACCTTTGATGTTCGGGAACAAGAAGAAGTCATTAGGTGCCAAATTAGGACTGTAAGGAGGATAAGTCATCAATTCGATGTTTTGACTGCTCAAAAACTCACCAGTTTCACGAGATGTGTGAGAGCTCATAGGCAAACATCCATGATTTGTCACCTGTCGCGATCTTATACACGTCTTTTGAAACACCACGGTCGAATTTTTTAATCATTTCCTTACACCAAACAATGAGAGCCTTTTTTTAAACAGTTGATAAATTATGGGGTTTCTAACGAGAACGAACGTTTTTTACAACTACATAAGTGTTCATTCAAAATCGAATGTATTGGAGTGAAACTAATGTGCAAGGATGCCTCTATCTCACAATATGCCACATGACGATCTTTCATTATCAGTTCATGCACTGCATCGATGGCACAATGTGGCACAGTGTGGCACAATTGAAATCACGATACCAACCATATACTGTGGTTTTTGATGGTGCTTTATCGCTAAAGAAAGAACTGAGTTCATCCTGAGTTCATTGACACATTCTTGTTGACATAATCCACGTCGAAAGTTGTGAAAAATAATCCAACGAAAACCTTTTCTTGAAATTTCCATTTTTTGGCCAAATTGATTTTCTTAACTCACTGGAAACAAAACAAATATTGTAGCAGTTGTATATCAAAACGTTGTGAGTACGTTTATGCTTAAAAATGTCAAACTTTAGTATGGTGTTGCCAAATTTTAGCTATTGACTTTAGTGTTGCCAGTTTCCAAAACATAAGTAGTGCCCCTCGTAAGATTTTTAACTTAAAAAACTTTTAACAAAGAGTTTCAATGGAAATTTTATTTACTTTTTCTGATTAAAAAAAAAAAAAAAACAAAAAATTCAAATTTTTGCTTTCATTATTTTTTTTTTTTTTTTGGTTCCAACATTTTCTGCTAAAACAATTGTAATTTAACTATAATTTTTTAAATAAGCTACTTCGATGGAAAATGGAATTCTCTACAAAAAGTTTTGAATGAAGTATATCGAAATTTTGCTTCGTTTACTAAATGTATTAAAAAAACTGTAAAGAGTCCATTTTCACCCCTATGTGCGATTTCCCCCCTTTAATTTAATAAGATTTATGGCATTCCAATTTTTGTGCTTTATTGAGCCATTGACCGATTTCTGTAATAAAAACCCGTGAACGTCATAGTTCCATTCTATATGACATACTCAATAGCCAAAGAAGGGAGCTGAGAATTATGTTCTATTAAAAACTACACGGGGCATGATGATGTCCATGTTGGAAATTCTTCCATATTTAGTTCAATTGAAGAGCTTTAAGTTGTCAAGATCATTGAGCTTGTGGCCTATCATCCTTAGAGATAATGCCTTGTAGATATACATACAATGGCTTACCTTCCTCACATTTTAAAGTCTTTTTACGAATCAGAAAGTTGTTTTTCATACCACCTGGAAGACAGAAAAGTCTAAACTTATGTAAAATAACAATAGCAGTAGCAGTTTACGTATTTTTGGTTTGCTTGTGCGCTCGAAAAATTATGTCCGTGTTCCAACATTCATTTTTAATAATTTGGATTTACATTGGCACGCGTACTCAAGTGCCTTACATACATTAGCACGCGAGAGCATGTCTGTTTTTAAGTATTCTAAAAGCCGCTTCAGACTATCTGAGAAGTCATACAGAAACTCTTATGAGTTGTCACATATGGCAACTCTGATAGTGTGAATGTAAATTTATTGCACAAATAATTTATCAGAAGAAAACTCATATGAGTTATTTTGGCATTAGATTTGAATCTACAGTGGCTCACAGCTTATTTCGTGCAGTAATATTTTTTTAACTTCAAAACACTATATCTTTAAAACGAATACATTTATCATCAAATTTTGAACGCAGGCTAAGACGGGCATGTCTATTGTTCATAATGTGTAAAAGAAAATCCACAAAACTTGATTCAGATACGCTCAAGGCGGAAAAAATCGATCGAGTAGGAGAAATTCATGTCGCAGCTTATTTCGTGCAGATGCTTATTTTCCCTTTGGAGCCAGCGTTTCGCGTTATTTAACGGGAATTTCTTTTTCTATGTTCTCTATGTAGTATTCGCAACCAAATGCAGTCTTTTTTTATTTTGATCTTGTACATGTGAGGGTAAAAAAGTGCTTTTTGCAGAAATGGGTCGTCTAGCAACGAATATCGGTGATAAGTCATCTTAAGAACGGCCAATCCCAGCGCATAGCTGATCAATATGTTAGTTTGAGTCCCGCCTACAATGCAAAGCACAATTGAAAGTTTCGTGCATGTAAATCGGGTCCAAAATAAGGGATGAATTTCGTAAAATCCCACTGACGATTCATTTATTGTCCACAAAATCAATACAGTCCCACATTATTGGCTCCAAAAACTATCAAGGACATACATCAAGAACTAAGTAACTCGTACAGTGCGAAAACTGGTGGCTGCGTGTCCCGAGACCACAGCTTCAAAGCCCAAGTAGTCCTTCATAAACAAAAAAACATCCCAAGAAGTCTACTAGCTTTTGCGATTCAGCTCAGTATTGCGTTTCCACCATACGTATGCCATGGTATCAGGTTCAAATATGTTAAATTTCGACTCATCCATGATTATGATGCTGTTTTAGAAAACCGAATCTTTGTGGGCGTGCTAATACTGAGCTCGATATCAAAGAGAATGTAAGCTATGTTGGCTTTTTTTGCTTATGAAGGGCTACTTAGGCTTTAAAATTGTGGTCTTGGTGCACGAAGTGGATAGTTTTTGCACTTTGCGGATTGCTAAGTTCATGTTGCATGCTTGTGACTATTTTTGGAGCCGATAATGTGAGTTGTCTCAATTTTGTGGATAAAAAACTGATCTTCAGCAGGATTAAAAATTTTGTTTTACGAAATTTAACCCTTATTTTGGACCCGATTTACTTGCATGAAGCTTTCAATTGTACTTTGCATTGTAGGCGGGACTCAAACTAACATATTGAGCAGCATTGCGCAGGGATTGGCCGTTCTTAAGATGACTGATCACCGATTTTCGCTGCTAGACGACCCATTTCTGCAAAAAGCACATTTTTAACCTCACATGTACAAGATCAAAATAAAAAAAGGCTGCATTTGGTTGCGAATACTACATAGAGAACATAGAAAAAGAAATTCCCGTTAAATAACGCGAAACGCTGGCTCCAAAGGGAAAATAAGCATCTGCACGAAATAAGCTGTGACATAAATTACTCCTACTCAATCGATTTTTTCCGCCTTGAGCGTATCTGAATCAAGTTTTGTGGATTTTCTTTTACACATTATGAACAACTAGCTGGCCTGGTTGCGACTTCGTTCGCCCATTCCCAATGCCTATACGTGCGAATTCCCATCCATCTCCATCGTCCCTCTCTTCCAATCACCAAGGTTTTTAAAGATCCATGTATCAACTTTTGTAATCATAGCTCCCATAGGTACAGAGACATAGCATTTTCTATTTTTTTTGTATGAAGGGTGCAACTCCCCCTTCTCACCTCCCCCGCCCAAGATTTTCAAATAAATGGTAGATAGAATATTCATGTATGTACCAAGTTTTATAACAATATCTACGATATGTGAAAAAATATAGCATTTTGTGTATTTTTGAAAATTGGATGCAATTCTAAACCCAATATCCCCCAAGTTTTGCATGGTGAATGGTAGATATGTACATTATGCATAAGTTCATCAACGGTGCCGTGACATAATCCCCACGGACATAATCCCCATTCACGATATGGGGATTATGTCCGCAAGTAATTCGGACATAATCCCCATTTTTTCAATGGGGATTATGTCCGCAAGTGTTTCGGACATAATCCCCAGGAAAAAACGGACATAGTCCCCATAACGGCCGCGAATCAGTCTTTAATATATCCAACACCTAGTTTGCTAGCCACAGTAATTTTTCATATGAGTAGGGGTAAGTGGGCGGCCTGCGGCCGCAGCTCAGGATTTAAAACTCCCAAAAATCCAACACCGGCTTCGCGGCGGCCTTCGGCCGCGGATCAGTCCATAACATCCAACACTTTATAAATTTTTTAAATGGATTATTGCAAAAATTTTGTTCAATCTTAATTAAATTTTTCGGACATAACCCCCATTGGGATTATGTCCGAAAAATTTGCGGACATAACCCCCATGGCCAAAATGGGGATTATGACCGAAAAATTTTCGGACATAATCCCCATTTACGAAATGGGGATTATGTCCGTTGGGATTATGTCCGGTAACCGTTCATCAACTTTCATAATCATAACTCGTATAACTGTAGAGATATAGCATTTTTTGTATTTTTTTCGTATGGGGGGTGCAACCCCCGTTCCCCTTAGTAGCATACCACCCCCTTAAGAACCTTCTACAGACCATAACAAACAATTTAAAAAAAAAATTATGTAAATCGGCCTTGTAGTTTCCGCGTTCATAAGCTACATACGGACACCATTTCATTTTTATATAATAGATAGACATTCCCGTCTTAGCCTGCGTTCAAAATTTGATGATAAATGAATTCGTTTTAATTGTTGTTTGAAAAATAAAAAATTTAAACAATTTGAACAAAATAAATTGGAAACAATAAAAATTTGACAGAGAAAAAATCAAATAGAAAAACATAAGGAAACTCATATGACTTCTCAGATAGTCTGAAGTGCCTTTAAGAAACGAAACACCTTAACAGCAATGTGAAAAAGCTGGCAACACTGCCACATTTAATGTTGTACACATGCAGAGTAACAGCCACAGCAGCAATGAAGAAGAAGAAGACATTTAAAAAGGATCTGTCGCTATTTTCCACTAAGCCATAAATTAAGCACAGCACAGCAGCACAACCGGAAGTGTAACTGTTACAGAGTGAGAGAGCGTAAGAAGTGGATTTTCGTTTGATTTAGTTTTTTCACAACAGACGCCGCTTTTGTCCCCCTTCACCATCCTTACACTCGTGGTTTAAAAAATGTTTCTCATTTTCAGCGGAAACACAAACTGTGAGCAAAGTGGCATCCCTGGGGCTGGCAAAGAGTGTCAGTCAATGTGTTGGTTGTTTGGTCTGCTAGTTGGGTTGATATTCCTTTTTTTCGGGTTTTTTTTTTTTTTTTTTTTGAAACATCAGCTGTTCTGCTTTGAATTTCATGAATTGAGAATGTTACGCTTCATGAATGAGTTACTCACTCACCGGGTCATCCGCTTGGATATTGTTGTTGGTTTTATTTTTTCAGTTATTTAAAGCAGCGAATGAAAAACATCCCTCATCCTCCTCCTCCTCATCCTCCATTCAATTGCTTTCAACTGTGCGCGGTGCAAACTTAACGTCTCCATACTATGAAGAACAGGCGGAAGGAAGCGCTTCATTTCCGTTGGCGGGCGGTTACTACTTCACTACGGCTTCCGCTTACAATTGCGCTAGAGTGCATTACGTCAGTAAACTTGTCGGTCGGTCGGTCGGTTGGCTGCTTGGTTGCATGGAGGTCGCACATTAATCTTTTAAGGCCATGCAATTTTACGTATCGTATCATATCTACGTTTATCTACCCAATGTTGAATGCAACGAAAAGTGGGCGTGGATGTGATGTAAATAATATTCTCTCATGCACAATGCAGATAAAAATATTGGAATTTTATATTTCTTTTCGATGGTTTGTTATTCATTGATTTGCAATATTTCGAAAAGACTCAAAAAACGAACTTGACTTGAGAAAACAAAGACACTATACCATATAAAGTTCAATGAATTTAATAAAGGTGATGAAATTTGTTTTTTTTTTTTTTTTTTTGATAATTACTTTTCGTAGTCGTATTCGTATTATTCTTAAGTTTTATGCATTTCTTGATCCATAGTGAAATGTTGAATTTTTTGTATGGGCGGTAGGAGTGTTTGTTCGTTAGACGATTTTGCTCTTTTTCAATACCCTGAAGAAGTGTCTGTGTATTTGCTCAGAGATTATACTTACTATTCCTAGTATCTGTGTGTATTTTGCTTGCGTTATCGCGCTAAAAATGTTTTTAATATTGCATTTTGAATTTATTTTTGTATGTGCGGTAGGCGTGTTCGTTGACCAATGTTACTCATTTTCCATCCCACGATTTAACTTTTACAGCAAAGCCACTGTGCAAAATTTCATCGAGTTATTTTGCTTAATTTTACTGGAAAAAATATTTCCACAGCCAGCCAGACAGACGGACATGGCTACATCGACTCAGGAGGCGACGCTAATAAATAAGTAATACATATAGACTTTTCGATGCTTGCCACGCCTCTTTCTCTGCATTACAAACGGAAGGACAAAGTGAATATACCCTGGGTTTAAGGTATAAAACATTTGTACCAAATTATCAGAGCCTAGCTCTATTTAAACGCCGTTCCCAAGCCCACCCAATGCGCAACGTAATTTTACCCACAACTGGTAGAATATAGC
Source organism: Calliopum simillimum (assembly GCA_951812925.1). Taxonomy (NCBI): domain Eukaryota; kingdom Metazoa; phylum Arthropoda; class Insecta; order Diptera; family Lauxaniidae; genus Calliopum; species Calliopum simillimum. Next base: position 34,922,836 of record OX638369.1, read on the forward strand.
TCCAATTTTCTTAAGTCAACTTAAGCCATTTTTCATTTAAGCGAAAATCAACTTTGAATTTTCATAATTAGAAAAAATTCTCTTTACTTACATTTAAAAAATTTTAAAGTCAAAGTGTTTGAAAATAAATAAAAAAAATTTTTTTTATATGTAACTAGTAAGGGTGTAAATTTTGGCCTGGCCAAAAAATAAATACCCTACACTGCAGTATTTTGAAAAGTTTGCTTATATGGGAGGTGCCACGCCCTCTTGTCCGAGTACACCCAGTTTTTGTTCAGAGCTTGCATTTACAGTTTTTAGTGTCAGAGTGAAATTTAATTGGATTATCTCAAAAAACTCTTTCAGTATAGCATTTTGAATCTTTTTCTTATATGGGAGGTGCCACGCCCCCTTGTCTGATTTCACCCAGTTTTTGCTGAGAGCTTTCATTTATAATTCTTAGTGTCTGAGTCAAATTTGGTTCGAATATCTCAAAAAACGCTTTCAGTATAGCGTTTTGAAGCTTCTGCTTATATGGGAGGTACCACGCCCTCTTGTTCGAATTCGCTCAAATTTTTATCAGAGCTTGCGCTTACAATTCGTAGTACTTATATGTATTGTGGTTGCATTGTCGTGAAAAATACTCCTAAAATTGCATTTTGAATATAATTTTTGTATGGGCGGTAGGCGTGTCCGTTGACCGATTTTCCTCATTTTCAATCCTCCGAGCTAACTTTGATGACGAAGGCAGTGTACCAAATTTCATTGAATTATCTTGCTCAGTTTTCCCAAAAAGTGTATTTCAACACACAGCCAGCCAGCCAGCCAGCCACCCAGCCAGCCAGACAGACGGACATGGCTATATCGACTCAGGAGGTGACGCTGATCAAGAATATATATACTTTTCTATACCTGCCACGCCTCCTTCTCTGCGTTACAAACGGAAGGACAAAGTGAATATACCCTGGGTGTAGGGTATAAAAATTCAATCATAGTAATCTTTGATTTCTAAATAGACATTTAAAAATATTTGATGAAAACTGTTAAATAAAATTGAATTTTCAAATATTTGAAATGAATTCTTATACATTAAAAGTACTGCCACATAGTCGGAGTACAATATCAGGCCACTACATTTGTTACCAACAATTGTGAATAGTTCTTTGCTTATTTCAGTATCCATTAGCAGAGACCATGGAGAATAATATCCTTGTAATTGGTCTTCGACACCCAACCAAGTTAAAATGTACCTTTGTAATGAATGCTCATTAAGTGTGGCTCGTATAAAAGTCCTGCCTCTCCCACTTTTTGTCCAAACATGTTTTAAATTTAAATAACGTTCGCGATCATGAGCTGTGAGGTGTTATTGACAGAAATCCCAAAATGTGGTATCGCTGGAGGAGCTACCACCGATGTTACCTTAAACATTATACAACATGAATTAAGGTGTTTTGCTTCTTACTGGGAAAACAAAATACAGTAGTTCCCGCTTAATTGATACCCGCTTATTTGAAATACCCTTTGAATTGAGTCATACGCTTAGTAATACAATACAATAAAAGTACGAAAAAATCCCCGCATATTTGCCCACTTCAAAAAATTCAACTACAATGCTGTATTATGATTAAGTGACAACATTATATGTTAAAAGTGACATTTCGTTTTTGACATTTATGCAGTGTAGTGGTAAAAATTTATGTATTTTTATTGAAAATAGACGTGTCAAAATGTGTAAAAATACTAGTTTAAACTTAAAGCAGAAGATGCAAGTTGTGGCTGATGCAACCACTATGAGCACAAATGAATTGTGCAATAAGTACAAATGCTCAAAATGCACAATTTATCGCATACTAAAAAACAAAAACGTTGTGGTGGCTAAGGCCAAAACTGGGTACTTAAAGTAGAAAAGAAATAGAGTTGGAGCCAATAGCCAAGTTGAAAAGTCCTTATCAGTTTGATGCGCGAAAGAGGAGTTGCAATTTCCCAGGCGCTCATAATATTTTGTTGAGTGGCTTGCATAAAATCAGCCAAAATTTTAGCAAGCTTATCCAAATCCTCTGACATGGTTTCAAACCAATTCTGACACCATTTTATATTCGAAAATAATCAATAATTTATTGACTTCAAACTCAATGTTACAATTGCTTTAAAAAACACAAGTCAAAAGTTTATATAAAAATGTTAGAGCAAAGTTGTTGATAGCTTCAGATATAACACCCTGCTTTTCATTTGTGATGCAACGGGTGACTATAAAAAGGTCATAGTCATAAGCAAGTCCAAAAATCCTCGTTGCTTTAAAAACAAGACTCTACCACTGCAATATTATGCGCACAAAAACTCTTGGAAGACTCGGGAAATCTGGAAGACTGTGCTTGATGATGAAATGCGCAGCATCAATAAAAAAATTGTTTTATTTGTGGATAATGCGGCACCACACAAAATACTTATTAACTTGGAGAATATTAAAATCCAATTTTTGCCTGCTTATACGACTGCTATCACGCAACCAATAGACCAAGGCGTGGTACATTGCTTTAAAGCTTACTTCAGGAAGAATCTACTGCGCAAGCAAATACTTGCAGCAGAAAATGGGCAAAGTACTGCTGAATTCTTGAAGTCTATAAACTTGTTCCAAACTCTTCATATTATAAAGAACTCATGGTGGCTGGTAAAACTGGAATCTATAAAGAACTGTTTTAAAAAGGTACCTATTTTGCTCTGAACATCAAAAATCCATGCTGGACTATCTTTTGAATGTTTTGATTTACTTGTTACAGGCAAAATTTATTGAATTTCTAGAAAACGAGGACGAGGAAGATCTCAGTGAACCGTTTTTCGATTTTGTAATCGAGGGTGTAGAAGATTTTATCAACTGCGACGAAGAAATTGAATGTTATGGGCAACTAAGTGACCAAGATATTCTAAATGAAGTTGTTATGAATGAAAACAACAAGTCTTCAGAAGACGAAACTCAAATTACCAATAGGCAGGTCCCAAGTGTAGTAGAGGCAGTCAACGCCATTGAACTGCTAAGAGATTTTTTTCTACCAGTCGATAGATATTCCAACGAATTGGAAGAAATGGAAGCGGATGTCTTGAAAACGATGGACAAAAACCGAGTGCAGTCTAAAATTACAGAATTTTTTTCTAGCAATAAAGAAAACGAATAACTGCAAAATATGTAAATAAAAATTCTGTTTTAAATAAATAATTTTTTTAATTTGTAATTTTTTCAAAAAACTCGGATAATTGAAACACTGTTTCAATTATCCATATAGTCGGTTAATTGAAATAATGTTGCAATTATCCGAATACTCGGTTATTTGAATTCTTCGGATAATTGCAACAAATGCTGAACATTTTTCCAGTTGCAATTAAGCGGGAACTACTGTATATAAATATACTAATGGATACTGAAATAAGCACAGAACTATCCAAAATTGTTGGTAGCCTAAACGATGTTCTTTTTGCTCTTACCGTGGATTGTTTAGAACTAAACGCTAACACTACAGCTGGTTCCGCACCTGTACGAAAAGAGGAACCTGTCATATTTGCACCTACTCCTATACCTGTAACAACGGTAAAGAACAAGCGCAAAGGAAATGCGGTTGAACGTCCCATAGCAACAGCGAATTTTTAATGATTTTTTAATTCCAATTCTGTGGTCGCGCGGAAAAACCAGGTAACTCCATTTTTTTTGGAAAATGAAAAAACCATGAAAAATGGAATGTTTTTTGATTTACAATCATTCTATCAGAGCGAAATTTGAATAATGCATACCATTTCCAGGTTATTAAGAAACCAAAAATTATGTAAATGATACATTTTGGGAAATAACAAGGTAACTCCATACCGTTTGCGGAGAAACCAGGCAACTCCACAAATTTTTTAATTTAACTTGAAAATTCAACAGAAATCCAAATATAATTTCCGATTTCGATTTCGCTGAAATTTGGTACATGGTTTCGTTTCATGTTTCTTTGAGAAATGGGAAAAAAAAAATTTTGCGATTTTTTTATGGCTGTGGAGTGCAAAAAATGGAAAAATCCGTAAAATGTGACGATTTCTCCTCAAATAATTGTCAATAGCTTGGGCATTTTTTAACCGAATTTCATGTTTAGACCTGTTTTGGAAAGGTATTGAATCAGGCTATAAGTTTTAAATAAAATTTTTCGTTGTTGACAAAAAGTTCTTAATTTACTACTATTTTAGTACTAAACTGCAAAAAAAGTGCCCAGGTACACCTTTTTTACATTTCAAAATATATTTTTTGGAAAGACAAAAAAATAATCTTTCATATGAAAAAGAGAGAAAGTTGGTAGGTGACGAGGCTTAGAAGCTATGATTTTTTGAAAATTTAAAAAAATGGTCCGCCCACAAAATGGCCCATAACTGAAACTTTTCTTAATACATTTTCATGTTTGGACCATTTTTAGAAAGGTATTGAATTACGCTATGGGAAAAAAGTACTAAGTTAACTACTATTTTAGTACTGAGCGACATAGTACCTTTTTTTCGACCTTCCAAAATATTTTTCTGGAATAGAAGACTAAACTATCTTTCACATGAATTATGGTATCTTATGTGCGAGCTAAATATTTCAGCGTTTTAAATTTTTCCACACGAAGTTTGTCTTTCTGTGGTGAATTTTAAAATTCACGATTGAATTTGAAAACTTACTTGTTACAGGCTCGTTCAAATTTTATATTTTAATTTTAAGTTCTTTATTGCAATAAAATCAAAAATTATGTAATTTTTTTTTTTCAACGCCTTCTTTTTTTTCAACGCCTTATTTTTTCTTTTTCTTTCCAACGCCAACTCCTCCAACTACAAATAATTTTTCAATAAAATTAAATCAATGTTGCCAATAAAAAAAATTTCAAAATCGAGCAATCCTTAATTTTTTTTTTCCCCTGACGGCGAAATATGATACATTACATGCAATATTTCATGTTATGTATTTTGAAAATAAAATAAGCCGTGCTGCAATACGGTTACGGCCTAAGGGAACAAAACTATGAAACTTCTGGGTCCCTGGTATGGCTTTTACATATTGAAATGCGTTGGAGATTTGCGATGCAGTTGCTTCATATTCACCAATTGCACAATAACGATAAATTATGTCGGACTTTTCACTATTTGCCCATTCAAAAAGTGCCTTAGCATCAGTTAGTCAGGTTTCTGCAAACTTGCTCTTGAAGCATTTCGTTTTTTATTTCCATGATATGAACGAGAAAAAAGTAATGTCATATAAATTATGTGCCATAATGATCGGTTATTTGATCGAAACCATTTTTTTAGCTTAATTCTACATCATCAAGTAAATTTTTTTGTGAAAAAAGAGATAAATTTTATTCATTCCTAACAAAATGTCAGCCAATCAATATTATGGCATTCCTTTTGCCTCGTTTAGGAGATGTGACCTTTTCCAAATTGCACATTCATATCATGAAAATAAAAAATTTCATGTTTGATTAATTTCAAATGGCTGCTTTGATGAAATACAACTACATTTTCTTCTGTCGCAACCTTGCCGATTTCCTCACAATTAAGCTTTCATCATTCGATCGATGATTAACAATGGGGAGCAGAGCGCATCAATAGTGCTTCCGAAGCGCTCTAATGCAGCAGTGAAGCTTATCTCTGTCGTATCCAAAAGCGCAGAAATTAACATAGGCAGGTCATTCGCTCGAAGCGCTTCGTTGGGTTGTAACATTCTCATATATTGAAAATAGAACATCTTTTTGGAAAAACCAGGTAACTCCATTTTTGCGGAAAAACCAGGTAACTGACCGTGTTTAGCTGTATTTGTGCCTAAAATTTAGTGAAATGTCTTAACCCTTTCGACCCGGCTGGGACAATATATGGGAGAAGGGGGAGGTTTCGACACCCTAACAAAAAAGTCCTTATATCTTCCAAATGCAACTGTGCATGTTATTTTGAATACACATAGGCTATGCATGAATATGTGTGCTTTTTTTATAAATTACAAAAAAATCGATATGTTTGCTATTTTCGGAAATGTGACCAATAAACCAAAGTTAAAATAAATGACGAAACCTCCCACTTTTAGGGAGGCTTCGTCAGCCATATAAATTCTTCATTCCCTTGATTTTTTGAAACCTTTAACGTTTTGAATGTAGATGGTAAAAGACGAATTGCTTCCGGTGATACAATGGGAGAACGAAAATCAGGAATGTCGTCTTCAATCGGGGCCATATCCAGCAAATCATTCGGACCAGGAGGGTCAGAGCCATGAACGAGTTCGAGACATGATTCAGGCTGATTCCATATCCATTTGTACATTGATATTAGTACCGAACTCCATATCTTGTGAAAAATCAGATTCATGGAAAATAATTGAATCATATGTATAAATTTCAGTTGTCGAATCCTCCCATTTACACTTGACGAAGCCTCCCTTATCCACTTGTTTCCAAATTTCCAAAATTTCACAGTTATCTTTTATTTATTTTGCAAACCTTAAAAATAGTATTAATAGTAATAATATTTTTAAGTATCTGGTAAAAAAAAAACGGAAATTTTATGGTTTATTAATCGAGTATCACACAAAAAGCAACAAGCAAATATTACATCATTTTGCTATAAAAATACAAAATCACGACTAACTACGCACCATAGCCGAATTGCGCAGAGAAATTTTTATGATAGCTGCGTACCATTAGGAGTAAGACTTTTTGGTCTACACATGGGAGTAAGTGCGAATAGAAATCTCAAAATTTGGCACTGATGAAGCCTCCCACGTGTCGAAACCTCCCCCTTCTACCCTATATATGTTAATTGGGATATATTGTCCCAGCCGGGTCGAAAGGGTTAAAAAATCTTCATTCTCATTCAAAATAGAGTTTCCCTACGTTATTTTATGCCAGAAAACGAATAAAAATGAAAATACATGCTAAATTCATCAAAAAAGTTAAACGCGTTTTTCTCCCGTTTTTGAAAAATGGAGTTACCTGATTTTTCCGCGCGGCCACAGAATTGTTCTTCGACAACAAGTACATCTTCAACATTAAGGTTTAAGAAATACAAAATATATAACACATGTTGCATTTATGTCTGTGAATAGTGAATTCGACCTACCTTTTCTTGGAATTGTGTGACACACTTTCAATTAATGAAATAGCATATGGATAAATTATTATTATTAAATTATTTATTGGTAATAAAAATTTCGTACAAATTATTGAGCTGTTCCTGTAGATTTGAATTATATTTGTTTAAACGCTTTATTTCACTTTTTAATTCTGTTATTTTCACGCGCAAAGCAGTTATGTCCCTGTTGGCTATTGACAAGTTATATTCAATGTTGGTGAATTTTAAGTTAACAGCGATATTTGCGTTTTTTTGATTTGTTGCTGGTGCTGGTGGTGCTGGTGGTGGTGGTGGTCTTGCTGATGGTGGTGGTGGTCTTGCTGATGGTGGTGGCCTATAATATGCTGCACGTGCCGGATAATATGGACCATGTGCCCGTGGTGGTGGCACATGGTACCGTGGTTGTTCATAGTAATAGTTTGGATTCCAATAATTGTGGTACATTTCTTCCTGAAAATATATATATTTATATAGCCGGCAAATAAACCAAGTTTAAGCAACTGCTCTGTAATAGTTTCCAAGTCGAAATAGATTCCGACATTCGTAATTTTCAAAGGCGATTAGCTAGACGTGTTCTTCACTTTTATCAGCCAGTTCGTCGTCCAATGATTGGTTAAGCACTAATCGAAACTTTAACCGAGAGTTTTTCACTAAAACCTAGGGCTGAATCGCCACATCAGTGAACGTACAATTCGTGACGCAAAATCATGTATTTAGTAATGCGAAACACATGATTTTACGTTACAATTTGATTCGACCCCTGATGGTTAAATTTCTGATGAGTGCTACCAGACAATGAGAAAACGGTCTTTAGATTAATAAGTGCAATTCTGGGTTTAAATGGTGAGTTTTCATCTGTTTGTGGGCTTTTTAATTTTTTAATTTTTTTAGAAACCTCACATTTCTTTTTCTACTATGCAATGTTAGGTTTTCTTTTTTTCTAATTTTTTATAGTTAGTAGAACTAATTATATGGTTGCAGCCCCTTTTAATCACATGACAACTCTCATTAATCATTGCGAAGCTTATAACATTATGAATATCCTTCAAAATATTCACCAATATAATATTTTGATCTATTTAATAGTGATTCATCAAATTTGACTCAGTTATATCCGAATTAGGAACGAAACGTAGTCGAAACACCACGAAACGTTGTTAAATACAAATCAGCTCATTTCAAAACCAATAGACTTTCAGTCAACTTCACAATAATGATGCCCGTAGCTGAGTTGCTAATGTCCGCATCTATCACACGGCAGGTTCCACGTTCAAATCTCCCCAATATCAAAACAGAAAAAATTGTATTTAAAGCATCAAATTAAAAATAAAAAAGAAAAAAAGTCAGTTTTCATTGCCGTTGACAGGAAAAAATTTAAAATTAATTGAAAAAAATTTTTTTTCTTTTGTATTTTATTCAGCAACGCGCGTTGTTAAATCACTCACAAACGTCGTTGAAACCCATTTAGCAACGCGCGTAGGTTAAACTGCCACAAACGAGAGCCATGCTCAAAATTTGTGTCGCCACGTGGTTAAAATAACTACGTTTCTGCCACTTTTGACAATATTGTTTTCTCTGTGTATGTGTGTATGACATTTTTAATTGCAAACATTTTAAGCCCATGCTGAGCAAAATCGAAAGAAATTTCTTAAATGTATTGAAACATTTGCATTTATCGTGAAAATAATGTTCCAGCATCTCCAGCGACATCGAAAGTACAAAGTAGGACCTTGAGGACCAATCATAATCGCGTAAAATCGCCAGATATCCCCGGTAACCGGCAATGAACAATAACACGTCTGGACGGCGGTTCAGTCTGTGGCCGATATCTCGAGAAAATTTTGTCGAAAAATATTGTGCGACCACTCATTTTCTTCGCCACAGCCTGGGCTACAAGAATTAGTGTCCAAGAAAAAAAAAAACAATAATTTTTCCAACGATTTATGGCAATTTAATCTAACAAAAATCTCATATTTTTTCGTTTTTTTTTTTTTTGAGAGACGTCTTGAATGTCTTGAAATCTTGGAACATTTTCCAAAAGCTGAGTATGCCATCGTCTTCAGCGAACTCGAAAACTTAAAGTAGAACAGAGAAGAAAATTGTTCCTATCCTTTTTTATCGATTTTCACGGGCTGAAAGACCCATATTCTCGTACGGTCAAGGCAGTGCCACCTATCGCGGTTGCGCGAGTACTAAATCGAAAAATTTTTGACCAAAATTTACACACGTAATCTAGAGACCCTACCGAACATTTTAAGAGTTGAGCCGCTAATATCAACATTTTGCTTTTTTTGGATAAGTCTAATACATAAGTATATGAAGCAAAACACGCCAAGTGTACCAGCTCAAAATTTTTTGACTCCGATTTCATTCAAATTTGGCAATATGGTATGCAAGAACAATAATCCGGGAGGATTTAGTCTTAGTACAATTTAAAATGCAGGGTGTTGAAGTTGGCGTTTTTAGTCATTTTCATGAAAAGGGTGTTTTTTCAAAAATTTACACCATATACTTAGGTTTGTAAATTGATATATATAAGTAACTGGTCCCATTCATTATTAAGCATTCTTTTTATAAAAAAATATTACTTAGTAAAACAATTTTTTTTTCACTAAAATTTTTTACGCTTTAAAATCCTTTCGAATTTTTTTTATAAAAAACCCCCATAAATTTTTTTTAAAATACTTTAAATTAAAGCATATATTATAAGCCGCGACTTTAGAACAACAGGGTTGTAACTGACATTTTTTGTGAAATTGAGTTATATATTGCTTCGTACTAAATAGACCACGCTCTTTCGATTACCGCTACTCAAATATTTCTATCTCGTATGGTTTCTGAGATAATTAATGAAATTGAGATGCACAAGGTTCTATCTACACATTTTCGAATTAAAATCAATTTCCAAAGTCCATTTATTAACAGAATAAGCCAAGTCGGCTCAAAATCGGGGCTTGTTTAACAAAATTACACGATTTTAACTAATTTGCCTGCTCTCTTAGAGAAACACAAAGTTCTATCTGCAAAAAAAAAAAAAAAATCTTAAAGTTCTATCTGGCAGTTAGAACCTTGTTTCTCAATTTCAAGTACCTTCTCGTTTAGCAACAAAGTTCTATCGATTTTTTTAAACTTAAATTCCTTCTTAATTAGACAACGTAATTTAATTATTTTAGTATCAATGAAATCCTCCCTACAATCAAATGCTTGTAATATAAATAATATTGTGATTAAAATCAATTCCTAAAAGTTATACGACACGAAATATTCAAACATAGATTTCTCGAAAGTGATGTGAGTGTAGATAGAACCCTGTTGTTCTAAGGTCGCGAAGCTCTAAAATGTTGCTTTATTATTCTTTATTTTATTATCTCTCAGCGTAGCGCCAACGCTGTACGTACACAACTCAAGATGTGAAACAGCGCTAGAAATATATCGTCGGGTTAAAACTACAACTAGACATCTACATTTTTCGTGTTTTGAGAAAAAAGCGTTTTAAGTTTTTCGAGATTCGTTTTTTGTATGCGATTCTGAAGTTTTCTGCTTTTTATTCTTTAGATAAAATTGGATGGGGACGACATTTCAAAAAACCGACTAAACTGGGACATAGAGCCATTTTTTCTTCATGTTTCTGTAACTTAACTCAGAACATCAATATAATATATTATGTAGATGTCCAGTTGTAGTTTTGACCCGACGATATCTAAACCACACAAAATTAAAAATAAGAAAATGGCGTGTACATTTAACCAGACCCATCTTTCTATATGTGTTTTGGTGCGTTTAGTCGGTCCGCTTCGTCCTTGCACCCTCAAAATCTTGAAACAATTGCAAAAAACTGCGAAAAATTGCTGTTATGAAAATGAAAAAAATTTTATTGAACTAAATTAAAGATGAATATACCCTGGGTGTAGGGTATAAAAAACTTTACACATACAAACATATGTATATAATCTACCGCCAACTACTGATAAGATAAAAAAAATCGTAACCAGTGAGTGAGCATAGTAGTGAAGTTATTATGAGTTATAACTACACGCCTCAGCTGTTTTGACACACAATCAGTGTCATTTCCAACTTCCGCGCATAAACAGTAAAATCACAACATTTCGAGCTTTCACAGCACAATGTGAAATATCACCGAAATTCTTTTTCTTTGTTTTTCACAAAAATGCATTTCTCAATTCGATGTATCGTAATATTAAGTATTATAATTTTAAATTTTGTTGAACAAGACCTCGCAAAAACGCACAGAGCTGCGGATATCGAAATTTGTCCAACATTTTGTTATTGTGATTTATTTGATGGACTTAATCGCGCAAATTGCAGGTTTGAGTTTTTCTTTATATCAATGTGTTTAGCATAAAAAATCACTATAATTTTCCTATTTTTCTTTAAAGTGCTCATCGTCTTATAAATCCAAGCATAGAAGTACCACCATCGGTGGAAATTTTAGATCTCAGTGATAATGACATCACTATTTTAGATAACAACTGCTTTCAGGTAAGCAAAGTGTATTATTTACAATATAAACCCTATGAAAAAAGTGTCACAATGACTCATAATACATGAGAAATTTGAAAACAAAAGCAATGCCCAATGTGTATCAGTCATTTTAGTATTATTAAACAAAATGAAAAAGAACATTATCATTGGCATTGTAAAATATTAAATACCCTACATCGCATTAATAGAAAAAGTGCTCGTGAAAGTGTTTCAAGTCCAAATAAGAGACGGCTCTCTGAAATATTGTCATAGAAAAAAATTTATGAAAATAAAGCCAAAAAAAAAAAAAATCCCAAACAAAATTCAGGTGTTATTTTCATTTTATTTCGAAGTAAGACCAAAAATTTCTGTTTTTAATTCCAAAAAAATTTTCTGGCATTATTTTCCACTGCACTTTTTCCAAATCACATATCTTTTGGAAATAAAGCCGTAATTTTTGGAAAAAACTACAGAAAAGTTTTTTGGCCTTATCGTAAATAAATATTCTCGAGAATTTATTTTCTCACTCCCTAGTTTGCAATCGCAAATAAAATTTTCTGGAAGGGGAAAATTCGCTGGAAAAATGAGGCAATCGGCAATAAGTAGTTTGGGAGCGAGTTTTTTTACGTTTATTGCAAAAATTTAACTTTAACTTTTTGGTAGGGAATAATAATGTATAAATGAATAATTATAAATAACGCTTGACGAATTATTGATATAGCTTGCATATGACACTAAAATCTTTAAAATCCATCTAAGCGTTTCCAACTTATACCGGTGCTATTAAACTTTTCACTCCAAATTTTTGTCTTCTTTTTTATCATTTGCGTGCCAACTTTTGATTTTTAAATCCACTAAAATGTTTAAAGTCATTTTTTAAAATTAAAAAAGCAAAGCAAACAATTAATTTTCACAAATTTTATTCAGATGTAATTGCTTGTTTTTTTTTAAGTTAGATGTCAAAATCCAGTGGGAAATGGAAACAAATGTCAACGATTTTGGCAAAAATCGTAGCAACATGTTTTTTTTTTTTTGTGCAAAATATCTAAGGCCTTTGAAAAAGTCAGCGTTGCAAACCGGTTATTTCTGAAAAAGTTAACGATATTAAAATAAAAAAACATCCCTGCAGGAAGGGGAGTTTCCATTCAAGAAATATTCACTACTTCTAGTGCTCCCTCTCTGGGAGTGGGCATATTCTCGAGAATGGAAACTCCCTTCAGATTTACGATAAGGCCCTTTGTCTTTATATATTTCCGAAACAAAATAGAAATAGGGCCAGAAATTAGTTTCGAGATTTTTTTGGGCTTACATATTTAGGGCCGTCCATAAGCCCGGCGACGCGGTGGGGTTTGAGCAAGAGTCAGGCTTGGTGTATTTTATTTATTTTTTATATGAAGCTACCGTCACATAGGGAGGGGCGAATTCGTTTTAGCGAATTTTAGCATCACGGAGTTTATGGACAGCCTCTTTCGAAAAAAAATGTCAGTCATAAATATTTGGAAATATATCGAGCCCTAACCTCCAAAAAGACTTAACCAACATGATTTCGGATCTTCGTTTTTTGATAAAAATCTACACTCAAAAAAATGATCTGGAAAAATTGATTTTCAAATAGCACAAAGTGACAATAATCTCACGAAAAATTACGGTTTGTTTCAGTAATTCAATTACTTTCCTGAATTCTCATGAAAAAGTAATGGCAAGAACGTAAAATATACGGTTTAATCTTCAAAAAGTACAGAGATAAACAATGAAAACTATTGAACAGAGAAGTAAAAACTTGTCGCATGAAAAAATACAAGCAAGCTCTGCAATATTTGCTTAGAATACTTTTCAATTATTACCTACTGGTTGAGAATGTAAAAATTTTTTTTTAAAAATAATTTAAATAATAAGCTATAGAAATGAAAGTGCTACAGTAGCTCAGTAGATAGAGCGTCGCCTAGAAACACAAAAGTTATAAGTTCGACACCATCAACATACATTTTTTTTTATATATTTATTTTTTTTTTACTGTATGTAATCAGTAAAAAATACGGTTTTTCTTTACGAGCGCACAGTTACTGAAAAAATCAGTAAAAAATACTGGGATTTTCAATGAATTTTTACTGTTTAGTTTTTTCCGTGTATAATTCGTGTTTATACGCATCTTCTCCACAAATTTCATAACTGTTAAAAGTGCCGTTACGGAGTTATAGCATAAGTAATTTAGGCTTAAGCGCCATTTAACCTCAAATATAGCAAATAACAATGTTTTTTCGGCCTTCAGGTACTTTTATCTCAAAAACCATACGAGATAGAGCAATTCTGATCTCGGATTCGAATTCAGCATCGCAAAATACAAATGACCATTTTTATTTCTGTTTCTAGTAATTTTTTATTTCAGTTTTTTTTTTTTTGTTTATATGGAGATAATGCCGTAACATAAAAAATATAGAAAACCGCATTTTGTAAATGTTATATTATGATTAACTATGGTCTAGAGAGTTGAAGTACGTTCTTGGTTTTTGGCGGCATCGGGGAACGCCTTTTTTTTTTGTTCAAGCCAACTGTATGTATGGGACGCATTTTTTGAAACGGAGTGGGAACATTAGTCAAAATTGATGGCAAATTGGATTAACTCAGAAACGATGGAGCCATTTTCATTTGATTCCATGACAGTTAATTGGATCTATATGCAGGGTAATGATTCAAAACATTCAGCTAAATTAGTGAGAAATTGGTTAGTGGCTGAAAAAATCTATGTTTTGGACTGGCCAGCTCAAAGTTCTGTTCTAAACCCAATAGAAAACCTTTGAAACTATGTTAAAAATATTTTTTTATTTATTTATTGTATGCCAGACATTTCATAGTAGTTTCTACCGAAATTAACTCAGGTAATATTACAAAGATTTTCCTAAGTTTCTAAGGTGATTTTCCTTTGTGCCTACATGCAGACCTGTACAACAACATATATTGAAAATTAAAAATCGTTTATGTAGGAGAAGAGTACCGGGTGTGGGCACCGTTTTGTTTTCGACTCATAACTTTTGACCAAATGTATATTATGCAGACATAAAAGTAACAATGGAAAGCTATAGACTTTAGCTAACTAGTGGTGAAGAAAGTAAATTGATTTCGTCAGTTGGAAAAATTACATCAAAAAAATAGTGAAGTGATATTTTTTGACAAAAAAAATTTTTGGTTCGGTTGTGGGCACCCTTAGAAAATCAGCTAAAAATAGGAAAACATGAAGTAAAACGCAATCAAATGGAGAAAAATTCAAAATTAATTTATTCTGGACACATTGATTCACACAAATTCATTATCAGAAGTGCAATTAATGCAAATAAAATAGCTGGCTTGCATGTTAGCGCACTTTCAATGAATGGGCCAATTGCATTCGTAACATTTTACGGAGTTATTGGCGGTCAATTTGCGCGGTAACAGCTTATAACAAATTATGCAAAAGTCCAGGTCGTATTGGTCCTCGCTCGATGACGTGGCGCGTTCAGCAGTGGATTTCTTGGCGCGCTTTGCCGGAGGTTTGGCTGTCGTTCCCTTGGCTGCCTTAGGCACCTGCTTAACTGTCCAGCAAAATACCATCGTCGATTACTTCGGCGTCACCGAAATATTGTTCTACGTTCTTCACGTAGCGTTGAAGAGTGGATCGCGGCAATGCAACCACTTTAGCAGTCGATTTAATGGGTTCCTTCTCAACCAAGCATTTTTTAATGGCTTTGAGTGGCGCACTGAAATTAATTCTTTTCGATGTAGGCATTTATTTGAGGTGCACATAGTACAATATTTGTTAAAATTAGAACGCAATATAACAATATATTTCAATCGAATAATGAAACGAAATTAATTTTTCACAAAAAAACATTTCTAGCAAAAACTTCTTAAATGAAATCAGAAAACAAAAAGTTTAGTAAAGTAGAATTTAAACAACCACACTTAATGAAAACACCTTAATTAGTTAATAAGTTTTTTTATTTTTTTGCAGCAACTTTTGAATCAGTTCCTTCTGCGATATCTTTAATGGACCTTTTGGTTCTTTCCTTTCCACTAAAAAAGCGTAAAAAGGCATAAGAATACCATTTAGTAGATTAGTAGCGTTAGCCTCCACGACGATATTTAAGTAAAACACACGCTTTAAATAAAAAAAAGAGGGGTGCCCACACCCGTTCCATTTCGGGGCCCATACTCAACTTTGACAGCCACTTTGAAAAGCAATGAGCAAATTGTGTTGTGTAAACATTTTGGAATCACAAAATATAATAAATTTACTGCATAAATATAGATTGCACTCAGCTTTTCGAATAATTCACTTCGATCTATCGCACTTGGAAAATTATTGAAAAAATCTTTTGTGTTGACTTTCGTCTGTTTGCTCCGGTAAATGTACAAAAACTTCGTCCTGTCATAATACGCGCTTAACATTTATCAGAACAGCCGCATTTGTTTTCTGTCAAAAGTTACGAGGGCTACCCACACCCTAGCCATACCCACTGGCGATACTCTTCCCCACATATGTATTTGTATCTCATGTACAGCTTGAAGCTACCTACCTATATTATGCGGCTCCAATCGACATTTCACTGTCTTTTAAGGTTTACTGGATTATTTGCCAGTGGTATGATGGCCGCTTCATTACCATCTACATATTTATATCATTAATACTGAATGGAAATTAAAATGATTTAAGCTTTCGTCATGGCAAAACACCTAAGCTTTTTTAGGCAAGTTGCCTAAAATCTAGTAAGCAAAGTCATGAATAAAATTACAAAGAACTTAGGTGGGTCGATCTTTGCTTACTCTTACTCTATTAAGATTTGGGTTGACATCTCCGATTTTTATGAAAATTGGTGAAAAGTCAGTATTTGAAAAAAAAAAAAATTTATTTAAGTTGAAAAAAAGCTTTTTTCCTTTTATAAAGCCAATTTGGGGCTTGGTGCACCATTCTTAAGTAAATATTATTTTAATTACTAACCATCCTTCAAAATCGTGGTATCTTTTACGGTTATCAAGTTATGAATTCCTGAAATTGTTTAATGTTGTGTTTATCATAAGTCGTTCAAGCACGTGCTCTGCCATATAGGGTTGCCCTCCTGACTGTAATATTTTTTCGGTGGCCACCAATGAAATTTTTTGGAGTATATTTTCGTAGGATATTTTAGCCCATTACCTACACAGAAAAAAATAACTGGTTCTAAAATTAAGTGGAAACGTATTCGATTTAAAAACATGACTGTTTTTAAAACAAATGTTAAGTATTTTTGAATTAAAAGAAAATTTCATTAATTTAATAACTTTGTATTTGATTTAAAAGAGTTAGTTCTGCAGTTAAAAACGACGACGTTTTTGGGTTTTTGATTTTAAAACTCTTGTTTATGATTTAAATACAAACCTCTTTGGCGCCCTTTTGTATCGGAAAGTTTTTGATTTAAATACCATACATTTTCATTTGATTTCACAACTTTTTTTTTTGTGTGTATAGCAAATTTTTTGAAAATGGAGTCAAAAAGACATTAAAAACGGGATATAATGGGTTAAGATGTTCTGAAAAATTGTTCCATGCTTGATTTTTTGTTAGTCTTTCGGAACATCTTAACCCATTATATCTTGTTTTCATTGGTCTTTTTGACCCCCTTTTCCAAAAAACTGGTTTTAAGTATTTAGATCAGACCTTGAAACTTTTAAACTTTTATTCAAAAAGTTTTGGAAATGCAAGTTTTTGAAAACTTTTATTGTATGAAAGTTTATAAAAACTTTTATTTTTAAAAGTTTTTAAAAACTTTTTCAAAAAACTTTAAAGAAAAACTTTTAAATATAAAAGTTTTTTATAAAAGTTTTTAAAAACTTTTATCCATAAAAGTTTTTGTATAAAAGTTTTTTGAAAAAGTTTTTAAAAACTTTTATTTTTAAAAGTTTTTTTTAAAAGTTTTTCAAAAAACTTCTCATATAAAAGTTTTTTTTTGTAAAAAAACATGGCAAAAGAAAAAATACCTTGAAAAAAATCCAGTGACTGAAGTATTACAAATTACACGCTTATCTATAGAGCTGGAAGATAAAATGCGAACGTGAGAAAATTTTATTGCACCAATCGATGGGGAAAGGTCGAAAATAGATTTTGGACATGACCAGGGGTGTCCCCGACCCCTCTAAGTGACCGATTTGGGCTCATTTTGGTGAAAAAATTTTACTGCACCAATCGATGGGGAAAGGTCGAAAATAGATTTTGGACATGACCAGGGGTGTCCCCGACCCCTCTAAGTGACCGATTTCAGCCCATTTTGGTGAAAAAATTTTATTGGGCCAATCGATGGGGAAATGTCGAAAATAGATTTTGGACATGACCAGGGGTGTGCCGGACCCCTCTAAGTGACCGATTTGGGCTCATTTTGGTGAAAAAATTTTATTGCACCAATCGATGGGGAAAGGTCGAAAATAGATTTTGGACATGACCAGGGGTGTCGCCGACCCCTCTAAGTGACCGATTTGAGCCCATTTGCGTACTAAGTCTACAGGTCAGACATTAGACTCCAACCGTCGCTTGAACGTTTTTTT
>OX638369.1:34941158-35193505 GCA_951812925.1 Calliopum simillimum
TATGATCACTTGCAAATTCAGATTTTACCGAACTTGCATGCGAAGGAAAATAAGAATGTGAATACGTATTCAATAACAAAAAATAAAAGCAAAAGCAACAGCAGCGCCAGATGCTGTAGGTTATGCTTTATTTTTTGTCATTTGAATGTCCACTAACGAAATTTTAAAAATATGGCAATAAACGGTAACAAGAGTGGCCGGAGGTATATTTGGTTGTGTCCAAAATGTATGCTCTTTTCTACTTATGATCACTTTCAAATTCAGATTTTACCGAACTTGCATGCGAAGGAAAATAAGAATGTGAATACGTATTCAATAACAAAAAATAAAAGCAAAAGCAACAGCAGCGCCAGATGCTGTAGGTTATGTTTTTTTTTTTTTTTTGTCATTTGAATGTCCACTAACGAAATTTTAAAAATATGGCAATAAACGGTAACAAGAGTGGCCGGAGGTATATTTGGTTGTGTCCAAAATGTATGCTCCACATTTTCCCATCGATTGGTGCAATAAAATTTTTTTTTACAAAAATGGGCCCAAAACGGATATTTAGAGTGGTCGGGGACACCTCTGGTCATGTCCAAAATCTATTTTCGACCATTCCCTATCTATTAGTGCAATACAATTTTTTCACCAAAATGGGCCCAAATCGGTCATATAGAGGGGTTGGGGACACCCTTGGTCATGTCCAGAATCTATTTTCGACCTTTCTTCATCGATTGGTGCAATAAAAATTGTTCACCAAAATGGGACCACATCAGTCACTGAGAGGGGTCGGGGACACCCCTGGTCATGTCCAAAATCTATTTTCGACATTTCCCCATCGATTGATGCAATAAAATTTTTTCACCAAAATGGGCTGAAATCGGTCACTTAGAGGGGTCGGGGACACCCCTGGTCATGTCCAAAATCTATTTCAGACATTTCCCCATCGATTGGTGCAATAAAATTTTTTCACCAAAATGGGCCCAAATCGGTCACTTAGAGCGGTCGGGGACACCCCTGGTCATGTCCAAAATCTATTTTCGACATTTCCCCATCGATTGGTGCAATAAAATTTTTTCACCAAAATGGGCCCAAATCGGTCACTTAGAGCGGTCGGGGACACCCCTGGTCATGTCCAAAATCTATTTTCGACTTTTCCCCATCGATTGATGCAATAAAATTTTTTCACCAAAATGAGCCCGAATCGGTTACTTAGAGGGGTCGGGGACACCCCTGGTCATGTCCAAAATCTATTTTCGACATTTCCCCATCGATTGGTGCAATAAAATTTTTTCACCAAAATGGTCTGAAATCGGTCACTTAGAGGGGTCGGGGACACCCCTGGTCATGTCCAAAATCTATTTTCGACCTTTCCCCATCGATTGGTGCAATAAAATTTTGTCACCAAAATGAGCCCAAATCGGTTACTTAGAGGGGTCGGGGACACCCCTGGTCATGTCCAAAATCTATTTTGAACCTTTCCCCATCGATTGGTGCAATAAAATTTTTTTCCAAAATTGGGCCGTAACTATACTCCAGTCACAGAGACTTTTTTCAAAGTATTTTTTTCCCAAAAAAAAACTTTTATGTGACAATTTTTATCAAAAACTTTCATGAAAAACTTCTTCCTTAGAAGTTTTTATATAAAAGTTTTTGAAAAAACTTTTATGTAAAAACTTTTAAAAATAAAAGTTTTTAAAAACTCTTTCAAAAAACTTTTATAAAAAACTCTTTGAGGATAAAAGTTTTTCAAAACTTTTATAAAAAACTTTTATTTTTAAAAGTTTTTTTTAAAAGTTTTTTAAAACTTTTATTTCAAAAAGTTTAAAGTTTTTAAAAACTTTTGTCTAGATGATTTAAAAGCTTTTAGTCTAAATAAACTTAAAAAAAAACTTTTAAAAAAGTTTATTTCAGGGTCTGATTTTGATGCGTCGAGTGCGTTCGTAATGAATGTATGTATATGGGGCATGCCACGTTCCGATTATGAAACTCACTTGGGTCTTTTGTTATTGTTTTTTTTTTCGACACAAGTGATAATGTTGATCAAGAATAAAAACCATATTTCGACAGTTTTTAATCAGTAAAAAGCGGAAGTACAATGTGAATATAACCATTGACAAAGGGAAAAATGCAAAGTCATATGCGCAGATACATGATACTAAATATTCACAATAGTGTGTGATATCATTTTTTAAATAAATCAAATTACATAACATTGTCTCGTGGAAAAATTTACCCATTCTTTATGGTAGACCTACCTTTGCGAACTTTTCGAGAAAAAAACAAATAAAAATACATTTTTTTCATATCTCTTTTCAGAATTTCATCTTTCTGAAAACACTAAGCATTGCCCACAATGCCATACACACCATTTACCTCGACACATTCAGCCCACTGCGTAGCATCACCAGCATAGATCTCTCGTACAATCGACTGGAATATGTGGATGAGCGCATTTTTGAAACGAATCGTAAATTGGTGCAACTCAACTTGTCAGACAACAAATTCATGTCGTTGCGAAACAAACCACTGCTGCGTATCATTTCGTTACGCTCATTAAATCTACGAAACGCACAAATATCCCATATCTACCCGGAACTTTTCGGTGCATTGCCAAATTTACGTGAATTGGATGTTTCGGCAAATCTGATGATCGCCCTCAACATGGTCGCCTTTCGAAGCCTAAAACGACTGCAGTACTTAAATCTGAATGCGAATCGTTGGAATTGCGATGCTGGGCTACTGAATGCACTGAAATTACTACAAAAACGTGGTATACAAGTTGAGTTAATAGACTGCAATGTGGTCATTGGTGATGATGGTGTTGCTGCCGCTGCTGTTGCTCCTACACGAAAGGAAGTAGTGATAGCGACAACGTTAACCACAAAGAAAAATGAACGCTCTGAACGTTTGCGAATGTTTGAT
This sequence comes from Calliopum simillimum, assembly GCA_951812925.1. Lineage (NCBI taxonomy): Eukaryota > Metazoa > Arthropoda > Insecta > Diptera > Lauxaniidae > Calliopum > Calliopum simillimum. The sequence goes on from OX638369.1 coordinate 34,944,066, forward strand.
GATGAAGTAGCAACCAACGAAAATTTCGACAACGCAAAGATGAATGACAATCAGGAATCGGCCGAAGTCGATGTTGCAGCATCAGCTGAATTTAATGTTGGAATTAACATTGCCAACATATGGCATCATACTTCGTTAGATGATATATATGGCGGAGGCGATGGTGGTATGGAAGATGACCAAGATAACGCTGAGCCAAATTCCGATGAAATTCTGACGCATAAACTCAAATGCCAGACTTCATGTGATGAATTGTGTTTTCAATATAGTCGTTGCCTTTCAGATAAAGTCAGCATGGAGAAGAATATTGCTGGGACCTACACTATCAATGATTTAAATTTTGTCTTTGTGATGGGTATTGCCTTGGGCATTACTTTTGTTGTCTGCATCATATCTTGTGTGATGTGCGCAAAGCGTTGTTGCGAAGCGCGTAAAAAACTTGAGGATATTGGTGAGTAATAGTTCAGTATTCTTATTTGGATTTTCTGAAACCGTTAGAGGGAGTCTCTACCGAATTCGGGTTATAGTGAGGATTTTGATTTCATTCCACAACTCTAAAGAATCTTGGATTTTTATTCTAATATTCATTTCCATGTGCATTTTGATCTACTAGGCTTCTCTTTATCCCTTAATTACTTGGGGGAGCATAGTGGGTTCAAAAACATTTAACTTTCAAAAAGTGGACTATGCCAACAAAATGTTGCTAAAGCCATTTAATAGCTGAAATTATTAATGTAACAAATATTGTCATAAAGTCAAAAACTTGTTGCTGAAACATTAAAATTACAAAAGTCGCTTTAAAATCAATAAAATGTTGCTGAAACATTAAAACTACCAAAACTATCATATAGTCAAAAAATGTTGCTGAAGCATTAAAATTACCAAAATTGCCTTAAAGTCAAAAAATGTTGCTGAAGCATTAAAATTACCAAAATTGCCTTAAAGTAGGGTGACCAACCGTCCCGCATTTTGCGGGACAGTCCCGCATTTTTCCCTCTCGTCCCGCATTCAAAAATGTCCTGGAAATGTCCCGCATTTTCATGTTTGTCCCGGAAATGTCCCGCATTTAAGATGGACGCTCATTGTGTAGATTTTTTCTATAATATGAATCTTTTATTAGGAATATTGCAAACCAAATTTCAATTTCAATAAAATCGTGCAAAATCAAATGAAATTGTTGTTAATGGTAGTTCGTGTTTCTTCAAAAGTTATTGCAGATTTAAGATGATATCATGAAATCTAAAGTTGTGTCGTTTTACCCGTTTTATGGGATTTCAAGATGTCATGACATGTCATCTTAAATCGGCCATAACTTTTAAATAAAGTATTGTATGGCATTTTTTAAGAGCTCATTTCGAAGAAACATAGAAGAACAACGTGATACATTTAGTAAAAAAATAATGAAAATTTTGTGCAGTTTGCATCGAACCTCAAAAATAGCCAAAACAACCAAAATAGCCATTTTTCATGAGTTTGACCTCAAATATCTCCAAATCATGAAGTGGTGGGTCAATTTTGATCTCGGATTCGGATTCAACCCATGAAGTTACTTTGGAAATGTTTAAAAACAAAACCTTGCTGGTATGCGTTATTAATTTAGAGAATTTATTACGTGCCATTTTTGACCCGGTAGTACAAGGGTTAAGATTTTTTTCAGAATTGTTCTTTTAGTCTAGAGTCAACATAAGAACTACATATGCAGTCGGTATCCATGATAATATGGACGTTATGAATTTTGGCCAAAAAAGTGTGCCTTTTGACCAATAGTGGCTTGTGGATACGAGAGAGATGCGCTTCACGGCTGCTTTAGAGCGCTCCAGCAGCGCTATTCATGCGCTTCGTTTACCATTGGGAAGTGATGCTTTATTTTTTTATTTTCATTCCCTTCTTAATGAACGATCAAAGAGGTTTTTTGTAGGAACAGAAATAGAAGTGGTACGTATATTCAAATTACTTGTGTTCAAAAGAAAATACGTTTTTTCTTTAGTGTAAAAAAATAAATTTTCCCTGTCCCGCATTGGACGATTAAAAAAATGGTCAGCCTACCTTAAAGTCAAAAAAATGTTGCTGAAACATTAAAATAAAAAAAATCGTCTTAAACTCAACAAAATGTTGCTGAAACATTAAAATTACCGAAATTGCCGAAATAACATGAGTAAATCGCCATGAAGTTAGTAAATGTTGCTGAAACATTAAAATAACGAAAAGCCGTTTGAATTCATTAAAATATTTCTGAAATCATCAAAAAAACAAAATTTGCCTTAAAGTCAACAAAATGTTGCTGAAACATTAAAATTACAAAAAATCGCCATAAAGTTAGTAAATGTTGCTGAAACATTAAAATAACAAAAAAGCCCTTTGAATTCAATAAAATATTTCTGAAATCATTAAAAAACAAAAATTGCCTTAAAGTCAACAAAATGTTGCTGAAACATAAAAATAACAAAAATTGCTCTTAAGCTAGTAAAATGACGCTGACACGTTGAAAATACAAAAATCTCCTTAAAGTCAACAAAACATTGCTCATACGATTTAAATATTGTTGTTGAGGCTCCCAGTATGTTTAAACATAAGTTTATGTTGCACTTTTCTTAGAGTTTTGGGCAAAATCACTTCAGTCTTTTACAAATATTTTTTTTTATGTAATTTTAGTGTTTTTTTGTTTATACCCTTGGACGACATAAATTTTACATTTCTTTAATTTTTTATTATTTTTTCAGAATATCATGTATCCGAAAATGCTGTCACCCACATAGCGCGACCGCTTCAACCCCTCCAAGTAGTTGCACCAACACCACTAATTCCATCACCACGTTTGCGCAACTCACGTCGACGCCGACATGCCATGCCAGATGCTGCCGATAATAACACAAATGCACTTGTACGTCGTGATTATGCAACATCTCAAGGTCGCGATAATTTCTTCGCCCGCCTCTTTGGACGTCCAGCGCGTCATCAGTATTATCGCACCATCAATCAAAATACAGCGACCCTAATTCGTCGTTTAAGTCGCAGTAATTTATTTAGCAATCGTCTGAGTCAACATTTTGCAGCGGAAAGTAGGGGCGAACAACATGGTAGGGGCGAAAACACAACAGACACACCACAGACAACACCAAATGTTCCCAGTAGTCCTGAAAGTGATGATGAACGTTACTACAATGAACTTTTCTTAGGTACACAAGAGGCGGTGGTTGTCACACCTGAGGAACCGGCGGCGGTCATAGAAATTCGCAATAGACCGGAAACACCACCACCATCATATGGTGATGTGGTGGTAAATGTGAGGAAACAATAAGAGATATATATCTATATAGATTACGACTGTACTAAATAAAAATTTTAAAAATTTAAATATAAGAAAGTAACCAATGATGTTGCTATGCATTGGAATAAGTGATAGAAACAATTTTTTTGGGATTTCATTTAGCCCAGGAAAATAAGACATTTTCTGCGAAAAAATTCCTAGTGGAAATTTTTCACCGGAATTGTCTTTATTTATGCATGATACACAAACTGTGAAAAGTCCATTGCAAAGTCGTGTGCGCATAAAAAGTTATTAAGGCTCAAAGGTCGCTAAAATCAGTTTTTTGCAAATATCTCGCTAATGCTAACTTTTACAGAAAAATGTTGGTTCCCAATTTTGTAGCACAGGAAATTTCCTACAAAAGTACGTTAAAAGTATTTGCGTACGACTTCTAGTTTAGGAGATCACCCAATTTAAAAAGTTGTTAACAGTTATGATATGAAATACTACCTATGAGTTCATATTAAAATATCTTACTTTTTAAATTGCTATAACTCTTCAATGAGAAGCTGTACAAACAAAATTAAAATGCCGTTTGAAAGATAATTTAATTTTCTATATACCGTACAAAATTTTTTTTTCGACCGGCTCATGACATTAAAAATATTCTTGAATAACCGTTAAGGCTTCGAAATTACTGGTTTTTTAAGGATATCTGCGAATTGGTAAGTACTACGATAAAAAGTAATAGGACCAAATTTGTAGAGAATTACAAGATCTACAAAAAACAAGCGATATGTGTACACATAGAAGTAACCGTATAGAAGATATTCAATAGAAACCGGTTTTTTGGCATTTTAAGGGTTTTTTTGGAATATCTTCTAAACGGTTACTTCTATGTGTACACATATTGCTTGTTTTTTGTAGATCTTATAATTCTCTACAAAATTGGTCCCCTTACTTTTTATCGTAGTACTTACCAATTCAGAGATATCCTTAAAAAACCAGTAATTTCGAAACCTTAACGGTTATTCTAGAATATTTTTAAGGTCATGAGCCGTTCGAAAAAAAAATTTTGTACAGTATATAGAAAATTAAATTATCTTTCAAACGGCATTTTAATTTTGTTTGTACAACATCTCATTGAAGAGTTATTGCGATTTAAAAAGTAAGATATTTTTATATGAACTCATAGGTAGTATTTCATATCATAACTGTTAACAACTTTTTAAATTGGGTGATCTCCTAAACTAGAAATTGTACGCAAATACTTTTAACGTACTTTTGTAGGAAATTTCCAGTGCTACAAAATTGGAGACCAACATTTTTCTGTAAAAGTTAGCATTAGCCAGATATTTGAAAAAAACTGATTTTAGCGACCTTTGAGCCTTAATAACTTTTTATGCGCACACGACTTTGCAATGGACTTTTCACAGTTTGTGTATCATGCATAAATAAAGACAATTCCGGTGAAAAATTTCCATTGGGAATTTTTTCGCACAGAAGCTCTTTTTTCGTCTTATTTTCCTGGGCTAATTTTATAATTAAAGCAATCAAATTAAAGATTTTTTTTTTTTTAATTTTTTATTTCAAATTTTATATTTTGCTCTTGTCCTTGTAGTTGTTATTCATTTGAATTTTTCTCATCTTGTTCAATTTCATTTGAATTTTCCATATATATTATATATATTTCTTCAAACGAAACTGATTTTCCGCTTAAAAAAAATGTTTTATTATGAGGATGTAGTCAGTTGCAATAGCTAATATCTGTCATTAGAAAAAATAAAAAACTATCTGGAACTTAGTTTCTATTTGTGTGTTCCCTATAATTTTTCCTAATATTTAATGCTCTGTGGCGCCTAGCCTCTTGTGACTCTTCTGAAATAAGTCCTATCGGTACTGTAAATTGGGTAATGACAGCAGTAGCTTGACAAAGTATTTACGTTACTGAAGTTTTTGAAAAATTTTTGGTCAATATAGCTAACTTTATAGCGTTTTCTTCTAGCATCAGTAATAATTCTTACAAAATCAGGTGAAAGATACATCTCCTTAGATTTCTTCTTTCTTTCACACTTAATTTGCGTATGTCCAACAAAAACTTGGTTATGATGGGTTAAAATATTCCACAAAAAAAAATTCTATGAAAAATTTCACTTAGGCTCACTGAAAAAAAGTACTGTCCGGAAGGTGGCAGCCCTGTATGGTAGCGCACACGCACCAACTTCTCATGATAAACACAACATTATACAACTTCAAAAACTCATAACTTTATAACCGTAAAACATACCACAATTTTGAGGACTGGAAAATAATTAAATTAAAATTAACTATAAAATAAAAATATTTAAAAAAAAAATAAAAAGGGTGCTCCAAGCCTCAAAATGGCTTTGGAAAAGGAAGGGTTTTTTTCGACCAAAAATAATTTTTTTTTTTAGTGTAGTTATTTTTTTTTTCAAAATTTCATACTTTTCTACAGAAGCCCTGAAAATTTCATTAAAATCGGTTAAAAATCCGAGCAGCTATAAATTTTCAAATATGGGAGTATTCAAAGGTTTGATCGAACTTCGTATGGTCGCCATCTTGTAAATTTTCGGAATTTCGGAAAATCATTTTACCACAGTAATATGTCTTTCAAATACTAATTTTTCACCAATTTTCATAGAAATCGGATCTGTCAAGTCGAATCTTGGTCGATAACGCAAAGAAAGTCTCATATACATACAAGATAATGTGATACTGATGCCAGATTCGGATTCAACATTAACAAGTACATCGAAAATTACTGTTTTTGTTTCGAACTGTTTCTACTTTTTTCGAATCGAATTGGCGTAACCTTCCTCACTAAGCCTTACCTTTCCGCTTTTCCAATTAGATCCTTACTTCCCGAGTAATCAATCATTGAATTGATGCTATTTCAACTCCATACAAAGAACTAATTTCTTATTTTTTTTGCAGCCTTAACATCTGGATTAACCAGATTCACTGAGGTTATTAAATACATAGGGCATGGTTTGTTTGTATGAATTGACTGTAGTTATCCAGAAACCGTTGTACAAAAGAGCAAAAAAAGCTGTTTTCTTTATAGGGAGTGGAAATCGGTGATAATTAGAAAATTTAAGATCTGACTGGAAAAGGTAATGAGGAAGGTAATGACTTTTTGATGCCGCTAACAAAAATTAACTACACTGTTTTCTGTGAGTATTTTGCTTCATCAAATATGCCTCAAAACAGCTATTTTTGAGGTGCATAAAGTGAGCTATGCAGGTATGACGAATTTCGATGTTCTTTGGTTGGGAATTTCGAGCTATTTTCGAGCTATTCAACAATAATTTCGAGCTGTCTGGGAAATTTTCCATTTTCCGGAAAAGCGGAAAAATTGTTCTGCATAGCTAAGTTTATTTTTTCAGCCAGACGAATCCGCGGGAAGAGTTAGCGATGAAATCTTTTTACGCAGGAATTTCGAGCTACTTTCGAGCTAATTTTGAGCTAAAAGCATTTTCCGGAAAACTCCCAATTTTCCCGGAAAATCCCAAAAAAACTTTTTTTATGGCTTACTTTATTTTTTTCTGCCAGACGAATCCGCGGGAACAGTAAGGGATGAAATCTTTTAATGCAGGAATTTCGAGCTACTTTCGAGCTGACCTTGAATGAGGTATTTTCCTTAAATTTCCCCGGAAATTCCCAAAAAACTAAAATTTTTTTTTCCCTGTGTTATGTCCGCATATTATTTTTATTATGTCCGAAAGTTTTTTGTGGATCAGCCTATAATATATCCAACACCTAGTTTGCTAGCCACAGTAATTTTACATAAGAGTAGGGGGAAGTGGGCGGCCTGCGGCCGCAGCTCAGGATTTACAACTCCCAAAAATCCAACACCGGCTTCGCAGCGGCCTTCGGCCGCGGATCAGTTGGTAATATATACATTAATTGGCGGACATAACACCCATTTACGAAATGGGGATTATGTCATGGCACCGCCATAAAGAAAGATTTTTTGGGATTTTCCGGGAAAGTTTGGGGTTTTCCGGAAAACACTTTTCGTTTTTGATGAGCTCGGAACTAGCTTCAAATTCGTGTGTTAAATATTCTCATGGGATCGTCTGGCTGAAAAAATAAAGCAAGCCCTTAAAAAATTTTTTGGGATTTTCCGGTGAAATTTAAGAAAAACACTTCATTCAAGGTCAGCTCGAAAGTAGCTCAAAATTCCTGCATTCAAAGATTTCATCCCTTACTATTCCCGCGGATTCGTCTGGCTGAAAAAAAATAAAGTTAGCCATAAAAAATTGTTTTTTGGGATTTTCCGGGAAAATTGGGAGTTTTCCGGAAAATGCTTTTAGCTCAAAATTAGCTCGAAAGTAGCTCGAAATTCCTGCGTAAAAAGATTTCATCGCTAACTCTCCCCACGGATTCGTCTGGCTGAAAAAATAAACTCAGCTATGCAAAACAATTTTTCCGCTTTTCCGGAAAATGGAAAATTTCCCAGACAGCTCGAAATTATTGTTGAAAAGCTCGAAAATAGCTCGAAATTCCCAAACAAAAAACATCGAAATTCGTCACACCTGCATAGCTCACTTTATAGACCTCTATTTTTGCTCTTTTAAGCAACGATATCTGGAGAACTAGAGTCAATCCTGATAAATAAATTATACCCGGGGTATCACATGATCTTGTTGAATCTAAATTTACTTACGAAACTAAGGCCGCAGAAACAAACAAAAATCTTTTGCCGAAAAATTTCGAAATCTTAAGTCGTAAAATAATGTCCCATAGATACGAATACGTTAAGTTCAATAAAACTGCGTTAATTAATACAAATGGTCTACGGTAACATACAAATTAAACGGAATTTTTATGCGTACGCATTTTAATTTTTTTATTTATTTTTTTTTTTAAAAAAAATTTATCAACACATGTGTGACTGTTCTTAATGATTACTCTGCTTACGTTAATTAATAATTTAGGAATCTTGTAGCACTGTATTTCATAAATTGTATATTTTGTCTATAGCAGTTTGACTTATAAGCTGACTACTTGACGAGACATAAAAACTGATCAGTAGTTTCATTGTAGCGATAGTGGTAACCAAACTCAATACTATTGCACTTTGTCAATGTATAAAAGCTCATTGAGAGCTTTGATATTTTGCATAAGCTGCAAGCAAATGGCGCAGATTTGCACAACTACCGACACAGTTATACGCTTATCTGTGAGTGAATACGTTCACGGAAAGCTTTTAAGCACAAAAGTTCAAGTGCCAGTGGGCATAGGTTTTGGGTCAAAGTGATAGTTATTTCAGGTGCAGGCTCAAAAATATTTTTCGTCCTCTAAGTAGCAGTGAAGTTACACGCAATAGTTTTTTTTTTCGATAGTTCGTACTTCAACTTTACTGCACTGCAATCAAGCTATAGCTAAATTAAAAACTCATATATTGTATCGGCTGCGAAGTCCTGGCTCTTACACACAGATGGCAGCACAAATACAAAACTAATATTTTTTAGTAAGTTCTAGCTTTTGAAAGGTAGCCGTAAAAATTTGATGATTATCTGACGTGCAGTTTTATTTTTTGGTAAATTTTCAGTTTTTGAAATTTATACAAAAACCGTTAAAACAATTTTATAAAATTAATAGCAAAGTAAAATTAAGTGTAATGTGTGTTTTTACAGTGTAAAAACATTGGTTTTTGATGGGAAAAAACACCGTTGAAACAAAACCTTGGCATGATAAGTTTGGTACGGATTTGCACCAGGAAAATTAACGTCTTTTTCGAATATGTTGTGTGAAACATCCGATATGAAAATATAGAATACGTTTTCAACGGAACAGTTAGATGTGAAGTAGGTATTGGCAAGTAAATTTTTTAAATGAGTTGAAGCCGATCTTTGAAAAATACAAGAAAAAAAAAAATATAATATTGTATAAAAAAATTAAAGCTTGTAGTTTTGACAGCTTGATCTTTATTGAAACGTCCGAATGTTTAAAAGCAGCCAATTTATTGATTGAATACAATTCTATAGCACTTTAAAAAAACAAAAGTACCTCGAAATTGGCAACTTTTCAGGAAAGTAAAAAACAGGTGTTACTGCTTTGCAATAATGTGGCTGAGTTTCGTTGATGCTGCGTTGAATCTCTTCTTTCAATGCTTTTGCACTAATCTCATAATATCTCATAACTGTCAAAGTGTTATCTGTTTTTGGTTCACAACACTTTACCGCTTCAATTGCAGTAAATTCGTTGCGTGAATTATGGGACAACCTGGCACTAAAATCATAGACATGACGATAACACTAAAAGAAGCGTATCTTAGTTTCATAACTATGCCTATAAATTGTTTGATCTCAAATTAGGTTGGGTTTTTTCAAAAGTTCACAGTGTTGTTCAAAAACACTGCCCAAATTTCTCAAATATAATAAATGATTTGAAAAACAATCGATTTATTATAATTATTGGAAAAGAAAAAATGGTAAGAATATAACATTTGGATAGCAAAAATGATTAGAAAAATTGGAAAATGTGAAACGTCCGATTTAACAATATACAGGGTAGCTGATTCGAAGTGTTAGCAATTCAAAAGACTATATTTTTAGTTTCCATGCACAGATTTTATTGATCAAACGCTATAATTGTTGGGAAATGTTCAAATTTTAAGAATCTACTTGAGATTTTTGATATGGCCACCTTTGGCCTTAACTATGGCCCGTAGACGGTCGAAGAACGAGTCGCATGCTGCACGAATTTGATTTTGTGGAAGTTTGCGCCATTCTCGTTGAAGGGCCACTTTTAGCGCATCAACGCTCTGGTATTTTTTAGTCAAGACCTTCCTGTCCAACATACCCCAGATTGAGAAATCCAGCGAATTCGCATCAGGCGAATTTGAGAGCCATTGTTGAGCAGAAATGAAGCTATGAACGTTTTTTTCTAACCATTTTTGATTCACACGAGCTTTGTGTGACGGTGCCGAGTCTTGTTGGAATGTCCATGGCTTGCGACCGAAATGTTTGCGTGCCCACGGTAGTAAAGCACCCTTCAACACTGATTCACGATACACCTGGGCGTTTACTTTGACGCCAGCGAACCAAACGAACATTCAAATTTTCGTAGGACCTCTCTGTCAAGTAAACCCGATCATTTTGTTTGTTTACATATTGCTGGATACAGTAATTTTTCTCATCAGAGAAGACAATTTGTGACAGATTTCCGGGGGCGTGCAAGCGCAACAACTCCTTGGCTCTATCGAGCCTAACTTTTTTTTGAGCAGGAGTGAGATCATGCGTTTTCAGCTCGGCAGCCATTTGTCTGCCACTGCGTCTCGGATTTCGCTCAATTCTGGCCTTCACCTTTCGAACCATTTCTGGTGATGTTGCAGTTATTTTCCGACCACCACCATGTCGTTTGGCAACGCTGCCGGTACCATTGTTACGTGTTATGGTCCGATACACAAACATTTTATTCACTTTTAAATGTTTCAGCTCACGAACAATTGCTAGTTGCGATTTTCCAGCCAAATAAAGAGCAATCACACTATTTCGTTTGAATTCCATTTCGAAAATTTTTTATTTTCAATAGATTGACGCGCAAATGCTTTTGGTTACTTGTTGACAATAGAATGAACTAACATCATGCCAATTTTTAGACAGCTGTCATGTTCCATCTGTCAGATAAGTTTATCTGAAGTTGGTAACAGTTCGAATCAGCCACCCTGTAGTTCTTACACTACGACCTTAATACCTTAAGGCCTAACATGATGTGTGACTTTTCTCGTAGTTTATTCAATTCATCAAAAAGTTTTCCTTAAATTTGCAGAAATAGATTTATTTATGTATGTAATGCTCTCAAAATGACTTTTCCTTTTTTTGAAACGTCCGAATTCATATTTAATATTATAGCTTTTTGACAAAATACATATTTTTTACAAATGAATAAAATGCAAATGGTACGGAATTTTTCCAAATATTTTATTCAAAAGGTCTCACAGTAGGATTATGTGTGGAAAATTATTTCGCGGATATTTTTTCCGCGACTATTCCGTAAATATCTCAATCTTTTGGCCATATTTTCGATGACATTTTGCAGTATGACCTCCAGAATGGCCCAAATCACCGATGTAATATTGTATTTTCAAGTCTGGAATCGTCTTCGGATCATTCACATAGACTTTATCCTTCGTGTAACTTTCAGAAAAAAAGTCTAATGGCGTGAAATTGCATGATCTGGGCGACCAATTCACATCACCGCGACGAAAAATTACACGGTTCGGGAATTCGCCACGCAAAAAGTCTAAATTGAGGCGAGTGGAAATGAGCCTCGTCCGAAAAGATGATTTTTTGGTATTTTAGATTTTTTGGAATTGACTTGGAATTTAAGGTCCGAATTTCGACAATTTCAAGGCGTTGTTCTTTCATATAGTGATCCATAACTAAAATCCTATATTTTCACGATGAAAATGACACAAAATATGGCAGACAAGGGTCGACAATGCAGATTTCAATCGATAACAAAGTTCCACACCTACTATTGGAACACCTTTTATATTGGAAATGGAAAATTTTTTTAAAAACCATTCGAATGAAAAGTTCGAAATGCAGAATTTGCCCACATCAATATAATCAAATTGTTTTCTCTTCGAAGCACCCTAATAATAACGCCTTTGAATTTGTGAGCATAAATTCTTTGTGAAACAACCCTTATAATTTTATCAACTGAGTTCAGACGCTCCTTTGCGAAAATTCGTCATTGAATGTTTGTCTAAACATTTCTTCAATTTTTACCCTCAAGTTTTGGGGTTAAAAAGTCAACGACCCTTTTGAATCCATAGCATAAGCAAATGTATGTTTTTTCGAAAGAGCTAAAACAAACTGAATAGTTCAAGTCTACGCATAAACTAATAGCGAAAACTAAGCTACACCACATAGATCATTCTACAAACAATTTAATTATTAAGAATGAACTTTAGCTAAATAAAAAAACGAAAAATTCTCAATTCTTAAACCTACATACATACAATCTTATCAAACAAAAATTCTATTTACACATTTAGGGCATGCTGAGCAAGAGCAATATTTTCATTCACACCCTAATGTGAATTTTTGAGATTATTGAAAACTTGAACAGCCCCCCCTACAACGTAACGCACGGGTCGTTACTCTTTTCATGATGTAATTTTAGCTCTCTTATACTATAATTTATATTGTACAATTTTTCTCTCCAAACAATGACGTAATCGGCATTCTGATTGTGAGTTTTGTATTCTTTCAAATACAAGTATTTTTATCTAGTGTCTACTTACTACACATGCCATAGATACGCGGCGCTGGAGAGCATAAAACGTGTGAGCACCATGGAAGGCGTTAAATGAAAACAAACCGAAATGCTTCAGTCTAATTTTCACAGTCAAGACCGACCAAACATTTAACTTATGAGTCGTTGAAAGTCTTTCTTTCTTTTCTATTTTTTCTTCTTCTTCAGTAGAACTGTCAGATAATGCCATTTCTAAATGTTTTAATATTAAGTTTATTTATTTTTAATTTTGTCGATAAACAACTGGCTGAAGTTGCCAAAACAGCGGAAATTGTAATTTGTCCAAAATTTTGTTATTGTGATTTATATGATGGACTAAATCGTGCGAACTGCAGGTAAATTGTACAAAACATTTCTTTTAAGTTAAATAAAATCTATATGTACTTATTTATATATATACTCAAATCTTTTCTTTAAGCTCGCAGTATCTGTCTGTTTTGAACATAAGTGAAGTACCACTGGAGGTTGAAATTCTAGATTTAAGTCATAATTATATATACAGTTTGGAGAAAGACACTTTTGAGGTAAGTTTTATCTTATTCATAAATTAGTGATTACAACAAAGAAAAAAAAGTTTAAATAGTAGATACGAGTATACTGATAATATTTCCTAATAAGTTTCAAAAAGAATTGCGCTAAAAAGTTTGATCTGAGAAAAAATGAGAACACAAAAAGTTTCTGTTACATGTTGTTATGAGAGATATTCATTTTGAAATATTATTTTTAGTCGGGTTCCCTCAGTAACAAGGTTATTGACTGCAAGCTCTCTGAAGTATTTTGCTTAAGTTTAATGTTACCTCATCATATGTATGGTATGAACAGTAGATAGGGTCGAAATTTAGATTCATCCCGAAACCGACTCAGAAGTTAGAAGAACTCTTAAAACGATATCTGCATCATTTTTTTTTTTTTTTTTTTCATTGTGAGATAAACCAATGGAGCACTTGATTCTACTGAAGGCCCATTTTGGCTATAAAAACATGTTTTTTAGTCATAACTTTTTTCCCATTACAAAATTACCCAAGGCTATATTCTTAAACAAACTTGGCGTTTAAAAATTATAAATTTTTTTTTTGTGGTATAGATAATAATCACGTCCCAAAATCGATTTTTTTAGGTTTTTCAATTACGCGGTCGGAAAAACGATTTTTTACTCAAAAGTAAGGCATGAGGGAAAAAATGCTTATTGCAAAAAAAAAAAATACGTGCGAATTTTTTCAGAATTTTTTGAGATATTTTATAACTTTTTATAAAATTTTTTCCTAGATGCCTTGGTTTTGAGTAAACCTAGCATTTTGCTGACGAACGTAAGTTTAACAGCTGAAAACTCTCTCTTTGAATGTCTCCCAAATTTCTAAAAAAATTCGCACGTATTTTTTGGACAATTCCAAAAATTTTTTGCATCACACCTTTTTTTCGTAAGGTGAATTGCTTTAAGTAAAAAATCGTTTTTTCGATAGCGTAATTGAAAAACTTAGAAAAATCGATTTTGGGACGAGAATGTTATCTATATCCCCAAAATAAATTTATAACTTTTAAACGCCAAAATTTTTATAAGAATATAGTCTTTATTTCTAAAGCACCCTTGGGTATCCATTTTGTTATGAAAAAAGTTATAACCAAAAAACATGATTTTTTAGCCAAAATGGCCCTTCATTAGAATCAAAAGTGCTCCATTGTTTTTCTCGGATGCAGATATCGTTTTAAGAGACTTCTGAGTCGGTTCCGGGATGTTTTTTTTTTTTTTGCTTCATACAAAATCAAACCGGTCTAATGAACAGTATTGACAAGAATGGTACTAAAACTTGATTATAGCATAAATCAATCAATAGTACTGAAAAGCATCGAAGAGCTTGAGAAAAACCAAAACATATCGACAAGTCGAAATTTGAAAAATGACAGGATATAAAGAAGTAGTTAATAAGAACTATTTGATGTACAATTAGTCCAAGAATTTCGATTGTTTTCACCGTCCGGAGGACCTTGTCTTCACAAAATCAAAAACTTGGTCTTGATTTGCTCATCACTTCTTATCTTTGATGATACTTAGTTAAATTTTTCACAGAGTATTTTTGTATTGTAGAATACTTAAGCCCATTTAAATCCGGACAATGGAAAATAAAAATATTCCTTGAGTAATTTTGTTATGAACTTTCGAAAATAAGATTTTCCCAATATATAGTTTTAGAATTTTGCGGCATGCAAAATCACGGCTTATACGGCATATGATATGAAATAAAACACGCCAAGTCTACCAGCTGAAAATTTGTTTGGCCCCGATTTCGCAATATCGTAGTTCCAGTGTGCAAAAACAATAATACGGGAGGATTTGGTCCTAGTACCAATTTTTATTAAGATACAGGGTATTGAAGTTGGCGTTTTTAGCCATTTTCACCAAAATTTTTTAAACTTAAAAATACTTTTGAATTTTTTTTAAAAAAACCGCTCTTTAAATTTTTTTTAAAGTTCTTTAAATTAAAGCATTATTTATCAGCTTTAAAATTATGTATGACACAAGATAGGATTCGGTAGCTAGATGAGAGTTTTTGGCTTTTGAATGGCCGCGGCAGGCAAAACACTTTGTTTAGTCAAGAGGAAGGCATCTCACGAAAAAAGTGTACTAGGCATAAAATGCTTAGAATCGTCCAAGAAATACGAGTGAAGTTTTTGGGAATTTTTTGGAAAATTAAAGAAACAAATTTTTTTTATTTTTTTTGAATAATTTTTGAAAAAAAAAGTTTAAAAAATTCACAATTGCTGCAAATTCTTTCCTAAGATCTGACATACAATTTGAAAACACTGTTATGTTTTTTTTTTATATTCAAGAATTATAGGAAAGTGAATAAGTTCTTTACTTGTATTGTCTTTTACAAAGATATCCAGCTTGCGTATTGATGAGTAAACCAAGACCTAGACCAAGACCATAGCAGTCTTGGTCTTGTTCTTGCACATTGAGTCTTGGTCTTAGTTTTGATATTAAGTCTTGGTCTTGATCTTGCTCATTAAGTCTTGGTCTCGGTCTTGAAAAAATTTTCAGAGATATTGAGTATTCAAAACCATATTTGAAGATGCCAAAATTCAAATCGAGAGATGATTTTATCTTCAAAACGGACGTGAAACAACTTTTAACTATAAATTACCAAGACTGAAAAGCAGTAGTGGTCTTGACGATTATCGTGAGCAAGACCACGACCAAGATCATAGCAGTCTTGGTATTGGTCTTGCAAAAATATCAGCGTCTTGGTCTTGGTCTCGCAAAATTTCCAAGACCAAGAACAAGACGCAAGACAAAGACTAATTTTGCTTATCACTAAGCTCGCGACGAAAAGAAGGCACACTTTGTATCAGATCACATATTAATTTTCCATTTCCTTGTGACTCGGCATTGAGCGCATTTAAATGTTTCAGTACGTCTTGCAGAAAAGCTAAAGCTTGCGTATTGTGCTCGTTTGGTAGAAACTCCATGCGTTACCTTACTTCTAATTCTTCTTTTATTTGCCAAAACCGCTCAATACTCTCAGATACGCGGAATCATATCCATATAGAAACTCTTTAGATTGTATGAGCTGAAGAGCGGAACGAGACTTCACACAATTTATTAACTTCATCAAGCTGTCCATTACTTCCTTCAGAGTTGCACTAAGTTTTCCGCTGCCTGATGAATGCTACTATACACTAATAAGATAGTATTCCAGAATTATTTTCCTTGATTCTCTCTACAAGTCTTTTTTCTTTGCCGATCATCGCTTGAGCCCTATCAGTTGATAGAGACATCAGTTTGTCATAACATATAAGAGTATTTGATTTTGTCATCAAAAGTCTTGATTTAATCTTCTCCGCGAGTCTTGCCTTTGAATGGCAATATTGCCAGCAATTCTTTCCTAAATGCTTTACTTTCAATATCTAAATATCCCTCGAAAATTGTCATTTGTTTTTTATCAGCAATATCAGAGGATTCATCAAGTGCTATGGCGTAGCAAGGCGCTCTCCTGAAAAATATAAAAAACACACATGTGCTTTTATTCCTTGGGGTCACAAATATTGTCGTTACTGTTTTTAATTGACATTATGTCTGGTTATTTTGACTATCCAGAACTGCTGATTTGATATACTATACTTGAATGTTCTAGATTCTAGAAAGAGCTGTTCGGAATATTGAACCATTTTATTAAAGTACTGCTAGCACTTACTATGCAGCTATTGTTCCTCTTTTTAATTTCAATAAGAACGTTTAATAGTATTACTCGCTGTTGATTTTTCTTTGTCAAAAAATTAAATGAAATCCATTCTAAAAACCATTTTTTAAATTACCTTGTAAGTATTTAATTTATAGTCTATAACAATTCATGTTCATAAACATAATAAAGAATTTAATAAAAAATAATGTTAATTGAATAAAATCTTTTTATACCTCGTATATTTATCCATTTTCTGTTATTTTGTTCAATTTCAGAACTTTGTTTTCCTTAAAAAACTGACATTATCCCACAATTACTTTGGAACTATACACCCCGAAGCATTTAATCCACTGCGCAGCATTACCAACATAGATCTATCGCACAGTGCTTTATATTCAATAAATGAAAAGATCGTGAAAACAAATCGTAAATTGCAACGCCTCAATTTGTCCGGAAACAATTTCGGATCCTTACGAAATAAACCAGTACTGCGTAGCCCCTGGTTACGTTCATTGAAACTGCAAAATGCAAAAATTACCCATTTATATCCCGAATTCTTTTTAGCATTACCAAATTTGCGTGAATTAGATGTTTCATCAAATCAAATGATAGCACTCAATATTGCCGCATTCAGAGGTCTCAGACGATTGGAGCACCTAAACCTTACGGGGAATTTTTGGGGTTGTCCACCGAATGTATTGAAAGTTGTTAAGCTACTGCAGAAGCGTGATATACAAATTGAATCGAAAGAATGTGATAAGGTTATACATGCGGATAATTGGAGCGAAACGCACAATGCGAGCACAACTGTACAGCATAATGCTTCTGATCCTGCACATCAGAACACATGGCATCATTTGTCACCGCTAGTTGATGATTCAGAGGATGAGGATCAGCTGGAGCCAAGTGAACTTGAGTTGGTAACGAACAAAATAGTATGCGAATTCGTTGAAACCGAAAAGACAGCAGATTGCAATACTACACCTGAAGAACTATGCTATAAATATCGGAAGTGCTTGAAAGATAGAATGTATGGCAAGAAAGTTGAAAGCGGCAATGATTTGTATTTTATATTTTTAATTGGCTTCGCCTTTGGCATTATATTTGTGATCTGCTTTGTTGCCTGTGCAATATGCCTCAAGCGTTGGTGTGCGGCGCGACGCAAGAGACCCGATACTACTGGTAAGTTAAAACGTGTGTGGGTGAATTGATCGTTATATCATATATTTTATATATTTTTCAGAAAACCACATCACAGAGTCTGAAGTCTCGCATACTGCACGCCCACTTATTCAATCATCTGCTTCAGCTGCACCAGCAACACGACGCCCAAGCGCATTGCCGCCTGCCACTACAGCATCAAGTCGACAAACATCAAGCCCTCGAAGAAATGCCAGCATGCCGACTTCTCTTATTAACCTATTTAATAATCCATTAAATCAACATTTACAAACATCAGATAGCAGAGAGCAGCAGCAAAGCACTGACAGAGGTCCAATTCCAACGGCACCCAGTTTCTCTAGTGAGGAGGACGCAGCTCAAGTGCCTGTTCCACTCAGTCGTCCGCATGAGGACCATAATGAAAGATCACAAGCAACTGTGACAACAGAGCCACCAGCCGTCGAATCAAATGATATACCTGACTATCCACCACCCTCGTATGGTGAAGTGATGGTTAATGTAAGAAAATAAATTTTAAGTTTAATTAAATAAATTAAGTAAAAAATGTAAGTGTTCTTAATGGTAGTGTAGAAAGTAAGTATTTTAAATTACTACATATAGTACCATTACATAATGGTTTATTATCGCTCAGCTAAGACTTTGTTTCATACTTTTGAAAGCAGTAATTTACCCAATCCGTAGTGAGAGAGCGTTTGATGAAAAATGGATGTGGTGAATACTAAATAATTCTCCTCGCTTGCACCGAATTAACATGTCACGCTAACTGTGCTATAAATCTAAGGGGGTCATCGGCGAAGCTGACGCTGGCTTTTGGCTGGTCGGACCTCCAAAAATAGTCAGGAGTTCTGAGCACCATAAACAAATGGCTTTGCATAGTCAAAGAACAAGAACGTTTCAAATCAAATCAAATCAAATCAAATCAAATCAAATCAAATCAAATCAAATCAAATCAAATCAAATCAAATCAAATCAAATCAAATCAAATCAAATCAAATCAAATCAAATCAAATCAAATCAAATCAAATCAAATCAAATCAAATCAAATCAAATCAAATCAAATCAAATCAAATCAAATCAAATCAAATCAAATCAAATCAAATCAAATCAAATCAAATCAAATCAAATCAAATCAAATCAAATCAAATCAAATCAAATCAAATCAAATCAAATCAAATCAAATCAAATCAAATCAAATCAAATCAAATCAAATCAAATCAAATCAAATCAAATCAAATCAAATCAAATCAAATCAAATCAAATCAAATCAAATCAAATCAAATCAAATCAAATCAAATCAAATCAAATCAAATCAAATCAAATCAAATCAAATCAAATCAAATCAAATCAAATCAAATCAAATCAAATCAAATCAAATCAAATCAAATCAAATCAAATCAAATCAAATCAAATCAAATCAAATCAAATCAAATCAAATCAAATCAAATCAAATCAAATCAAATCAAATCAAATCAAATCAAATCAAATCAAATCAAATCAAATCAAATCAAATCAAATCAAATCAAATCAAATCAAATCAAATCAAATCAAATCAAATCAAATCAAATCAAATCAAATCAAATCAAATCAAATCAAATCAAATCAAATCAAATCAAATCAAATCAAATCAAATCAAATCAAATCAAATCAAATCAAATCAAATCAAATCAAATCAAATCAAATCAAATCAAATCAAATCAAATCAAATCAAATCAAATCAAATCAAATCAAATCAAATCAAATCAAATCAAATCAAATCAAATCAAATCAAATCAAATCAAATCAAATCAAATCAAATCAAATCAAATCAAATCAAATCAAATCAAATCAAATCAAATCAAATCAAATCAAATCAAATCAAATCAAATCAAATCAAATCAAATCAAATCAAATCAAATCAAATCAAATCAAATCAAATCAAATCAAATCAAATCAAATCAAATCAAATCAAATCAAATCAAATCAAATCAAATCAAATCAAATCAAATCAAATCAAATCAAATCAAATCAAATCAAATCAAATCAAATCAAATCAAATCAAATCAAATCAAATCAAATCAAATCAAATCAAATCAAATCAAATCAAATCAAATCAAATCAAATCAAATCAAATCAAATCAAATCAAATCAAATCAAATCAAATCAAATCAAATCAAATCAAATCAAATCAAATCAAATCAAATCAAATCAAATCAAATCAAATCAAATCAAATCAAATCAAATCAAATCAAATCAAATCAAATCAAATCAAATCAAATCAAATCAAATCAAATCAAATCAAATCAAATCAAATCAAATCAAATCAAATCAAATCAAATCAAATCAAATCAAATCAAATCAAATCAAATCAAATCAAATCAAATCAAATCAAATCAAATCAAATCAAATCAAATCAAATCAAATCAAATCAAATCAAATCAAATCAAATCAAATCAAATCAAATCAAATCAAATCAAATCAAATCAAATCAAATCAAATCAAATCAAATCAAATCAAATCAAATCAAATCAAATCAAATCAAATCAAATCAAATCAAATCAAATCAAATCAAATCAAATCAAATCAAATCAAATCAAATCAAATCAAATCAAATCAAATCAAATCAAATCAAATCAAATCAAATCAAATCAAATCAAATCAAATCAAATCAAATCAAATCAAATCAAATCAAATCAAATCAAATCAAATCAAATCAAATCAAATCAAATCAAATCAAATCAAATCAAATCAAATCAAATCAAATCAAATCAAATCAAATCAAATCAAATCAAATCAAATCAAATCAAATCAAATCAAATCAAATCAAATCAAATCAAATCAAATCAAATCAAATCAAATCAAATCAAATCAAATCAAATCAAATCAAATCAAATCAAATCAAATCAAATCAAATCAAATCAAATCAAATCAAATCAAATCAAATCAAATCAAATCAAATCAAATCAAATCAAATCAAATCAAATCAAATCAAATCAAATCAAATCAAATCAAAACAAATCAAATCAAATCAAATCAAATCAAATCAAATCAAATCAAATCGAATCAAATCGAATCAAATCAAATCAAATCAAATATACATTAAAACAATATACATAAATAAAACTGAGTTTAGTTTAAATTAAACAAATAAAAAATAGTGGTAAGGATTAGCTTAATTTATTTTTATATATACTTTAAAAACATTTAATTTGTAGAAATACATACATAGGCTTCACATTTTATCACCACACTTGTACATTTTCCTAAGTTTAGAAATATCTCCTGGACTTAATTCTTCCCTTTGACCAATTACCACACCTTTCCTCTTTGGTATAATTGTCTGACGATTTTCGTATCCAAAAGCATTAGCTCTATAGTGCATAATGCTTCCATAATCATAGGGAACACCAAATTCAGTAACTATGTTAGCACCGAATTTTTCGAAATTTTGTTCATACCCATGTTTTATATTCTTTTCAACAATTGTAACAAATTCATCACGCTCTGAGGTACTTTGTTGATGATAAAAGCCCAGTGAATGAAGCAACTCATGAATAATGACACCATATTTGAAGCAACCTCCTTCATCTAAATTTACAATCTGAACTTGGCCCGTATATCCAACATCTGAATAGCAACCAAGGTCATCACTATGAATCCTGATGTAATCCTTTCTATCTGACGATGCTGGTACGAAGCGTAAGCAAGAAACTTGTTCGATCCTTTTCATGGCCTTTTTTACTAAACCGATTTTAGATTTATCTACATATATATGAGAGAAAAGTAAATAAAATGACCAATTAAGTATACATAGTTAAAATGTGGAATTCAATGTAAAGACAAATAGTTTCTACCCAACATTTATTGACATTTTAGATATATATATATATTTTAATACGGTTGGCAGCACTTTTTTGTTCCGACGGGTTTTAATTTTTACAACTTGTAACGCTAATATATACTCATAGTCCAATAAATAACATTTGCTTACAAATATTTAAATATGAAATGTATAAAAAATGCCACTTAAGTAGATAATCTGAAAAATTTTTTTTTTGTTAAGTTTTCGAGATAAAAATTTTTCAAATTTTTTTTTTTTTTTTTCATTTCTTAAGTCATATCTCAAGCCAGAAACGTCTATTGATGAGCAAAATTAGTCTTGGTCTTTATTCTTGATCTTGGTCTTGCTCACGAAGATCATCAAGGCCAAGACTGCTTTTAAGTCTTGTTAATAGATGTTTCACGCCCCTTTCAAGCATAAAATCATATCTCAACTCGAAATTTGGCATCTTAAGAACCCAACTGTTCTGTAAAAATAAGATTTGGAAATTTTGAATACTCAACAGTCTTTAGAAATGATTAGGATGCATCGAAAAAGTAGTGGCATTTCTTGTAAATTTTGGCTGTAAGCTAGTGTAATGCTCAAATGTTTTTATATAAAAAAATTATGATAATTAACAGTAGTTTGATCAAGAATTGTAAAATGCATATTCACCAAAAACGTCTCCAAATTTGTAAGGAACTGTTTTATTCGGCCAACGATCAGCTTCACTAACTAGACCATTACGATATGCAGTTGGATCATATAACATATCACCCTGAAATTTGCCAGCTATCAGTTCATAATCACTCTGAAGTTCTGTGGCCGCTAATTTTGTCGGTGCTGCTTCTACGATCACTTTAAGAACAAATGAACATATTCGTTGAAAAAATATCGGGAACTGTTGAAAAAAAATATTCCCGAAATACAGTAAAACATTTATGTACCCGATCCA
Organism: Calliopum simillimum; assembly: GCA_951812925.1. NCBI lineage: Eukaryota > Metazoa > Arthropoda > Insecta > Diptera > Lauxaniidae > Calliopum > Calliopum simillimum. Next base: position 34,966,718 of record OX638369.1, read on the forward strand.
CATTAAAAATCTTGAAAAAATAACGCACACGCGTTTAAAAGATGACTGGTCAAAAGCATTACAAGAACTGATGAACCCTTTCCGATTCGCTGAAATTTGGTAAATGGTTTCGTTTCATACCAAAACCTATTAAAATGATAAAAAACTCTGCGTTTTTTTATGGATTTTAGGTAGGAAAATCGGTAAATTGTGACAAATGCACTTTCACATAATTGTCCATGACTTGAACATTTCTTAGCCGATTTTCATGCTTAGATTATTTTTGCAAAGATTTTGAATTAGGATATAAGCATAAGGTACATTTTCCGTATTTGGTAAAAAGTACTAAATTAAGTACTAAAATTACAAAAAACGCTCTATGACCTACGTTTTTCACTTTCCAAAATATATTTAGTGAAAAGAAAAAAATAGCCCTTCATATGGAGCCCTATGCTCCTCCTAGGAGTTAAAGGAGAATACATAAATATGAACCAAAAATTACGACGGTATGCCTTACGGTTTAAAAGTTGGGACTTCTTTAACTTTTCAAAGCATGTTAATTGACCGAAACTGCATCACAAAACTCACAAAAATGGTCCATAACTAGGACATTTCTTAACCGATTTTCATGTTCTGACATATTTAGGCAAAGTAGTAAATCAGGCAATTCGCAAAAGTAAGTTTTCTGCTATGTAAAAAGTTAGTAAGTACTTTGTTTAGTACTTTTTGAGTACTAAGATTAATAAAAACGCTCCATATCCAACTTTTTACATCTTTTAACATATTTTTTCTAGAAAGAATACAAAACTATCTTTTGTATACATAGATGGTATCTTTATCATATTTCGAGCAATATTGTTCTTAATGTTTCACAATCTACTTGTACATCAGTTTCAAAGTCTTGGTTAAAAAATTATAACTCCTAAACCGGTGAAGATATCAACTTTGTATTGGATTCATATGAATCTTCTTATAGAAAAAATAGTTTAAGAAGATCTTAAAAGTAGACCATCGGTAGTAATCACTAGTAAGAGTGGTGCCTTTGACCTGACCAACATTTAAATGCCCTACGCTGTACGGCAAGTGCCACGCCCTCTTGACCGAATTCAATTAGTTTTTGCCTAGATCTTGCACTAACCATTTTAAGTTTCTATGCGAAATTTGGTTTTATTACCTCAAATAACTCTTGCACTACAGAAGTATAGTAAGTAAATTTTGCTTGTTTGTGATATGCCGCGCCCTCTTGTTTGAGTTTGCCTAGTTTTTTCTCAGAACTTGTACTTACTGTCCTTAGTGCTTGAGTGAAATTTGGTATCGGTTATCTCAAAAATGGTTTCAGTATAGCATTTGGAAACTTTTGCTTGTATAGGAGGTGCTACGCCCTCTTGTCCGAAATCGTCTATTTTTTGCTCAGAGCTTGCACTTACTAACCGCAGTAATAGAAAAGGACTTTTAGTAATTTCGAATTTTAAAAAATTCAGCAATCAGTAAAAGGCACATTTCTTCGTTTTCTGTGGACCAATTGCAGGAAAAATAAAACGAAAACTTTTGACTTTTTTCAGTATTGGTACAAACCATTTCAAAACGATCAAGATTTTTTTTATGGCATCCGATTTGGCTATAAATTGGCATAAGCAATAGTTGCATAGTGGAAAAAATTATTACCAAATATTTTTTCAAAATTTAAAAAAATGGCGGAGATATGGGACTTTGAAATTTTTAGGTTAGTTTTTTTTGAGAAGCTATAACTTCGGTTGCATTTATCCAATTTTCAATTTTATAGTGTTAAATGATTTGTCTTAAAACAGGCTTTAAAATAAAAATTAGCAAACATTTTTTTTATTTTTTTTATATAGTTTACACTGAAAAAAAAAATTTAAATTGAGTTTCCCAAAATACGTCCTTTTTAATATTTTTTATTTTTCTTGTAAAAAAAGCTACAAGTGTAACTTACCAGTCCTCCAAAAATTGGAGTGGGCCTCCCAGTGGTTCTCCAGAAAAACAATAAAATGTAGCTTTTGCCGCAATTTTTCAGTACAATTTTTTTGAATTTGAAATTTTTAATTAAACGTTAATTTGAATTTGAAAAAAGTGCGTTGGTACTTATATTAGTACTATACAAGCAAAAAAACAGTCAATAAACTATTTTCAGCATTTGAAATTTTTTTTTAATAAAAATTTTATATTATAAAAATGTACTGAAAAATTGGGGAAGATGCTACATTTTATTGTTTTTCTGGAGAACCACTGGCAGGCCCACTCCAATTTTTGGAGGACTAGTAAGTTACACTTGTAGCTTTTTTTACAAGAAAAATAAAAAATATTAAAAAGGACGTATTTTGGGAAACTCAATTTAAATTTTTTTTTTCAGTGTAAACTATATAAAAAAAATAAAAAAAATGTTTGCTAATTTTTATTTTAAAGCCTGTTTTAAGACAAATCATTTAACAATATAAAATTGAAAATTGGATAAATGCAACCGAAGTTATAGCTTCTCAAAAAAAACTAACCTAAAAATTTCAAAGTCCCATATCTCCGCCATTTTTTTAAGTTTTGAAAAAATATTTGGTAGTAATTTTTTCCACTATGCAGCTATTGCTTATGCCAATTTATAGCCAAATCGGATGCCATGAACAAATTTCTTGATCGTTTACACATGGTTTGTACCTATTTTGAAAGTTGTTCGCGTATATTGGATTTGTCGACAATAAAAAACTCATATTGCTCTATATAACTCACTGTATAAAAATCTTAAATGAATGTTAACTAGCAAGATAAAAGAAATTCCTAAAAGCTGCATCGCGATTACTTTACTAAACAAAAGGTACAAACTAAAAAGGTTTAAAAAGTACATCATATATTTATAGGTAAAAAAATCATTAAAAATTATTTTGCATTTAATAACCCACAGCTAATATATTTATGCCGTTACTAATTAATTGAATAATTTGATGTCAATAACATTAGTTTACAGCCAAAATATACCAGAAATGCCACTAGTTTTTTCCGAAGCGTTTTGGTCTCCTTAACACAAAAATTTAAAAAAAAAAAATGATATGGATACTTAGGTTTTCGAAACATGAATTTTTGAAATTTTTTTTCGTTTTTTTCGAAAAAGTAATCAAATTTCTAACAATCGCCTTTTACCTTATTATCAAAACGGATAAGTGGCCTAAGTGTAATTGGTCAGAATATATGAAAAAAGTCGATTTTTTTGGTCAAAATAAAAATCGAAAATTCACTCAATATCAATAAATGAGTAATTTTTATTTACTTATCATGGTCCAACTAATCAAAACAAAAGTGAATCGTTCGAATAACAAGAAAATTTTGCACGAGAAAAATACAAAAATTTAATAAAATTTGAATTTTGGTTAATTGGTTTTTACTTCGATATTTATCAATAGATTTTTCTCATTTTTACTTTAATATCTTTTCAAAGGTGAGACTTATGTGTTCCAAGTAAGAAAGAATTTTTAATTAATTTTTTTCTATTTTTGCGCATATATTGAGTGAATTTTCGATTTTTATTTTGACCCAAAAAATCGACTTTTCTCATATATTTTGAGCAATTACACTTAAACCATTTATTCCTTAGAAAATAATATTTATTTTTTTTTTTATTTATTTATTTAGACAATAATTACATTAGTACAATAAGAACAATATCTTTAGCTGTACATCAAATTTCTAGTGGTCCATTTGGTAAATTTAATTTGCCAACAATATTAATATTAGTAGATAATAACATAAAACAGCGTTACAAATTGTTAAAAAGAACGAATGGGGTGCATGGATACTAATAACAGGTCATTCAATAAGTCCGTAGGATAAGTAAGAAAAAAACAAAATTTTGACAAAACTCGATATTATTATTCAACATAGTTTTGCCTTCGAGGGCGATACAACGAATATAGCGATTTTCCAACTTTTTGATACCACTTTTATAGTACGATTTCTCTTTCTCGCCGAAATAGGTCTCAGTTTCAGAGATTACTTCATCATTGGACTTAAATTTCTTTCCAGCAAGCATTCTCTTGAGATCTGAAAACAGGATAAAGTCACTGCGTGCTAAATCTTGAGAATACGGTGGGTGGGTCAGCAATTCGAAGCCCAATTCATTCAATATTGCCATAGTTTTCATCGATTTGTGACACGGTGCATTGTCTTGGTGAAACAACACTTTTTTCTTTGGCAAATGTGGCCGCTTCTTTGCGATTTCAGCCTTCAATCGATCCAAAAGTGCACAGTAATAGTCGCTGTTGATGGTGGTTCCTTTTTAGAGATAGTTGATGAATATTATTCCCTTCGTATCCCAAAATACAGACGCCCTTATCTTACTGCCCAATTTTTTCGTCTTTGCTCGCTTTGGATTCGGTTCGTCGACTGCTGTCCACTCAGCTGACTGTATTTTGGATATTGGTGTGTAATAGTGAAGCCATGTGTCATTCTTTGTCACATATCGACGATAAAATTCGATTTTATTGCGGCTTAACAGCGCCAAGCACTCCTCTGAAGCATCAATTCGTTGTTGTTTTTGGTCTACTGTGAGCTCACGCGGCAGCCACTTTGCACTGTGCTTTTGCATACCCAAATGTTCATGTAAAATGGTAAAAACACTACCATCTGATATCTTTACAATGTCAGCTAGCTCGTGCACCTCCAATTTGCGATCGTTCATAACCAATTTGTGGATTTTTTGGAATAACAGCCTCATTTGAGCGTCAATTGCGCTCTGCATAATTTGTGCTGGTACAACCACGTTTAAATTCAGCAATCCACTTTTCTACCATTTGTATCGATGGAGCAGGCTTCAGATAAGGTTTATTAAGCCGTTGTTTGGTTTTCACTGTATTTTTTTTCATCAAAATGCAATGCTTTATCAAAGCTCGTAATTTACTTTTTTCCATTTTTATTTCACTTACGAAAGTTGCTTCACACAAAATGCTATAACTCACGAATCAATAGTCAGATTGCTGTCAAATTTATACAAGTATCGTTTGAAGGTTAGTATGTACTATGTACTATGTATGTCATCCTACGAACTTATTGAATGACCGTTAAATATAATATAAAAAAATAAATAATAATAATAAATAAAAATAACATATTAATGTTACGAAAAATGAGGAAAGACAAAATGCTTTAAGTTGTTGAAGTTACTTATGGCTTTAATATTACCAGGCAAAAAGTTTCAGATTCTAATGGCGTTGATAAAGAATAATCTTGTGGAAGTGTATAATTTGTGCTTAGGTACGATTAGATTATTGGAACTTACAGAAATGCTAAAACGAAGTTTTTTATACAGATACAGAGGAGCTTTAACGTGAATAATTTTATGCAAGAATATGTAATTTCTGTCCATTTCAACTCAACAGAGTATCCAAGAACCTTAGTGTTCCAAGCTGATACATGGTCATATCTTCTCAGCCCATATACATAGCGCGTGGCATTGTTAAGCGCAACATGAACCTTATGTAGTGGCCTTGAATCCAACTTACTATAAACGACTTCAAAATAAGTAAAGTAGGGAACTATGAGTTGTTTAACCAGCCTAAGCTTCATTTTAGTGGGCGTGAAGTCAGCTGACAAACGTAAACATCTAAGCACCATATAAATTTTGTTAATAACATCGTTAATGTGTGAAGTGCAAGAGAGATCGGATGTCAAGTTATAACCCAGGCATATAGCTTTACTAACCATTTTGAGCTCAGAGTTACCTACACAGAGAGGAGCAAAATTTTCCACAGTAGGTTTCACAAGCGAAATTCGAAGTACTTACATATGATTTATTCGGATTCAAGCAAAAATCATTGCTTGGAGTCCAATTGCTTACCGCCGACAAATCCTCGTTGAATCTATGTGTAAGATCATCAACTAAGCCAATACGACGTGACATGTACATTTGAGTGTCATCAGCAAATGCTTTCATTTTTACATTACTACACACCCTGAATATGTCCCAACACGAGCCTTGCGGAACACCAGCACGAAAAAAATTATTTTCAGAGAAAATATTATTAATCTTGAGCTTTTGCACTTTTTGTACTTTTGTTTGAATAACAACTAATTAGTCGTAGTGAGTTACCACAAAAACCAAAATAAAACTTTAATTTTTTACATAAGATAGAGTGGTTAACACTATCGAAAGCCTAAGAAAAATCGAGAAGACTTAGCAACATCAGCTGATCCAAATCATAAGGACAGCGTATGTCATCAATGACTTTCGTCATAGCAGTAGAGCAGCTATGTCTTGTCCGGAAACCTGACTGGAAAGGCGATAAGAGGTTATTTTGATTTAAATGTTGTGATATTTGAAAATGGATTCAAATACCTTAAACAACCATGGCAATATGCTTATAGGACAAAAATCAGATCAGATAGATGCAGATCGATTTTTAGCTGCAGGAATAACAACAGAAGCTTTCCATAAATTTGGAAAGCAAGAAGTTTTTTGCTAGTTTCTTCTTCCGATAAGTGAACGCGAACTCGCCGAAAACATTTCATGTTGATGCAGTGTCATGGTGGTAGATCCAAGTCTTAGCCATGGTGATAAAACGATGCAAAAAATCCTTTTAAACTTTCTATAACATACGCAACAGAATTAAGTATTTGGTATTGAAGCCTAAAGTACAAACGAACTGACACTCGAACATTTTTAAGTACAATAACTTACAGCTCTGATTTTAATTAACTTCACTAATTATTTAGGTTGTATTATTTGGGTTTCATTAATTTGATAATAATAGTTTCATTAATTGGTGAAAGTTTCTTATTAGTGATGGATTGTTGGAACAGCATTTTGGTGTGAAATAAATTTTAATTACAAAGTTATGTTCTAAAAATTTGCAATTTTACCGAAATATGGACCAATTTTTTTCTTCTGTACAATGATGTTTTCAAAATTTCGGCGTTCCCAAAAATTGGATCAAATTTTAAAATTTTGAACAGCTCTAGTGATGCATCATTGGCCCAAAAGTTAGAAAATTACTCCAAAAATTTGAACATCGGATATGACAATCGCGAGATGAAGGGGCGCACACTGGTTCAAAAACCTTAAAAGCTGACCGAAAGTCGTAAAAATTAATTTTTTTAATCAACTTTTAACAAACAGACTGTATTGATTAAATGATATTTATAGACCTTTAAAAATCAATAAGAAACATTCAGGTATAGCTACAACGCTCTTGGGATCCCTCCTAAAGTACGCTTCTCAGACGCAAAAATCTATGAGTTCAAAGTAAAAATTATGTGATCATTGTGAAAATTCTCTGGTAACCGTAAGCCTGAACCGATTTGAATACGTATATGTAATCTCTTTGTAAAAAGTTGTACTTCTTTGATGATTGTATTAACTTAAAATCAAATTATTTCGCAAAATAAGTTAGTAAAGTTGATAAAAAAAAAACCAGAATTAATTTTTTCTGCGAGGTACTGCCAAATTTTTTATTTTTTTAAGAAGATAGTAACCCTTTCTAACACACAAAAAAAAACTTGATATGCCCTTTTCATTTGACGCTAAATTTTGAAAAAATTCCCACGTATGTATTCTTTGGAGAATTCCAAGCATTTTTTGTCTAATGCACTTTTTTCGTAAGTTTCCTGGCTTTTGAGTGAAAAATCGTATTTCCGACCTCGTTTTTGAAAAACGTAAAAAAATCAATTTTTGGAACGAATATTATCTATACACCAAAAAAAAAAAAAAATTGTTTTTAAGCGCCAAAATTTTTTTAAGAACATAATCTTTATTTCTAAACTTTAGAATCTAAAGCATTCTTGGGAATCCATTTACTAATGAAAAAGAAGTTATGACCAAAAAACTTGTTTTTTTAGCCAAAACACTCAGGCCTTCAGTGAAATCAAAAGTGCTCCATTGGTTTTTCTCAGAATGACAAAGAAATGATGCAGATATTGTTTTTACGAGTCCTTCTAACTTTTAAGTCGATTTTGGGATAATTTTATCGAAAGAAGATTTTATTGTGTGTAATTTTAAATACTTAAAATAATACCTAATAGACGGAGAGCCAGCGCTTGGTTGACCCTCCTCATAGTATCAAAGCTGAATTTTTTTTGTGAGTGTTCTTCCAATAGTAGGTATGAACTTCTATTCTAGTGAATTCCTGAGAGGTGGTGCCTACGTGAGATATCGGGCGCAAAAGGTCGAGAAAAACAGTTTTTTGCAAATATCTCGCTAACGGTTTTATCTACAAAAAAAATAGCTTCAACAATTTTATAGCTCATTAAATTTTATATCGAAAAGTGGTGCAAACTGTTTTCGCACGACCTATAGTTTAGGAGATATGGTCCAGTGAAATTGGACTTTCCAACCCAACATATAAAATCCATAATTTTTTACTTCTAGTCGGCCTATTTTTTAGTTTCATATTATGCACCAAAATTCGAGACCGATTTCACTGTCCTACAAAAAGTTATTCAGGCACAAAGGTCGAGAAAATTAGTATCTCGCTAACGCTTATTTCTACAAAAAAATGGTGCTCCAAAATTTTGCAGCTCAGAAAATTTCATATCAAAAAGTGGTGCAAATTATTTTCGTACGACCCACAGTTTAGGAGATAAAATCAGTTTTTTGAAAATTGATTTTGAAATTACTATAACTATGCCTACGTCATGGTATCAAGGCTGCATTTTTTTGTGGGTATTCTTCCAATAGTGGGTTCTAACTTTTGTTTCAGTCAAACCGTGAGAGGTGGTGCCTTCCAGAGATATCGGGTGCAAAAGTCGAGAAAATGAGTTTTTTTAATGTTGATTTTGAAATTACTATAACTATGCCTACGTTATGGTATCATGGCTGCATTTTTTTGTGGGTATTCTTCCAATAGTGGGTACTAACTTTTGTTTCAGTCAAACCGCGAGAGGTGGTGCCTTCCTTAGATATCGGGTGCAAAAGTTGAGAAAATCAGTTTTTTTAAAAATGATTTTGAAATTACTGTAACATTGCCTACGTCATGGTATCATGGCTGCATTTTTTTATGGGTATTTTTCCAATAATGGGTAGTGACTTTTGTTTCAGTCAAACCGTGAGAGGTGGTGCCTTCCTGAGATATCGGGTGCAAAAGTCGAGAAAATCAGTTTTTTGAAAATTGATTTTGAAATTACTATAACTATGCCTACGTCATGGTATCAAGGCTGCATTTTTTTGTGGGTATTCTTCCAATAATGGGTACTGACTTTTGATTCAGTCAAACCGTGAGAGGTGGTGCCTTCCAGAGATATCGGGTGCAAAAGTCGAGAAAATCAGTTTTTTTAATGTTGATTTTGAAATTACTATAACTATGATCGATATCTCGCGAAGGCACCACCTCTCACGGTTTGACTAAAACAAAAGTTGGTACCCACTACTGCAAAAATAGCCACAAAAAAATTCAACCATGATACTATGACGTAGGCGTAGTTATAGTACTTTGAAAATCAACACTCATATTACTATGTACACTTGTATGCGGAAAATACCTTAAAATAGGATATCTCCTAAACTGTGGGTCGTACGAAAATAATTTGCACCACTTTTTGATATGAAATTTTCTGAGCTTCAAAATTGTGGAGCACCATTTTTTTGTAGAAATAAGCGTTAGCGAGATACTAATTTTCTCGACCTTTGTGCCTGAATAACTTTTTGTAGGACAGTGAAATCGGTCTCGAATTTTGGTGCATAATTTGAAACTAAAAAATAGGCCGACTAGAAGTAAAAAATTATGGATTTTATATGTTGGGTTGGAAAGTCCAATTTCACTGGACCATATCTCCTAAGCTATAGTTCGTGCGAAAACAATTTGCATCACTTTTCGATATGAAATTAAATGACCTACAAAATTGTGGAAGTTATTTTTTTTGTAGATAAAACCGTTAGCGAAATATTTCCAAAAAAACTGTTTTTGTCGACCTTTTGCGCCCGATATCTTACGTAGGCACCACCTCTCAGGAATTCACTAGAACAGAAGTTCATACCTACTATTGGAAGAACACTCACAAAAAAATTCAGCTTTGATACTATGAGGAGGGTCAGCCAAGCGCTGGCTCTTAGTCTATAAGAATTTCAGAACGGAAATTTTATCACTAGTTTATTCATATTTACTTATGTGGTAACTTGAAAAATTAAAGTCTAACTTTTCGTGTATTCTTTAAGGGCACGACAGATTGAATGTTTTTTTTATATACCCAGATTTTTTTTTTTGTAATACAACAAAATACAAAATCACATAAAAACAGAAATGCTGTAAAAACTAAGGAAATAACAATAAAAACAATGTAGGAATAAATGAAGAAATCTCTTGTGTTAATTTGTAAAATACGTTCTTGCGTTGTTCTCCAGCAATTAACACCAGAAATACAAAAGAACGTAACGCAACGCAACAGTCGTTAGCATAAACAGCGCAATCTGACTGCGAGAAGCAAATCATTCCGTAAGAAAAAACGCATAAAATAAAGAAAACAAATGTTAATCCATGGTCTGGGTTTTATATCTTTAAGAGAAATGGAGAAACTTGCAAAGAAATGTATGTTCTTTCTTTTTTTAAGAAAAGTCATATTCCTGGATATACATTAAGTTACTAAAGCAACCCCAAAGGAAGTGAGAATTGCTTTATGTAAAGGGTTCCCACAATCTTTGGTAAATTTACCAGGAGTATACTATCCCAAGCTAGTTGAAAGCCATACTAGTAGTAGTTTCGGCTGTGAAGACTGAGTGGAGACTTTATCATGCTACGGCAGTCACGTTCGCTTGATTTTTCGAATTGAATTTGTACTTTTTTGGGCCTACGGGGATATTCATGCTGGCTGTCTTTTCGAAATAAACAGCAAGTAAAGCGCAATCTCGATATCGCATTGAGCTGCATCAGGGTGTTGTGATCCAAAGAATGACAGAAATATTTACCATTCCAAGTGATGCATTTGCGTCCAACGATTTGATTCGAATATATGAAGTTAAACACGCCAAGCGTACCAATTGCAAATTTTGTTGTCTCCGATTTCGCTCAAATTTGGCAATATGGTAAATCCGGTGTGCAAAAATAATAGTTCAGGAGGGTCCTAGTGCCATTTGTTGTTAAAATACAGGGTGTTGAAGTTGGCGTTTTTACTCATTTTCATGAAAAGGGTGTTTTTTTTTTCAAAAAAATTAAAGCTTTTTGTAAGTTTGTAAATTTATATATCTAAGTAACTGGTCCCATTCATTTCTAAGTGTTCTTTTTATAAAAAAAATATTACTTGGTGAAAAAAATTTTTTTTCACCAAAATTTTTTAGACTTTAAAATACTTTGGAATTTTTTTAAAAGAGCCCCCTTAAATTTTTTTTTTAAAAGTACTTTTAATTAAAGCATAATTTATAAGCTTTAAAATGATGTATGACTCAAGATGGGATTCGGTCGCTAGATGAGAGTTTTTGGCTTTTGAAGGCCCGCTGTAGGCAAAACTCATTGTTCACTCTAGAGGAAGGAATCACACGGAAAAAGTGAAAAATTTAAAAAAAAAAAATTTAAAAAAAAAGTTTAAAAAAATTCCAAAAAAAAAATCACACGTATTTCTTGAACGATTCTAAGCATTTTATGCCTAGTACACTTTTTTCGTAAGATGCCTTCCTTCTGAGTAAACAAAGAGTTTTGCATGCAAAAGCCAAAAACTCTCATCTAGCGACCGAATTCCATCTTGAGTCATACATCATTGTAAAGCTTATAAATAATGCTTGAATTTTAAGTACTTTAAACAAATTTTATGGGTTTTTTTTTTTAAATTCAAAAGTATTTTTAAGTTTCAAAAATTTTGTTGAAAAAATTTTTTTTTCACCGAGTCTTACTTTTTTTAAAAAAAAGGACAATTAAAAGTAAATGGGAACGGTTACTTAGATATATAAATTTACAAACTTTGGTGTAAACTTTAATTTTTTGAAAAAGCACCCTTTTCATGAAAATGAGTAAAAACGCCAACTTCAACACCCTGTATTTTAACAACAAATGGCCCAAGAACCAAACCCTGCCGGATTATTGTTCTTGCGCACTGTATTTACCAAAATTTTCAGCAGGTACGCTTGGCGTGTTTTGCTTCATACTCGTACATATGTATATAAAATTCTGGCGTAATTTCCATTTTGTTTTGCAAATATAGCCAAAACTAACTAAGAAATAACACCAGAAAAGTTTTTGGCTTTATTTCCAAAATAAACGCCATAATTTTGTATTTAGATTTTTCTGGGGTTATTTCCAAAAAATTTTCTAGCTTCATTTCCTATGGCGTTATTTGCTTTTTGTGAACTTAATAATTTTTGGAAATAACGCCAGAAAAGTTTTTGGCTTTATTTCCAAAACGAAATGGAAACAACGCCAGAACATTTTTTGGAAATAACGCCAGAAGAATCTTCATACAAAATTCAAAATTCTGGAGTTATTTCCTATGGCGTTATTTCCGGGAGCCATTATCGAAGTAAAGTGGAATATATTTTCTAGAACTTTTTCAAGATTTGAAGTTTGAAGACGAATTAAATCACTTATATTGTTAACATTCGAACTTGTTAACGCGATATCTAAGTTCTTTGAGATCTTTCATATCCAAATTTTTTAAAAAAGCCAGAAGAAATACATGTTTCGGCAAGTAGTTCAAAGGACCTGTAATATTCGGATGGTTTACGGTCTCCGATTTCCGAATCTGATAAGATATTCTCAAGTTTTCGTTGTTCGCTTTAAGAATTAAAGTTTTCGTACATTTATTATAACGTCTTGTGGTAGTGCAGTGATTATGTGTTCTTAATTTGTGTTGTCTTGTGTGATACTTTTTGTAGCAGATTGCATTTCGGGATGGAAGCTGGACAGTTTAAACAAAATTGGCAATTGGCAATTAACTGTGGGGAGCCTACTTGCTATAAGCCATCTCTGATCTGAAAGTGGGTGAAATATCGCCGTTGCGCGTGGAACTTCCCATACAAGTAAAATACGTAAAATGCTATATCTCGCAAATGTTCCTAGATATTTTAATGAAATTTGGTATGTAGGAACTGCTTATCAATTCCTTTTAATAACCAAAAAGTGGGCGGTATCGAAAAAGTGCCACGCCCTCTTTTTAACCATTGAAAATTTAAATTCAGTATTACTCGAAAACGACTCCAACAATTTTAATGATAATTTAGGAGATGTTACCACTGCAAACAAGGATAAATATGTGATATAACGTTATATCAGGAAAATACGTTGTAGGGCGTGGCACCGCCCACAAAAAATATAATACGCTATAAAAAGAAAACTACTAAAGCAATCTTTTTGAATTTAACTGCAGGGAGTCTACTTGCTATTAGGCACCTATGACCTGAAAGTGGGCAAAATATCGCCTGTGTGCGTGGAACCTCCCATACAAGTAAAACACATTAAATGCTATTTCTCACAAATGGTACAACATATTTTGATGAAATTTAGTATGCGGATCTGTATCATGAGTATCTAAATCATAACGAAAAGTAGGCTTTGTTCAATAATTGCCACGCCCACTTTTTATCAAAAGAATAATTTTGGTTAATAACTCAGGTACAAAAGAAACAATGGAATGAACTTTTTAATTCTTATATTTAATTCTTCAATTCTTATGTACTTTTTGACGCTGAATCCGTCTCCATTGCAGAACTTTCATTACACCTGCAGGATTTTGAAATATCCTTGCTTGAATTTGAAGAAAACGCTGTACAGCATAGCTACAAGAAAAGGTAAAATTCTTTTTTATTAATAGCATCGAATAGCCACAATCTTCCTTATCAAAATATCGTTTCGGATTTTTGCAATAGGACTCTTATAAGATATTTCAGCTCCCATACAAATGACGAAATATTTTGAGTTTGTGGTATGTCCCATTTATTTATTTTAGGGCATTCTATTTCACCAAAAAAAAAATTTGAGTTTTTTAAATTTTTCTATACCATTCGATATTTTCCGAGTTTTTTATTATTATTATTCTCGTCGGTTTATTTATCATTTTGAAAGCATGATCATTAGAGGTGAAAAGGTATAAGTTTCATAACAAAAAATTGCAATGAATAAAAACATCGACTAAAATAATAAAATCAGATTGTTGACCGAGCAAGGGTCGGTCTCCAGGTACTATTTTATTATAATGTATATATTTTTATATATTTTATACGAGTATATAGTGTATTTATCTTAGTGGTTGATAAAAATTACCTTGATGTTGATATTGCTGGAAGTTGGTGGCCAAACAACTCGTCGTAATGGCTCGTTTCTGTTTGACTGGGAAATGATTTCCTTTTTTTATAATTATAGAGGCCTTCGTTGACTTTGTTAATGTGCTCCTGGCAGGAACGCCAATTGTTGTCCTTATTGTGGTTGATTTAATTAATTTATTTAAAAGCTTATTTGTTTAAAATAATTTGATTTTTTTTATAATGTATTTTACAGTAATTCAAATCTTTGTATGATGACTTTTTATTTAAATTTTTATATTGACAATTGAAAAATTTTGATAGAACTGAATTTGAAAAATAGAAAATTTTAACTTAAAATACTACTGTGATTATCAAACTTGTAAAGTATATAATATAATAAAGTGCCTACAGATAAATTGCGGGGCATATACAAGACATTTTTATATATAGTGTACTTGTTTTTACTCGCACATTTTACACTGAACTGAAGTGTTTGATCCATACAATTCAAATTCACACTGATTTCATTTTGACTACTTCGGTGTCACTGTTTTGTTTTATCAGCGTAAAAAAAACTGATTATAACAAATACTTCAGTGCACTGTATTTTATACAAACAAATACTTCAGGGCACTGTTAAAAGTGCGAGCAGTAAAACTACAGTAAAATTTATGAAATGATTATAGTAACTTTCATACAGAGAGAGCGTAAGCAAAAAAGAGGCATAAGAAGAGATCCAAAGACTACTTTTGTCAGTAAAGTAGCATTTTGTAGTGTACACTGCAACTACAGTATATGAACAGGTCTGTACAGTTTTTGTTTTTTCTTCTTTCAAATCCAAAACTAGCCTTGAAACGAAAAGCTAAAAAACTACAACAAGACGTCTTGTGTAGACCCATAATAAACAGTTAAACTTCCAAGGTAGGAGGAAACGCGGTCATTCGAAGACATTCAGAGAGAGCGATGAAGGGCCTCTTACCTGAGAGTAGAAACAAGACATAAAAAGCATATGTTTTCAGTCCCGTTATCAAAATCTAGCATATGCTGAGGGAAATTGAAATTCGATTAAAAAATTAAGGTAAACAGTTGAAGTAATTGCCATATTGAAGGAAACACTTCCTATTTTTCATTGACTTTAACTTTTGGCTGGGTCTGTGCAAATTTAAGTCCAGATAAGATTACACTTAGCTGTCAATTATTCATTTAAAACGCTAAACTGAAGATATCGTGTCAGCTATCAGATTACCATTATTATATGCTCTGATTTGTTATAAATTGTTTGATAAGTGACTATAAATATTAAGTTCTACGTATTGTGTTTTTCACTAGTACCGAAGTGACTGTGACTGGACTTGGTTTGTGCACTACTCTATTTTAAGGTCTTAAAATGAAATTTATTTTAGCACTATTAGCAATCTATATGCTTGTGGCAATCACACAAACAGCACCAGTCATCGTTGAAGAAGATTATGAACTCATCGGTGGATTCTTTCAAGGTGACATGGAACTCGAGATGACACGCAATGGTGTCATTAAAGAAACATATCGCTGGCCTGAGCACAAAGTCTACTACAAAATTGATGAGATATTTGGTGAGTTCAAAGCATGTACTTTATATATACGAGTGTAATTAGTCTGTTTGTTTACTCCAAGCGAACAGACTAATTAAAAGATAACGAAAACTATATATTATCAACTTTTCATTTACAGATGAAGAACACACCACTCACATTAAACGCGGAATGACAAAGATCGAAGAAGTCTCCTGCATACGTTTCCATCCAGCTACAGAGAATATAACCAATTATATTAACATTCTTGGTGCACCTAGCGGTTGTCATTCACAAGTTGGCTATCAGAACAAATTACAAACTTTGAACTTACAAGTTGGTCCATTAGATGCGGGTTGCTTTAGATTGGGTTCCATCATGCATGAGTTTTTACACGCATTGGGTTTTCATCATCAACAAAGTGCCGCAGATCGTGATGATTTCGTACGAATTGTGGAAGAAAATATAATCGATGGTAAAGAACACAATTTTAGCAAGTACGATGAGGGCGCCGTCACCGATTTTGGTATTCCCTACGATTATGGCAGCATTTTACATTATAGTGCCAAGGCTTTCTCAAACAATGGGGAAAAGACGATTGTTCCATTGCTGGATGAAAATATTGAAATTGGTCAACGTCGTGGTATGAGTCGTGCCGATATTGATAAGCTTAATATAATGTATAGGTGTCCAATAAAAATTTGAATTGTAGAAAAAGTAATATTGATGAAAAAGTTTACATATTAAATTGCTGGCAAAAATTCAAAATATTTGACAGACATTCGCAAGTGCAATATTACCGGATTTATTGAAAAAGTTAATATCGAAAATGGTGTTTGAAATAAAGCGGAGAGTGTTCTGGCACCAGTTATTAATTGTTATGATACGTCAAAGGAAAATTTTGCAAATTTAGCAGAATATTTTTGTCCTTTCGATTGAAGAGGGACAGAAATGGAGTTTAGAAAATCAGGTCTTATAAAGACTAAAAACCTAATTTGGAAGACATTTAAAAAATTTATTTCCAATAATCGACGAGAAGATTCCAAGACTTTATTTTAGAAGGCTCCGGTGAGTTTTGTCCACTCAAAGTGTTTGGACCATATTTCCAGAGAAAAATGTTTTTTTTTTAAATCTGTTGGAAAAGATCGCATATAAATTTAGAAAGACATTGAATCCAGCGCTATCGTAGACAGAAATAGAGAGGTATTAGACTGATTCAAAAGTTATGATTTTTAGAAATTCTAAAAGATTATGTCCAATAAGTAATCTAAGGATTTTGTTGATGTTCATTTAGAAGTTGTTTAAAGTGGTTTTATGAAAGATCTTTTTAAAATGGGGTTTTTACCATATAAAGACCTCAAATTACCGCGAATTATCATGTTTAGATATATTACATAGAAGTTTTTTCTACAAAAAATTACTTTTTTTCGAGAAAGTCTGATTTGCTAAATTCAGTGCATCACCCTCGAAAAATGATTTTTGAAGAATACTTTCCATATGTCTAAAATTGATAAATCGCGGTCCAAAATAGGGTGCCACATATTTGAAAATAACTGGTTTTTTTACGAAAAAGTCACATTTGCTGAGAATGTACTCTGCCACTCTGATGTTTGCAGTAAGATTTAGAAATTTATATACTGTAATTGCGCACAGCGATCTAAAGAATTCAATACTTGAGGCATAGGTTCCAATTTGCTATACATGAAGTCACAAGTTACAATTTATCCTAGTTTAAATAAATATAGTCTTTACCTTGTGTATAATTTTAAAATAAGTGAATAATTACTACAATTCGATAAAACTAAAAAAATACAAATTTTTATTAGAAAACGTTTAACTCGCATTTTACATGATCTTACTTGTTGCTCGAAGACTCTGCTTATACAAATTCCCCTTAAGTATTGCGCAACAATCCTTTATTTAGTTTATGACATTTGCGCCATGTACTTTAATCTTGTTAATGCTCAACAATTTACAGCTCAATTTTATCGCTTTCTTGTTTTTACACAAGCAACAGCAACAACAACAATTGCACTAACTAATTTCCGTTTGACCATGTTAAGTCAACACAACTACGATGTGACTACAGCAGTTTCTTAAAATCCCTTTAAGCCCTTGATAACTGTTCTGCCACCCGTTACCCACTTCAAAAGCCACAACGCGCACAGTTATAGACACACATACTAGCAAAGCTAATCTCTTCTTCATTGGTGTTTTTATTGTGTTGTTTTTTTTTTACTTTCGCGCCCAACAATGCTACCACAATGACCATTACAGCCAGACAGACAGACAGAAAGACAACATCTTCTGCTGCATGAACACTTCTTGGTTGTGTCTTAGCAGCTAGCGATGGTGGCAATGGTGTTGGTCGAATAAAAACCTCAAACGCGTGATGGGTTTTTTATGCCACTTTCTTAGAATATTTTTGCTCAGTAACATATAGTAACAAGAAAAAAATGTTTAGGTTTTCTTTAAAATGCCATCTTAAAGTTGTTTTTTGATCTTTACTGTACTGCAAACCAGTCTATTTTGATAATTCTGAAAATTATATCGCCCCTTTACAAGTGAAAAGCACTAAGTCAGTTATTTCTAGTTTCGAGTTATTTTGTACTTCTGGTCCAAAAAATTATAGTATTTAGTTTATTAAGACCAATTTAGCCATTCCTCTGTTAAAAAGTGGTTTTTTTCATCATAAAAGTAAAAGCAAAACAAGACTAAGACTTTTTGTATAAGATGAAGACTGCTATTTGGTCTTGGTCACTTTTTGTTATATGAACAGGTAGGTAGGTATCTGTTGAATAAATGGTTGATATAGGCAATAAAAATACGTGATTTGTGCCTTCTTATTACCAGAGCAAAACTGTAAAAATTACTTATATAACCAAAATCGCCAAACTTGAAGTGTTTTTATGACCCCGGACCGATCAAAAAAATTTCGGACTCGCGCATAACGTATTTATTCGAACTTAACCCTCTAACTGGTAAGAGGTCCCTGAGGACCTCTTCAATAATTTCACATCTGCATCGTGGATAGTATAATAATTGTTCGAAACCGCAATGGGTTCCCATGGTTATGCTTTTTGTGCCATGGTAAGCCCATCAAAAATGCGTTCTGCTGCATAGTTTTGTTTTCGTAATCAGTTGTGTCTGCCAAGTCAGAATAAAATCTCAAAAAATTTCTTCTCTTGAAAAAATTTTTTCCGAAGTTATTTAGAAATAGTAATAATACCAAGATTTTAGTGAATAATTTTTATTGGGTAGAAAACATTTCCCATTTTCAATATAAATTGAAGTGATTGAGAAAAAAGTTTCACATTATGTTTTAGAAACGTAAGTAGGAAGGGGTCCCTGAGGACCACTTGCCTGTTTATGAGAACGAAATCGATTCAGTTGGAATGATTTCGACCTGGCTCAGAGCACTGCAGACAGGTAACACAAGTGATTACTTCATCTAAGACCATATTATGAGTGATATTATAGCTCAAGGAACCGTCGAAGCTTTAGTAGAAGAAGAAACCCCGATGTTTTCTTCTGTATCATCAGAACCTTTCGGGCCTATTTTCGAGCCACTTAAGTGACCCCGTTCACTGTAGCGTTCCGAAAAACAATCTGAACAATCTGGTCTTTCAATATTGCCTTTGGCTAGCAATTTGGCTAGAAAAACGAGGCGATAGAAGAAAATGCAAGATTTGCAAATTCTTGAAAATATATGTAGTAGAGCGCCCATATGTGCAAAATTCTGATTTTGCTTGCTCCCCGTCCATTTCCTGAAATTAGAGGTCAAAAAAATAAGATCTCAAAAAAAAATTTGAAATCGGTAGTGGAAAAAACCCAGCCGGTTTTCGATCAAAGGTCGAAAAATTGACTAAAAAAAGGGAAGTCGCTTTGATTGCCCGTTTCTTCACAACTGTTCATTTTTTCATAATATTTTCAAGACAACTCTTGTAGAGCATGACTAGGTCAACATTATCTTCTTAAAAAGTTTTAGTGCAAAAATTAAATTTGTTGTTGTTTCGGTACAAAAACTTCCAATTTTTAAGAAAATTTTCATGACTTTTTTTCTATAAATTGGTTTTTTGTAACTTTCAAAGAGTGGAATATTTGTTTTGGAATTCTCATATTGTAGGGAATTAAATGTTGATTAATTTAAAAGAAAAAATTACTAAAAAATAATAGATTTTAAGAAATGGAGCCCGTTTCAAAGTTAAGAAAAAAAATTTAGTTTTTTATTTGTTCTTCTTAATTTTTAATTTGGTAAGAAACCATTTTAGTTGTCATATTTCCTAAACTAATTTGGGATTGCTGAACACGAAAATAGCATTTGTTTTCGTTTTAGTGCGGTTTTGGGCTGTTCCAGCAGAGATAATCGAAAATTTCGAATTTCCTGCACGCAGCTCAGGAAAAAATTTCAATCAAGTTGTCAAAAACTGCGCAAAGATGTGAAATTGCACCTGAGTATTTACTGAATAAGAAAAAAAAGTTTTCAAAATCGGTTCATGGCATGATTTTTAAAATGAGGTCGAAAAAGGTATTTAAAAAAAAACGACTACAAACCAAAACCAAAATAGTCATTTTAGATGTAGTTATTAATGCTGAATTCGAAATTGGACGCGAAATGGCTGTTTCACTTATAGTTTGTGAGATATCTCACCCCTAATGTTCAAAAAACACGATTTTTGAGGTTGTGTAGAACACGCACAAAATCGTTTTGGTCTGTTTTATTAAATACGTCACATAGTACTGTTTTTTTTTCTTTAAAATGAGTTACAGAATGGTCTTGTATGATTTTTCTTTAAAAAGTTATGACCATTTTAAAATAACATTATAAAAGATATAGTGATATGGCAATTACTATAGACAATCCATACATTATTTTTAACTTTCATGGTGTCATTTTAAAATGATCATAACTTTTTGAAAAAAAGTCGCACAAACCCATTTCATAACTCATTTTGAAGGCAAAAAGCAGTTCTAAATGATGCATTTAGTACCAACTAAAAATGCATTTTGTTGCATCCAAAGAAGTAGCGATTAAAAGAAAAAACATTAGAATACTAATTTTTTTCCAACATTGAGACCGGCTCCATACCTTAAAACTTAATATTTTTAAATAATTTTTTTTGTTGAATTAATCAACATTTAATCCCATGCAATATAAGAATTCCAGAACAAATATTCCGCCCTTTAAAAATTACAAAAAAACAATTTATAGAAAAAAAGTCATGAAAATTTTCTTAATAAATTGAAGTTTCTGTACCGAAACAACATCAAATTTAATTTTTGGACCAAAACTTTTTAGGAAGATAATGTTGACCTAGTCATGCTCTACAAAAGTTGACTTGAAAATATTATGAAAAAAATAACAGTTTTGAAGTAACGAGCAGTCAAAGCGACTTCCGTGTTTTTAGTCAATTTTTCGACCTTTAATCGAAAACCGGCTGGGTTTTTTCCACTACCGATTCCAAATTTTTTTTTGAGATCTTATTTTTTTGACCTCTAATTTCAGGAAATGGACGGGGAGCAAACAAATTCACAACTTTGCACATTTCATATATCTTGTGGGCGCTCTAATATGTAGTGCATTTGCAGCGAGTGCATTCTTCATTAGTATTGTTCGAAGGCCAAAAACTATTTCTATGACTATTATTATCAAAAACCGGCAAGGGGTCCCTGAGGACCTCTTTACCTTTTTTCACCTGGTGGTTGACCTAATGTAGGTCTTAACATTTTTATGACTATTTTGAATTGAATTGGTAAAGGGATAGTTGGATTCACAAAAATGTTTAATTTGTTTTGGAAAATGAGTATTTTGATTTCCTCTAACTGGCAAAGTTAAAAATTTCAACGAAAAGTGTCGGGAATTTTTTTTTCTTTTAATTAGTGGCTAAAAAAGAACAATATAGTCATAAAAATGTTAATATCTACCTTCGGTTGCGATGACCAGGTGAAAAAAAGTAACGAGGTCCTCAGAAACCCCTTGCCGGTTTGAGTTAAAAAAAACATTGGCTCGTTTTTGAGATTTGAATACTTTTAATAGAACAAAAATAAATAATTATATGGATACGTATATTATTTTTGATAACAATAGTCATTGAAACAGTTTCTGGCATTCAAATAACACTTATGAAGATTGCACTCGCTGCACTACATTTTCAAGAATTTGCGAGTTTTGCTTTTCCTTCTACCGCCTTATTTTTTCAGTCAAACCGCCAGCAAAAGGCAAGATTGAAAGACCAGATTGTTCAGAGTGTTTTTCTCAACGCAACAGTGAACGGGGTCGCTTAAGTGACTTGAGGATAGAACCGAAAGGTGCTGATGATGTAGGAGAAAACATCGCTGTTTCTTCCTATTCAAGTACGTTTCCAAAAAATTGAAAGTAGAAAATGTTTTCTACCCAAGAAAAAATTATTCACTAAAATTTTGGTGTTAAAACTATTTCTAAATAACTTCGGAAAAAATTTTTTGGAGAGAAGAAATTTTTTGAGATTTTATTCTGACTTGGCAGACACATCTTATAACGAAAGCGAAACGATGCAGCAGAACGCATTTTTACTCGGTTTACCATGGCATAAAAAGCATAACCATGGAAACAAATGACGGTTTACAGCAATTATTATATTATCCACGGTGCAGATGTCAAATTATTGAACAGATCCTCAGGGACCTCTTGCCAGTTAGAAGGTTAAATTAAGACAATATTAATTTGATTTGAAAAAGGTTTAACTTGAAGTGGAAAATCTTTAACGAATTGGAACTTTCTTCTCCAATTTCCTGACATTTCTTACAAACAGACCTTAAAATAAAGTTTTTTTAAAAGTTTTTTTTTTAAATTTAAGTCTGACTTTTAACTTTTGAATCATTTAGATGGATAAAAGTTTAAAAAAATTTTAAAGTATTTGAAATAAAATTTTAAAAAACCTTTAAAAAAATTTCTAAAAATAAAAGTCAAACAAATATTTATAAAAAAAAGTTTTTAAAAAGTTCTTTTTTTTTCTTAATTTTTTCAAAACTTTTATCCTTAGGTGGCAACCCTTAAAATAGATGATGGCTTTTTAAGTAGTTTGCTTCAGCATTTTAAGACTTAAATTAAGTTTTGTTTTAAAATAATTTGTTTTTAGCAAAACTTACAAAAAAATGAGGTGGCAACCCTGAAATATTATGAACAATTTTCAGAAAGTTTATCTGAGCGTTTGCGAAAGCAAAAGTTTCAAATTTACCCAAAAAAGTATGATATAAATAAAGCTCTGAAGAATAACGAGATGGCAACCCTAAAAATGTATGTTTTAAGTGTTTTGGATAAAAATTTAATTGTTTTCATAAAAATTTGTTTTAAGCTAAGCTTACGAAAAAAACAAGGTGGCAACACTAAAACATTATTAACAATTTTCAAAATGATTACACTGTTCGACAATTTCGAACGTTTTTTAAAACACATTAGAAAATCCAAAACATTCTTAAAGTAGACGTTAAAAAAAATACCCGTTTCTCGTGGTTTTTCTCCAGCTCGTCACATTTTTTTTTTAATCGATTTTTGAAGTTTTTTTATCCACTGTACATGAAAAAACCAAAAATACCGCATTCTTGTGTTAAATCGATGAATTTATGATCCTTACATCTGAGGTGTATCATGTGTTCAGCAAACTTATGCAGGATATTGCGGAAAATATTTTGGTTTAAAATTTTAACCCTGTTTAACCCACACATGTGGGTAATTTTTGCCCTTTTCTTAAAAAGGTACAAAACTGACACCTAAAACAGGAAAATAATCAGTGTTTAACTTGCTGCAGTCAAAGTAGCAAAAGTCGCAAATTTTTGCTATTTTAAGCAGCAGCTATTTGCACGATTTCAAAATAAACTGTTGCTTAAACTTCTGCTTGCGACAATTAAACAAGTCGAAGTCAAAGCAAACGCAAAAATCCGCAGTTGACAAAATACGAAGCACTTATTTTTCAACAACTTCGGCAGTTGTCGTTTTGCTGCGACTGAAATTTTTGAAAAATTTGCAAGTCGAAGCAGTAGCAGCTCGTCAACTTATTAAGTCGGAGAAGCAGCAGCTCGTCAACTTATTAAGTCGAAAAACAGTTACATTCGCAGTCGACTGTTTTTGACTTATTCAGTTGCTTAAGATTTTTTTTTTCAACTTTAAATATGAATATGGACAAAAATTATGAAAAGGGTAAAAAGATTGTCAGTATCAATACTATTCAAACTGCATTTTTGCTAAATGCGAGTGATTATAGGTAGAAAAAATTTGCTGAACCAATTTTTTAGTACAGACAAAAAACAAATATGATCCACGCGACATTTCGGCATCTAAAGACTGACCTGTACATTTCATGAGCAAAATTACTTATTTGGTGTAACCCTTTTTGTAGGTAGCGTAATATATTTTTGCTTATTGGGCTCAACCACGTAGGTACGCGCATTTTTATGTTTTGTTCTGTTAATGCGTTTTAAAAACTATATATATGTACTTTAAATTTTCTTTATTTTAAATTCATTTATTTTTCAAAACTCTTAAACTTATGCATGTTAAACTTTAAACAACAAAACAAAAATGGTAATAAAAAATTTTTAAATTTGTACTTAGTAGTATTATAACATTTCAGTATTGTTTTATATAACGATAAACAAACGATATCACATCTTTATTGGATTAATTTATTATTCATCATCGTCATCATCTTCAAACAGCGGCAAAGAATCAATAGCTGCTTCGAGGAATTTCGGGTTCAGCTTTACGTGCAATATATTTTCTAGTGTTTCCTGGCTTAAACGATTTCGAGAATCTGAAAGAACTAATTTTAGCGTTGAAAAGGCGTGCTCAATTGTAACCTGAAGGTATAAAGTTGTAAAAATTTTAAGTTAACTCATAGCTCTGAAGCATGCAAAGTGACTGATTATTATGTGTATAAATATGTTTAATATAATGCAATAATTACCTGCGTTGGAGCCATTGCAAAGCAAACATTACGCAATGCATACAACTCTGGATCAATGTACTCCTTCTCCTTCCAAAACGTTAACACATCTGTATCGCTCCTTAGAAATGGAAGTTGAAGGTTCTCAATTTTTGTGTGGACGTCAATTGTGTTGTCTTCGTTCTCTTGAATACCATTCGCTAGAAATTCGTTTAAATATTCATCCTCTACATCAAAAAACGTGTTATTCTGTTCTGTACTGCAATGTGGTGTTGAACACTCAGTGTTGCTAGAATCCAGTTCCTTCCCAGTGTGCCAGACGGTTCAAATCTGGCACACTGGGTTAATTCTATCCCACATTTGTTTTAAAAAATTTATAGAATCTGATGCGAGTAAGCCTTTATTGGAGAGTACCCTTGCTGTTCTTTTTTTGAAACTTTGCAAAATCAAATTTCCAATTTGAAGAGTAGAAATTTGGGTCGAATCTTGTACAATTTTTTCTGTACAAATTTTACACTTTAACCACTGTGCATAAAAATTACCAAAATGCAATTGTTCTTCCTGAAATTTTTTTATGCTTTTTTGCAAGGGGTTGAAAACAGTGCTATAGTTATCAATAAACTCCCAAAATGAATCGTCGATTTCAAAATTTTCATCTGCACTTTTATTTTTTACTGATTCAATTTTAATCAATATATCTTTGGCTGCCTTCAAATTATAATAATTATAGATTATAATCTATTGTTTTTAAGTTTTTTTTTTGCAAGTTTTACATGACGCTAAACCGTCGTTTTCATTGTTTTCAAAAAATTTCCAGATTTCACTGTTACTTGGCGCCATTGTACGAACAAACACTTCACTTGGTAATGATTTAAAGACTAAAAAAATATAACCGAAAATATATTTTGTACACTTGCATGCATACTAGAGCGAGAAACAAAATATTAAATCATATGTAAGTGCAAGGAGCAAAGCAAATTCAGAAATCAAAAGAACAAAAAATTATCCTAAGAAACAAATTCTTTGAGCATGTAGGCAGGCGGAGGGAAACTTTGTTTTTTGTTCGAAAAATTTCGTAGTGTAAACTACCTCAAAAGACAAAGTTAAAATGCGCGTACATGGTTAAACCCAATTTGCAAAAATCTATTACGCTACCTATGAAAAGGGTTTACCGAATAAGTAATTGCTCATGAAATGTACAGGTCAGTCTTTAGACGCCGAAGTGTCGCGTGGATCATATTTGTTTTTTTACGCCTTTTTAAATTTATGCATCTGTACTAAAAAAAATTTTCTACCTATAATCACTCGCATTTAGCAAAAATGCAGTTTGAATAGTATTGATACTGACAATCTTTTTACCCTTTTCATAATTTTTGTCCACGTTCATATTTAAAGTTGAAAAAAAAAATCTTAAGCAACTGAATAAGTCAAAAACAGTCGACTGCGAATGCAACTGTTTTTCGACTTAATTAGTTGACGAGCTGCTGCTGCTTCGACTTGCAAATTTGTCAAAAGTTTCAGTCGCAGCAAAACGACAACTGCCGAAGTTGTTGAAAAATAAGTGCTTCGTATTTTGTCAACTGCGGATTTTTGCGTTTGCTTTGACTTCGACTTGTTTAATTGTCGCAAGCAGAAGTTTAAGCAACAGCAGAAACTGTGAAAGAAATGTCAACTTTTTAAACGCTGAAAATAATGAGTCAGTATGTACTACAGAAATATTTGCTATAAAATTTCACTACTAGTTTCTAAGCACGTAAAGGTCGAAATTTGTGCCAGAAACCAAAAAAATCATTAAAATCAATTATGACTTTTCACATTGCATATTAATTACATCCCTGACGCGCTTACCTTAAGTTTTCAGAATTTTTCGTCAGTGGTAACTCTAAGTGAATGTTTTTGTAAAATTTTTTAAACCATTGTGGCTCTGTTTTAGAAAAAAGGGGTCAAAAATATCCATAAAAACAGGATATATTATAATAAGTTAATGTATTCTATGAAAATGATCCTTGTGTGATTTCGTTATGATCTTGTGAGAACAAGTTTTGTCCAAAATATAGTTTTAGAGTTTTACAGTGGGGTGAAATTTGAAAAATATTTATTGTTATGTAGAACTGCTTACTGATTTTAACGATTTTTTTGCTTTAGGGATAAAATTTTGCTTTTTTAGTGTTGAGCAAGTAGTAATGAAATTGTATGGCAAATATTTCTGTAGTACATACTGACTCAATATTACCCTGTTTAAGGTGTCATTTTTGTACCTTTTTAAAAAAAGGGCAAAAATGACTGACATGTGGGGGTTGTACAGGGTTAAAATTTTGTACACAAATTTTCCCCGCAATATCCTGCATAAATTTGCTGAACACATGATACACCTCAAATGTAAGGATCATATAGTTAAATTCATCGATTTAACACAAGAATGCGCTATTCTTGTTTTTTTCATGTACAGTGGATTAAAAAACTTCAAAAATCGATGAAAAAAAATGTGACGTGCTGGGGAAAAACCACGAGACACGGGTAATTTTTTTTAAAGTCTACTTTAAGAATTTTTTGGATTTCCTAATGTGTTTTTTTTTTTTTTTTTTTTGTGTCAAACAGTGTTATTGGTATGGTAGTCATGTACGTCACCAACAAAAAAATCCCAGTAGGAGACAGAGCGGACAGATAGCCATGATATTAGGCCTTCTTTGAGAGCCAGTAGCCCTTCTTTCTATACATAAATTTTTCATACAAACTTTTTTTTTAAATAACACATTAAAAACATTAAAATACCTTTAAAAAGACCCAGAAATTTCATACTTTAGTATCTACATAGCTGGAAGGTCACCATTTGGAGCCCATTTTCAAGTAAAATTTATTGCAACAATCGATGAGGATCGAAAATATATTCAATGTAAGGCTGCAGTAAGCATTCGAATGTCAAATTCTGTTTGGACAACATTTGCTTAAGGATCTATTGAAACAGTCACTTAATGACGAATTAATGAATGAATATCAGTTATGAAAAATATAATAAGGGGATTCCTTTAAGCTCGTAAAGGCCTCGAAAAGCACGTAAACCTCGAAAACTTTCGAGTCTCGTAAACAAAATTTAAAAATTTGTATGAAAAAACTTACGAGGCAAATTCGATGCGTAAATAGCCTCGAAAAAGTACGAGAGCGATTGTTGTCAAATAAATGTATAGAAAATAAATTTTTGTTTTGAAAATTGAATTTGAATTGAATATTATTCAAATTATATGACAGCTGATACGTTGTTTACACGTTTTTAGAAATGTGTGTTCCTGAAAACAAGCTCGTAAACTTTCGAGTTTTTCATGGTTTACGAGTTTACGAGATTAAAGGTATCCCATTAATAAAAATATGAAGACAAAATTATTTTCGTCTAACGAATTTAAATGAGCTTTTTACAATCTCCACGTAGATATTCCTGATTTTCCGACAATCCCTGTATATTAATTAAAATTTTTTCCTTAGACACAAAATAAAAAATTAAGTAAAATTTTACTAACTTTTTCATTTTTCAATAAAATGACTGCATTATTATATTAAGAAACTCAACATTTGTAATTACGCTTTTTACGAAATTATAAATTTACTGTTTATTCAAAAACTACAATAAAAAAAGAAGATTAATTTACAATTAAAAGCAAAAAATTATGCAATAAAACCCATGAAGCAGAAAATAACTCCATTAAAAAGTGAAAGAGAAATGCAGAAGAAAAAAAATTGCTAGGGATAAAGAACACAAATAGCAAAACAGAAAAGTTTGAAAAAATACCAGTAGGAACTTGGCTTAATAAAAGCTTCATTAATGAATTCCTCAAGCTGAAAAGTTTGCTAAAGTAAGTAATATATAACAGCAGTAGCAGTTAGAAGCAAAAATTAAACTACCAAACAAAAATCAACAACAATAATAAAACCGAGTGAAAAAAAAATGCAATTTATTTCACTGCAATTGGAACGAAAAGAAAAGTATTAAAGGAGAAGAGTAGTGAAAAATAAGTTTTTTTTTTTAAAAAAAAAACAACCAGCTTTTCTCTAACACCAAACCAAATGCATTGTTGCACTTAAAGAAAAGGTGCCTCAATATTGTTAATAATAATTCTTTGCACATATTTCAACAGCTAATCTTTTAGCTAAAGTTTGCATTCAAAATGATTGAGTAATTTAAGAGTTATTGAATAATATACAACCTGTTAGCTCTCAACGTACTCGGCAACCAATGAACTGTTTCGAACGATTTTTTCACCATTTAATCCACAAAATCAAAATAAGGCGGATTGCTTTAAGTAAAGTTTCAATTCCAATTGGATATGTTACGGAGATTCGTTTTCGGTTCCAAAAGGTCGGAACTTCCGATTGATTTGACCTCCGACTTTGATTTCGGCTCCAAAAGATTTTCAATCCGAAGTTATAAAGGAGGTTGATTAAAAATTTGCGCTGTTGTATCGTTGGAAAGGAAAGAAAGAAGAAAGGCAATGAAAGAAAGAATACAATTTTACTTCGGGAAGTCCCTCAAATTCGCTCTCGCGCGATCGAAGTTACAATAACGTTCATTTTTATATGCGGTTGAATTGTTGAAAAGGAAAGAAAGGAGAAGAGCAACGAATGTTCTAATAATATATATCTTTTATTTCTGACTCAGGTTCCAACTTCGGTTCCAATTCCGAAAATTCTAATTTAAAATTTTCGGTTTCCACTCCGGTTTCGATTCCTAATTTAAATAGAATTGTAAATATTTTATAAAAAGCGACTCTGTAGTTAAGTAAGTAAATAAGTTCTTCACGCGATCTGAAGCTCTGATTTCATTGATTTCTTCACCATAATATATGATGCTATCAGAGGAAATGACCTTAAATTTGTTTTTTTGTCGAAATAACGATATTGGAGACTATGTTCCGGAAAGTGGGCGGGATCCGCGATGATTACCGTACACTTTCCGGAATTAAGTTTCCGGAAAGTCTATTTTCCGGAATGACCAAAAATCCGAAAACTGTTTTCCGGAATCCATTTTCAGGAATTTCTTTTAACGGAACACATTTTACGAACGGACATTTTCCGGAATGTTTTTTGTTTTGTTTATTTCAAGTTGTCATCATTTGACATACGTCTACGTTTAAAAAAATTTCTACGCATGTCTATTTTTCCAAATTTACCGAAATGAATGCAAAAATGATTGGTAAAAAATTGTCAATCGATGGCTTTCTCTAGACTCGCGGAAAACGTGAGGAAGGAAAAATATATTGGGAGTGCATACGCTATCGCTCTAAAGAATGTCGCGCAAGAGCAATCACGGCTGAAATTGTACCGGGAAGTGCCATCGTAGTGTACAAAGGTCCAAATTCTTCGCCACACGAAAACCATTTTTTTGTACGATCGTGTGCCCACAACATTGCCCTGCGACATTGTACAATTTCGCTATTCTGTGCTTGAAATAAAAAGTTTCGCGTACATTTTAATTGGTTTGCATAATTTGTTACACTGTAAAAGACAATCACTTTTTTTCCGGAAAGAAGTCCTTAAGGAAAAAGGCATTCCGGAAAACGGATTCCGGAAAAAAGTGTTCGGGATTTTGGACATTCCGGAAAATAGACCTTCCGGAGATTAGATTCCGGAAAGTGGGCGGGATCCGCGATTATTGATATATCTGGAATTAGGTCAAATATCTGAGTTTAATAACACCAAGAACATGAAAAAGTTATAAAAATTCGTGGAGCTATGGCAATTTAAGGTTTAGAATTTTGATTAAAGTTCTTTCAAATGGAAAAAGTCCAATCCAATCGCGGTGCAAAAATCATTATATTTTTGGTATTAAGTTAATTTCTAAAGAAATTGTCACGGAGCATTTTTCTCACTGCAGCAATAATACGATTGTTGTTTTTATTTTATAATTTCCTTAACACCAAAGGGATGCTAATTGCTTTAAAAACAGCAGCAACAACAATGTGAGAGTTGAATAGTTTTGCTTTTTTATGTTTCTTTTTCCTTCTTTGCACTACGTTTTCTTCCTTTACGTGCTATCATTTCATGGTACCACTACCACCAACATAACTCTTCCTTGCATTTGCACCGCTACGAAAATGACGTTAATTGCGTTGAAATAAAATAAAAATGCAACGACGACGACAAAGTCCATGTTAAAAGTCGGATTTACTTTGTTAACAGGATGTGCTCCGCTCACTTGATCCTGTGTTGCACAAAACATCAAAGTTATTGAGTAGACAGCGCGCAGAGTGTGCGGGCAAGCAAATCGCAAAAGGTGTGAAACGAAGTGTTGAAGATGATGAGATGTTGTAGCAAAAGTCCCTCGTCATTTGGCGCTAAAGTCATCAACGATAAATAAAAAATTAATTAGAAATGCAATCAAAAGTATAATACTTTGAAATGAAAGCTGCAACAGAGAATTTTTTAATATGAAACGGCAATCAAAGATTGATGTTCTTGTTAAATCAAATCAAAAAAAAAAAAAAATAATAATGGTTTGATAACACTGTCCTGCACAAAACTCTGAATAAGGTCTCGATTTGATTAATTTATGGTCGCTGATTCCGAGCCTGGAAACCCAATTTTCCTATCTGGACTGAGATCTGAGCTATCTTTCATTTAAAATGCAGACAACGCTGTTTAAAGACATAGGTATGTATGGCGAACATACAGGAAGTAGTGTAGTTTACTTTTTAAACGTCAGCAGATAGCTATCGTCTTTCTCATTAAACTCTACCTTTTAGCTCATACATTTGGATCATTACTTTCCGAGATATCATCCTTTGAAGTTAAAGTATCAAAAATTCATGTGAAGGACCACATTAAATTTGGAATTGAGATACCTTTACTTCAATGGATCATATCTCAGATAGTAATGATCCAATTATAAAAGGTAAAATTATGATTTAAGGAAGAAGTTAAGGGTTATTCGATGACAAAAGTGAACTATACTTCTTCCTGGATGCACGCCATATGTCTAAAAAAAGCGCTTCTGCACTTTAAATCAAGGGTAAGGCGGATCTCAGACTTGATAGGTAAAAAGGTTGCCAAATTCAAAATCATCGATTCTAAATTAGTTACAAAAATGAAGATTCCATTCAGATTATTTTTTCTGCAGTTTGTTGCACAGTGTAATTGATTTTTTTTAAAAATAGTGCCAGATTTTTGAAAATAATATTGAATAATGGTTTCCAAACATATCATGAACATTTTTCTAGTATCCAAGTAGGAGAATATTCAATGCCTCTGTTAATGCCTTTTTTCCTCCCTTTTTTAAAATCTTTTTTTATTATGCTCCAATGCCTTCCAAACACAGGCCTATTGGAAAGCTTGACACATGCTTTACTTCAGATCTTCTAAGCGAGCTGTTGTCCTTTCATATTACAAGTACTTGTAGAGGGTCTGCATTGCTCTTTTCTTTGCGGAAGCATTTGTATCAGTTCTTGGCGCACAATGACATCAGGTGTTAGAAAGAATGAAAAAAATGAAGGCAGCAATGCACCCAACAAAGGCCTTATATCATGCCAATCTGACCGCTCTTTCTCTTACTGAGAATATTCAAAACATTTTCCAATTTTACTATTGATTAATTTAACTCTTAATAAAACACAGAAGAGATTTACGGGAAATAAATCATCCATAAATGCGAAAGTAACTCTGTCTGTCCGTTATATTTTCACGCCTATACCGCTGAACGGATTTAGATGAAATTTGGTATAGAGATAGTGTCGGAGCATAGGAAGGACATATTTTTAAAATCTTCCCTTAAGTGTGTGAAAAGTGGGGTGGAAGTTTGTATGGAAATTATTATGTGTGAAGCATTATCATGCGTACGGCAGGGGTGTTCACTATCACCATCTCTCTTCCTTATCGTTCTTGACGATATTCTAGATAAAGCTCTTAATAAGGCCAAAAGGAGTATCCAATGGAACTTTACTGAACATCTAGAAGACCTCGACTACGCTGACGACATCTGCCTCTTATCGTCCAAACATTCAGATATGCAAAACAAAATTGAAGACCTTGTCTTGGAATCACAAAAGGCCGGCCTGAAAATCAACGTATCCAAGACTAAAAGCATGAAGCTAAAGGCAAACCGGAATGACATCACATTTAGAGCTGGCAGTGATGATATCGAAAACGTCGGAAGCTTCACTTATTTAGGCAGCATTATCTCCATGGATGGTGGAGCAAAAGAGGATATTAACTCAATAATAGCAAAAGCAAAAGGCGCGTTTGCTCAACTGAACAAAATATGGTCTTCATCCGTTATATCCACCAAAACGAGAGTACGCATCTTTGATTTGTTATATGGTTGTGAAACATGGCTTGTTACTGAACAACTAACGAACAAGCTGCAAGTATTCGTCAACAAATTCTTAAGGCGTATACTAAAGGTTTGGTGGCCTCGCACTATATCAAATGCCGAGCTACATCAAAAATGCAAACAGAAGGCTATAGCAAACGAGATCAAGCTACTCAAATGGGGATGGATTGGTCACACTCTCCGGAAACCACATAGCGAAGTTTGTCGCCAGGCCCTTGAGTGGAATCCACAAGGCAGTGGAGGACGTGGTAGACCCAAAACCAACTGGAAAAGGTCGCTGGAAAAGGAAATCCAAGAATCGGGAAAATCGTGGCAAGAGATCAAAGTCATCGCAAGGGATCGTGACAAATGGAGAGATTTCATATTGGCCCTATGCTCCTTCTAGGAGTTAAAGGAGAATACATACATACATTATTACTCAGAAACTTTTCGCCCAACTGAGCTAAAAATTTCGCACTGAGTGTAACTCAGTTGTGGAAAGGTTTTTGTGCTATGCACGAAGGTCACGCGAAGGCTTCGTAGTCAAAACGAAGAATATCTAGATCTCCTGGAGGAAAAACATCTATGGTGGACAATCGTCTAGTGTGAACTTATAGTTTTCTGGTTAACCCAAAGGGTCCCGAAGTTCAGCCGAAGGCTTTGTATTCAAAACGAAGGATATCTAGGTACACTAGAGGAAACAAATCTATGGTAAACTATTAAATAGCTGATAGTCTTCTGGTAAATCCAAAGGTTCGCGAAGGTCAGCTGAAGACTTCAAAGTCAAAACGAAGAATATCTTGGTATAATTGAGAAAAATATCAATGACGGACTATCAACAAGTTTTAACTGATAGTTTTCTGGGAGAACCATAGTTTCCCGAAGATCACCCGAAGTCTTCATAGTGAAAAAGAAGAATATCTAGGTATACTGTAGGAAAAACATCTATGATGAAATGCCAACAAACCTTAATTGATTGTTTTCTGGGACCTCTGAAGGCTTCATAGTTAAAACGAAGAATATCTAGGCATATAAGAGGAAAAACATCTTTGGTTTACTTATATTTAAGATGCTTTTCGATACTTCAGGCCTTTTACCAATTTCCTCGATGTCTTTCAATCCTTTTGAACTTCTATCGATATTTTAGATGTTTTACGATTCTTTCGGACTTTTACCGAGATTCTAGAAGTTTTTCGTTATATATGAACTTTTACCCACTTCTTCGATAAATTTCAATATTTTTCGATACTTATGGAATTTTACCGATATATTGGATAATTTTCGATACTTTTGGACTTTTAGCGATTTCTTCAATATATTTCAATATTTTTTGATACATTTGGACTTTTAGTTTTTTAGATGTTTTTCGATACTTTTGGATTATAATCAACATTTAGGATGAAAAATGGCTTTTGCTGGCGTGACTGTAGTGGTATCGTGTATTGACGAACGACAAGCCATCAGAAACATTGGTAGACGATCATCCCAATATTTTTGTTCTTTATCAACAACCTTTTTCAGATGCTCCTCTTGAGTACGGTTGAACCTTTCGACCATGCCATAGGACTGAGGATGCAATGCTGTGGTACTTATCTTCTGTATTCTAAGCATGTTACAAACTTTTAGTTTTTAGATGTTTTACGATACTTTTGGATCATAATCGACATTTGAAATGATTTCCGATATTTTTGGACTTGAAAAATAAAACAAAAACCGAGCAACGCCGGGTAAAACAGCTAGTCTTTAATAATATTCAATAACGAACGGTGCATAAGTGATTCAAATTGTGATGCGAAAAAACTGACAGAATATCATAGGTGTCACAGGATCATTAGCTAACTATCAAGTGAATTAAAACCATCTAATACTCAATTTTTTTTCCAACGGAGATTAATGAGATGATTTAAAGATGTTTCGAGATTTAGATCTAAATCTACGAATAAATCACATGATTCCCCATCTAGATTACTCATCTTGAAAGAAAGCTTGTGTGTAAAAACTTCCCAAAAAATTAGTTAACCCAAAAATCAGTCTCACCATTTGTCTCATGTTTAAGTAGCTGCATACAGTGTAGGGATACATTTTATAAAACAAAAAAAATGTATCAACATCAACAATAATGTACACCAAAAACGATTACAAAACCTTAGGGGAAACATTGTAAGTAATCGTTCAATGGTCGCATATTTACCATACCAGATGACAAAATCTTTATTCTCCAAATAAAATGAAAAAATTGAAATGGAAGAGTCGCAATTACAGAAATTTTTATTGAATTAAAAAATGACGCCGGGGACGTATTCCATGGTAGCACAGAAAAAACAGGAGTTATTTTTATATGCAATATACTTTAGAATAGGAGTGAGTGTGAGGGTCATCTGAAAAAAAAAACAAAAAAACAGACTGTCATTCACTTAACACATTTTTTCTTTTTCTATATCTTTCCGATATGAGTGGGATACTGGTTACTTCTTTCTTTTTTTGTCATTTTGTTAAACAACTTTCGCTAGCTGAAGTTTCGTCCTTTTTTCCTCTTTATTAACCCTTTCCCAACTCTGGTTACTTTTGAAGTGTCAAATGTAATTTGTATAACGACAGCTTTGGTGTTGGTCGTTTCATTTTTAGCCGCTCTGTTTTCAATTTACCGACTTTTTTTTCCGGCATTCGTTCTTTTAGGCAATTTATGCCCAACCAATGGCATTTGGTGTTGTAATGGAGTTTTTTGCAAATTTTTTTTTCCGCCTTTCAGTGCAACTTTGTATGTTTGTTTTTGCTTGTTACTTCATTTGGCTGGACTTTTGCTGCCAATTGCTTTTGAATGAATAAATACACGAGTAAATATTCAGTGGAGAGGATTTTATTTTCAAAAGTCTAAGGGATTATATGATGACAGAATATTAAAAAAATGTAATATGACAAGGCTTATGTACTGAGTACGGAGCATAAAGCGTTAGCTACAGTGGATTAAATATTTAATTTTTCATACTTTAAGCTGACATTTCCAAATATCGATTTATTTCTTGTATGTAGATTTCATTCTAGTAAAATTGTGTTGGGTATAAAATTAAAAAATTGTCGTGTTTTATTAAAAAAAAAACTTAAAAGGCATTATATTTGTCCTTTAAATTATCGTTAAATTACTTTTAAGAGTTCGTTTAATGGATTGTGATGCAATTGAAATCATAAAACAAGAAAAAAATATCCAATGAATTTTTTTTTTTTTTTTATTGTAATAAATGATTAATTTTTTAATAATGCAAATTTTTTCCAGTGTTCTTACTCTTCCGAAGATCTGATTTTATTAGAGCCCTCAGAATTTACATTATTGCTATTATATCATTCGATATTGGCTCTAGAGTAGTGAGAGGTTGCTAAATCAGGCCAGAACATTGCAGCATCCCCGTGCCCATTTATTAATGGCAAAAGACGTTTTTCAAGGCATTCATCAATTTAAATTTTCGTGTTAATTGTGCCCTGTGCTGCACTGCTTTTCAGACCGCAGGTGCGTAAGGCCTGCCAAACCATATAGGGGAACTGATGCTATTGTGGTATAGCTAATGTTTAGGTGGAATTTGAAACAGAACCGTTAGATCAATTTCAGCCAAATTTTATTATGCTAATCATTGAAGTATTGGCTACAGAATATGTTTCAATGAAATGTTTGCAACTTCATTAAAAAAATGTTATTGAGCAAAATCTGAAAAAAGTCAAAAATGCTGTTTTCAAAAAGTTGGGAGGTAATGTGGTATATATGGTGGCACAATGTGGCATATATACTGATCAGTACTTGTAAAGTGGACTGGTAATGTGGTACATATAAGTAGGGTAATGTGGTATACTTAACCATACAACCAAATATAAAGTTTGAAAGGTATGAAATAAGTTCAAATCAAATAATGTTAAGAAAAACAAGAAATATTCATATACCACATTAGCGAATCCCGACTATACCACACTGGACAATTTTTAAAAATTACAAAATTCGAAGAATAAAATGGAAAGCTTTGTGAATTTACACAGTTAAACACTTATTTCGCAATACTTAGCACTTACCTTTGTTGAATATAAATAAAACTTCACCAAAAAGCAACTTTTTCTTGACAACATTTTTTAAGTTTCATTCCACTGACACCGGAAAAATTTTGTTTGGTGCATGACAGCAACACATCCTTGGTTTTTCATGTTTTCTGACAGGATACAAGCAGTGACGTTCGCAGGTTCTTTCCCGATTCGGAGATATTCGACCATACCACATTGAAAAACTATACCACAATGGCATCAGTTCCCCTAATGCTTGAGAAATTTTGTGATTTTCTTCTTTTAAAATTTACTGCGTACCAGCCCTTTCTGCAAACAGGTTTTAAATTCGTGTCCTGGTAGCTGTTTGAAATCTGCCTTAAGGTATGTTTCATCGTCCATTAATTAATTTAGTTTCATATAACTTTTGAGGGCGTTAGGAAATAACGCCCAAAAAAAAGGAAATAACGTCCAAAATATTTTCATGTAAATTTGGGCGATCATCATTTTGGAAATAACACCCAAAAAACTAAAAACGAAATAACGCCCAAATTATTTTCATACAAATAAATTTTGGGTGTTATTTCATAGGTAGGACTTCAGCTTACTTTTTTCTTTAGTCTTTATATAGAAGATTTTGAGGTAGCGGTCGCGACAGCCATACTGAAGTGTTGGAATTCTGCGAAAAAATATGTTTTTTTAAATCGTCATGTTATATTGGAAAAATAGCACCCATATTTCGATTTGCGCGGTCATCAGGTAAATCATAATCTTAAGAAACAAAAAATAAATTTTTTCTGGGACAGTCCTTAGAACCTATCGGAAAAAATCTAGCATACAAAATAAAAACCAAATAAAAACCAATTCACATCCTATGTTACAAACACTTCTACACGAGCGCAATTAGATCAGCTCGCGTTTTTATTAAAATATATTTTTTTTGCGGCAAAAAACGTTATATTTCTCAAGTCGACTTCTTGTAGCTCGATATTTAGTTCAGCGTTTGTCCGATTTTTGTATTTCTTCCAAATAATAGGCCCTAAAAATAGTCGTTTGTTTTGCCACTCAGCTACAATATTTATGCAGGTCTGGTAACTGCCTTCGGAAAAGTGAAAATTTCTCAATGATTCTCACAACAACTTGTATGTAAATACGCTCCTGTAACTGCTAAGAGGATTGAGTGTTTAGACGATAGCAGGCAGATGTCGTCAGAGTAGTCGAGATCAACTAGGTGTTCAGTTAAATTCTATGGGATACCTCTTTTGGCCTTTTTTAAAGCTTTATCTAGTATATTATCAAGAACGACGAAGAAAAGGGATGGAGATTGGAAACAGCTCAGCCGGACGCCTGGCCACTTGCTGTGTAACACACTATATTTAACCCATATTGGCCCAGAGGGTAGTTTTTTACCCCTAAACTTAAATAGAGGTTTCTATGAAACTAGAAACTCTAAAAATTATGTTGATACATATCTGATCTATGGAATGTTGGCTATCATTTATATATCACGATGACCTTGGGCTCACCATGTCCACACCGCCCCCGCACATTAACCGAAAGTCTCCAAAAAGACAATTTTTGAAAATAAAAATAACTAAAAATATTTTAATATATACAAATTTTTACATCAGCAAGTGTTTCATGTTGCCAAAGGATAGTTGTTTCAGTATGTGAAAAATTAATTTAAATCGGGATTGCCATGCCTGAGATATCCGATGTTAAAATTGCTGGGGAAGTTTTCTACCCATTTCTACCAACGCCATATTTTGAGAGCAATATATGTTTTGATTCCGAATTCTGATGGTTTTTGACATGCTAAAAACGATGCCGTAACCAGTTTTGTTATATCACGTCAGAATGTTTGTGTTTTGAGCATTTAGCTTTGAAGTGTGCAATATGGCCATTTGGTCACCTGGTCATTTATTACAGGAACAAGCATGAGTTTCGATCAAAGTTAATGAGATACGTAAAACATAAAACAGTTTTTGAAACAAAGCATTAGTTTAGTGTAGTTTATTTTTGCTAATACCAGGATTTTATCCTTGAAAATAAGGACTTTTCGTACAAATAACCTGATATGGCTACTTGGCTACCTGGCTATGGACCACTGAAACATGAGTGGATTCCAATGAAACTAAATGGGATCCGTAGAATATAAAACAGTGTTTGAAACAGTTTAGTTCAGTTTCGTTTTTCTAATGCCGGAATTTTGTCCTTGGAAATAAGGACTTTTCATACCAAGAACCCAATATGGCCACGTGGTTATTGAATACTGAAAGATAAATGGATTCCAATGAAATCAAACGAGATTCACAGAGCTTAAAACAGTGTTTAAAGCAATATATATTAATTTAATGCAGTTTTTCTTTTTTTTTTTCTAATGCCAAGGTTTTCTCCTAGAAAATAAAGAGTTTTTATACTAAGAACCTAATATGGTGACTGGGTTACCTGACCATGGTCCACTGGAACATGAATGGATCCCGATGAAACCAAATAAGATCTATAGAAAAATAGTGTTTGAAAGAATATATCAGTTTGGTGGAGTTTCTTTTTCCTAAAGCCAGAATATTATCCTCGAAAATAAAGACTTTTCATACTAAGGACCCAATATGGCATCTTGGTCACCTGGCCTTGTACCACTGAAACATGAATGGACTTCAATGAGCATAAAATAGCGTTTGAAACAATATATCGGCATAGTGTAGTTTCTTCTTCCTAAACTGGGTCGACATGGGCTAAAGCCTTCATACTTCGCACGTACTATATTTATGGCCTTTGGAGCAATATCTTTTCTCGGGAGGCACTGTAGAAAGCAGTAGTCTACGAAGACAAGTTAATGCGCAGCACGCAACTCGCCTGATTGTTCGACGATTATTCTAAGGATGTTAATTTGATCCACGTATGGTCGGTTGCAGCTTTCAAATGGCCGAATCAAGTTTTCCGCTTACCTTGTTTATAAGTACTTTTGTCAGTACTTTTGATGGTATTGAGAGCAAAAGTTATTCCTCTATAATTTCGGCACACGCCAAGGTCACGTTTTTGGCAACTTTATTAGCATAGAGAGGTTATAGAGGATGGATAATTTTAGCTGTTGTTAGTGAACATTCCTTGAGCAGTTCAGCTGTAATTTGACCGAAGCTGGAACACTAACAGATACTTTCATGAAAAAGTGGAGAGTACTGCATTTGTTTCTATACCCTTCATTTTTGAAATCAAAATTCACATGAAGTTGAAACTTTTTATTTCAAAATATTTGCAGTTAATCTAATGGTCAATTATTCTTGTCACCAACTAAACAACAAATTCAATAAACCATAGACTGTGGAAAGTTTTAAAAAATTTTTCGTTTTTTTCTTAAATTGTACTTTTTCCACGACATTTCTGCACAAAGGATTAAAAAGGACAACACAATTGCAAACAAAAAAACCATTAAACAGATACAAGTGTAGGGGGACCTCATAGCATTCGTGCTATATATTGTCCATTATTTGCCAAAGGGTCAAGTTTTTGAGTCCATTCGATTTGTTTTTTTTTTTTCTACTTTTCCCTCCAATTTTGATTTGGATTTATGCGTTTAGTTATGGAACTATGAAATATTAAAACAACAGACAAACAAACAACTCCCCGAGCGTTGCCATATTTTTATTTTGTTTGAAAAATTATGACAGAACTTTTAACACTTAAAATGTGTGGGGAAGTTGATTGTTTTCAGCTTTAAGCACTAAAAGTTGTTGCATGTTTTAAGGACTTTTCATTGAATGAATTTTTTTTTTTTTTTTTTGTTGTGTGCAGCTGACATATTTTTGTTTAAAAAAACAAAAACAACTTTATATCGAACATGACACAAATTTAGGTGTCGGGGTATATTACTGATGCGCATACAAAATAATCAAACGAAGAAGGAAGGTTTTTAATTTTGCTTACTTCAAGAAATAGCAAACAATATAAATTTTTTGTACATTAAAGTAAACAAAAGAAATTAGTCATCCTTAATGCATTCAATTTCAAGTTGAATCCTGTCTGCTTAAGAAAAAATCCTTTGAAGGATTTGCGAAAAACAATAACGATTATGTTAATAATGCTGAATGAATTCGCAATTTTATGCGAAAACTTTTTGAATTCGAAACTTTTTCTTAATGTACGCATACATGCATAAAGCACATACATATACACACACACACATACACAAACTTCACTCATAAAGCTAGCAGCCTATAAGATGTGTGCAAAAAATTATGATTGCTCTGGAAAAACGACGAGATCTTAAGTTGAAAACTTTTTGTCGGTGCATTAAAAATTCATAAATACTCTCTCTTTCTCTCTCGTACGATATTTTCTGTTCCTTCACTTCAGGCAGACATTTTTTTGATTCATTGCATACGCAAAGGATGAGTGGGTGGTGAAGTGTAATAAAACATTGCATATATTAGAGTGAAAAAAATAGTGAAATTGAGCGCGTAAAATGATGAAAATATCGAGTGATTAAGTTATTGAGTAGTTTTACACCAGTACACTTAAAAAGAGGTAGTTGTTAGTGAACTTCGGGGCCACCGAAAAACAAATACCGTGCGGACTGTGGCAACCCAATATGGTAGAGCTCATGCACCAACGACTCATGATAAACACAACATTAAACAAATTTAAAAAACTTGAAAACTTTAAAAGATACCACAATTTTGAGGATCGCAAAATAATTATAATAAAATTATCTTCAAAATAAAAATATTAAAAAAAGAGTGATCCAAGCCCCAAAATAGCTTTGATAATGAAAAAAACTTTTTTTACACATAAAACAATTTTTTTTTTTTTTTTCAGTGTAATTTTTTTTTTTTTTTTTTTTTTTTCAATTGTATGGCACTAACTTTTAAAATTTTATTATATCGGGTAAAAATCCAAGGAGCTATGAATTTTCAAATACGTGTGAATCCAAAAGTTGAATTGAACTTTGTATGTCCGTCTGGGAAATTTTTTTGAATTTCGGAAAATCATTTTGTTACAGTTATATATATATATATCATATACAAACTTTTCACCAATTTTCATCAAAAATCGGAGATGTCAACCCAAATCTTAATTGACTCATGTGCTTTATTTTCCTTTTACTGTGATTCTCAACAAATCTATGCTTAAGATTAAATATAGTCGTCTGATGATCGAACCTGTGGTGGACCTTTCAATAATTTTTATACCCTACAGCGAGGATATATTCACTTTGTCCTTACGTTTGTAATGCAGAGAAGGAGGCGTGGCAGATATAGAAAAGTATATATATTCCTGATCAGCGTCTCCTACTGAGTACGATATAGCCATTTCTGTCTGTCTGGCTGGCTGGGTGGGTGGCTGTGTGTGGAAATACATTTTTTGGGAAAACTGAGCAAGATAATTCAATGAAATTTCGCACACTGCCTCCGTCGTCAAAGTAAGCTAGTGAAAGGAGTGAAAATGAGCAAAATCGGTCAATGTGCACGCCCACAGCCCATGCAAAATATATAATCAAAATGCAACTTTAGGAGTATTTTTTCACTACAATGCAGACAAAATACACATCAATACTAGGAATAGTTAGCGCAAGCTCTGGGCAAAAACTAGGCGAACTCGGACAAGAGGGCGTGGCACCTCCCATATAAGCAAAATTTTCCAATTACTGCAGAGTAGGGTACTCAATGTTTGGCCAAGCCAACGGTAACACCCTTAATACATAGTTTGTTTTTCTTCTATGCATTTTTCTTTGTTTTTGAAAGCGCAATCCAACAATGTTATCTAAACCATGCTTATTGGTAGTAAATAGAAAAAAAAAACCCTATTTCCATACATGAGTTATATTTATTTAATTTGGTCTTTTTCAATTTAATTGGACTAATTTTGAATACAAATCAAATGGCCGTCTCTGTTTTCCACGGCGAAATTTTTTTTTTTCTGCATGTTACATAAATTTTTCGAGCTTCTTGGGCGGTGTAGCGATGATTTCGGCACGAATGTTTAAGGCTTGCTGGCATACAATGTTTAAAATGACCACATAAATGTTAACACACTGACATAAAAGATGGCGCACCTTGTACTATTGCAAAAATCGCTCCATTGCCAAATTTTAAGGTCTTCTAAGATATTTTCATGGAAAAAAATAAATATACCCTCATACAAATTCAAAATAAAGATGGTTAAGGAATTATGCTTATTGAAGATTTTAAAATATTCAATCGACAGATACTGCTTCACGAAAATGTCGGTAACTCGGACCTTCCCTAGCCGGTATTTATGTTCTGAACTACCTCGAAAAGCTACAGCATCAAGCTATAAATATTAATTAAGCCCCTTGCCAATTTCTAAGATTACAAAAAACACTCCATGGCCTACTTAAAGTTCTACTTAAATATTTTAAATCGAAAGAAGACAAAAGCATCTTTAACATGAATCCAAAACCAAGATGGTTTCTCTAACGGTTTAGGAGTTATAATTTTTTCAACATTATAAAATGTACAATCGTCGGATACAGCTTCAAAAAATTGTCTTAAACTTGGATATTTTACAACTGGTTTTCATGTTCTGTTCATTAGCACAAAGCTAGTATTTTGCTGTTTGAGAAAAATACTATTTTTGATACTTTTTTAGTAGTAAGATTAAATAAATGCCTAATTATTTACTTTTAAGATCTTCTAAATAGTTTTCGTGGA
Source organism: Calliopum simillimum (assembly GCA_951812925.1). NCBI lineage: Eukaryota > Metazoa > Arthropoda > Insecta > Diptera > Lauxaniidae > Calliopum > Calliopum simillimum. The sequence goes on from OX638369.1 coordinate 35,010,301, forward strand.
AAGAAAACAAAAGCATCTTTCATATGAATCCAAAACCAAGCTGGTAAAACTTATAAATTTTTAAGATCTCGAAATACATAATAACTACATAATAATACATAATTTTTAGTTTCTCATAACTCCTAAGCTATAAGAGATATCGTCTTGGTTTTGAATTCAAAGGAACGCACAGTGCGACATTTGGGAGGTTTAGCGGAACTTTATTTAATTTTTGAAATACATAAAACACATAAGATTATTCATATTTCGGTAGCTTAATATCCCACCTCAAAACCTCATACTCAGTTTGGTGAATAACCCTGCGAAACAACTGCAAAATGCACCTGAAACTTGCGTTAATTATTCATTCATACTTTTTAACTATAGAAAGCTTTTCAATTTGTTTTAGTTTATAGATTGGTACATAAAAACGGTAAGTCGGTAGGACGCGAAAATTTTTTCATTTATTTTTAAATAAAATTGTCACTTATGTATTGGCATTCAAATAATTGCAAAATCTTTTCTTACTCGTGTGTGATTTGTTTATGAAAATTGTGCTTTTTAAGAAGTTCATAAGATTTACATTTTCAACTTCATTGGATACTTAAAAAGGTGTTACCACAAATTGCCATTTTGAAACGTACAAAATTTGAAAGGTAGGTTTATCCTCTACTGGAAACATAAAACATCTTCAGCAATATTTTGCGATCCTCTTTTAAACTAAACCTTTTCCAGAATGTTTTTGGAAATTTCATATAACACCGAAATTTCATGAAAAAACGACATCGGATACCATCGTTGGTTTTGTTTTGAAAAAAATAGGCTCACCAACACTAACATCTGACACTTTCCATAGTTTAAAGGTAACTTTTTCGTACGCTAGTTTATAATATACCAAATTTTAGGGGAAATCCTCTCGAAATTTAGAAGCATTTCTGAATAAAAATGCAAAAAACAGCAAATACCCCTTGTCTTACCCCCTTCATTTTTTATGGTGTTTTGATAAGAAAATGGTTATATCTATCAAGTTTCACAGCAATATCTGGTATGGGAGCAGAAATACTACGTTTTAAGCATTTCCATACATGGGGGTTATAATAACCCCTTGTCTGATCCCCCTTAATTTTTGCATAGTGTTTTGCCAATCAAATATATATCCAAGTATTAAGTTTCGTAACTATAACTGCTGTATGTGCTGAGATATAAATTAAGTTCCGCTAGACTCTAAAAATTTCGCACTGTGGAACGGCTACTTTGCTTTCATTCCATGAAAAAAATTTTCACAAATCTATAAAATAGGCCATGGAACATTTTTTTTGACCTTAGTTCAAAGAAAAGTGCTTGTACTTACAGTCAAACACCAAAAAACTTGCGCTGTTCTTATAAATAGTTATATTATTGGGTGTACAACTTTGCTTCCGCCGTTTTCCGATAGGTGGCTGTACCGGCTGAAGCTGGTTGAAATACATAGATGATAATGCCTTTAAAGTGAGTGTGGACAGTGCCTAACGAATTGTCATCGCCGTTTCAGTGACAGTTGTTCTTGTTTTTGTATTATTCACGCTCGAAAATGTCCGTTTGTGTGCCCAATTCTCGCCATTTGCGGGAAGTTTTACTTTTCTGTTACAATTCGAAAAAAAAATGCAGCTGAAGCGCATCGAATGCTGAAAAGTGATGAAAAGTGGGTTCGATACGATAATCCTAAACGCAGAAAATCATGGGGAAAGCCCGGGCATGCTTCTTCGTCGAAGGCAAATCCGAATATTCACGGCGCCAAGGTTATGATTTGTATTTGGTGGGATCAGCTCGGTGTGATTTACTACGAGCTCTTAAAACCGGGTGAAACCATCACAGGAGATCGCTACCGAACGCAACTGATGCGCCTTAGTCGCGCGCTAAAAGAAAAGCGGCCACAATATCAAGAGCGACATGACAAAGTCATCCTCCAACACGACAATGCTCGGCCTCACGTCGCAAAAGTGGTCAAAAAGTACCTGGAAACGCTGAAATGGGAAGTCTTGCCCCACCCGCCGTATTCCCCAGATGTCGCCCCTTCTGACTTCCACCTATTCCGTTCGATGGCACACGGCCTGGCAGATCAACATTTTCAATCCTTCGAAGAATTGGAAAAATGGATTGCTTCATGGATAGCGTCAAAAGAGGACTCCTTTTTTCGAGCCGGGATCCGAAAATTGCCGGAAAGATGGGAGGAAGTTGTCGCTAGCGACGGACAATACTTTGAATAATACATCTGTAAGCACTTTTTCGCAATAAACCTTTTAATTTTGGAAAAAAAAACGGCGGAAGCAAAGTTGTACACCCAATAATTATCCAAAATAGGTCAGAAAATGAAAACCTGTTAAGAAATGTCCAAGATATGAACAATTTCGTAAAGCAGAATCAGTTGGTTTGGAAAGAAATCTCAAAGTTTTGTGCTGCCGTTTTTATTGGTTTTAGATTCAAACGAAACCACTAACAAAACTAAAGCGAATTCCAGAGTGTCAGGATTAAATCAAATCAAAAATATGTGATCAAACTATGACATCAGGCTCTACTTTCGAGATATTGTAACATAAACCATGATGTTTAATGAAAATATGCCAACTCAATGACACCCAACTGAAACCTTATAACCCTACTTAGACTACAATAAATTCAATTATTCTCCCGAAACAACAAAAAACTCAAAAGAAAGCAATTACCAGCAACTTAACGCAATTGAATCGGCCAATGACCAATAACAACAGCATCAGCTATTCTTCTTGCAATGAGACCACGGCGACAACCTTTGTACTTCAACATATCCGCCGTCATTTCCGTTTTTACAATCCCAATAGAGCGACACACTCGCTCAAAGTAACAGAAACAAACTCACACACACACACAAGTACACAGCCAATGCTGACACATTGCCCCTAAATCTATTATCCTGTCAAATCGACAAACCCAATTTTTATTCTCATCAGCTCAGCGCAATTTGGTAAAACGAACGCTAAACGTAAGCAAAACGCAGCAGGACAACGTGTCCTGTGCGAAAAATACACACACACATGCATGAGCAGAGCACATTGTGACAGCGTATGTCCTTGCATCGTTGTCTCTGATGTCCTTCGTGTTGTTGCGTTTAAATAAATCTGCTTCAATTGGCAGCATACGTGCAGCAGCTCAGCTACATATTGTTGTTGTTATTATAGTCTAGTTGTACAACAAAAAGTGACAAAAAATGGGTAGTAGAGTGGTAACAACAAAAAAAGTAAACAAAATGGCACAAAAAATAAATGCAACAAATAATTCAGTTTTACAACAGAGCAGATGTTGACGCCAGTTGCCAAAAACCAAAAAAAAAAAAAGGAAAAATGTCCACTTTTAGACCGAAACTTCAAATTTTGGTTGCGAAAAAAAAAGGGGAAAAAAAGTTACAAAAGTTAAGAATTATGTGGAAATAAGAAAAATAATATAGTAAAAAAGTAGTGAAAAATAGGAGTGAAAATAGTAGCAAAATAATACAGCACGCCAAAAATAATGCGTTGCCAAAAAAAACAGAATGTTAATTTCAGTTTGTACCAGAAATGTGTAGTAGATAAAAAATGGAGTTAATACAAATCAAGATTGACCAATTCATTTTAAGTAGTCATCACTGAAATTGGCGTATGCCGGAGCATTTTCGCCTCTTTTTATAGAAAAGTTCTACTTTCATTCGCTAGAATTCCGTTGCTAAAAGTTCAAGTGCTTTGTTGTGGAAATGATGCAGCCGGCCATTTCTATAGTAGAGAGATCTCTATCTGGGGAAGCCTAAAAGAAACATAAAGAAAAGGAACTTTTCTCTCTCCTGCAAATAATTTTGTTTTATAAACACCTTTCATTTTTAACTGAAGTTAAGCACATATGAACAGATCCTCTAAAGTCCTGTGAACTTATCGTCGTAATTGAGGTAAGAATTGGATCATAAGGCCAAAATTGGTTTCTAGTTATACGGCATTACAACAAAGTTATAATAAAGCCCATGATAACATATTTTTACACAGTCTGTTTTCAGATGGGACCTCTCACTGCTAAAGAAGCGGCCAACTACTTTTTTATGGGCGTTATAAATTTTTAAAAATGACGACTTACCACCAATGGAAGTCTGCCGACAAACATTGGAGTAAAGCCCACCGAGGGGCAGAAATTACAGTCAACTAAAAACATTGTAGAAACAATCGCTGGAACAAGAAATATATGAAACGTTAGCCGCCGAGAATGATGTAAAATTTTAATGAAGGCGTTTTAATCCGAAAGATGATAACACACTAAAAAAAAACATTTGGATGCTCCACCAAGTGCTTTCAGAAAAGAAGAAAAAGAGTAGTTTATACTTAGTAATATAACCATATGATAACACACAATAGACGAGTTTTAGGCCATAGTTTTCGTAATTATCGCCCTCTGACTTATCACTATAAGTGGGTAAATCTCCGAAAAATGTACCAAAACAAGCCTCTTTTTGTCCACACCTGGAACATTTTTAAAAAAAGAAAATAATCTTTTAGGGTAGCATTGTCGTGAAAAATCCTCCTCAAGTTACATTTGAATATATTTTTTGTATGGGCGGTAAACGTGTTCGTTCACCGATTTTGCTAATTTTCAATCCCACACGGAAACTTTGATGACGGAGGCAGTGTACCAAATTTCATTGAATTATCTTGCTCAGTTTTTGCAAAAACTCTATTTCCACACACAGCCAGCCACCCAGCCAGGCAGACGGACGGACATGGCTATATCGACTCAGGAGGTGACGCTGATCAAAAAAATATATACTTTTCTATACATGCCATGCCTCCTTCTTTGCATTACAAACGGACGGACAAAGTGAATATACAGTGAACATTTTTTTACAATTTCAGAAATGTTTATCGGAGCGGTTCTGACACCAAAACCTTAAATTTTCCAAAACACATTAGAACTAAATAAGATTTTCGAAAATAACCAGATGACAAGCCTAAAAATTCATTTCGGATTTTTGAAAGGTTTTTTTAAGTGTTTTAAGACTAAATTTTAATTTTTTATTTATTTTTTAAATAAATGGTTTAAATAAAACTAACAGTAAAAAAAAAACAAGGTGAATTACTAAGCAGAGAGTAAAAAAATGTTGCACGAAAAACGGGCGGAGAATGACTAAACGGAGAGTGACAAAATGTTACAAAAACAGTAATTTCACAATGAAAAGCAATTATTTTTAATAGTTTATTGAATTAACTATATATAAAGATGGATAATGTGTTTAGTAATATAAAAAAAGCTTACGCGGAGAATGACACACACTTACGTTCTTTACAAAATTTTTCCGTTTTTTTTTTAAAAAAAAAGTACACAAGAACACTCACTATCGAAAAAACAAAACTGACTGAGCTGAAAATGCACTGAATCTCCTCTTTTTCTTCTCTTTCAGTTCTCTTTTTACTCAATAGTCTAGATAGTCTAAAATGAGGGACCGACTTCTATGCATGCCAATTCCATATAAAAAATTTTTTTCTCAATGAGTTAACACAGAAAATCAGTAACTTAAATATATATACAAAGATTGTCGTATAAGAAGTGGCTAGGGAAAGGACGGAGAATGACTTTTTAACACTTTATGTCACAATTTCATAGTAAAATATTTAGTTTTCGAAGCTCTTGTTAAGTATCTGTATTAAATAGTTAAAATAATAATTTTTAAATTTAAGCATGGTTTTGAGTACCGGGACATTGCATGGTACATTTTTTGGAGAATCAGCCGTGTATAACATTTTAGCCTTAAGATTATATAAATGGTTATCGAATTCTTACAACACTCTCAGATCCTACTTATGGTTTCCTTGTTATCTTATAATAGCTATCAAGAGCTCATTTTCCACTAAAGTCGCCACATACACTGCAATAGCAGATTTCTATGATCAAAAGTCATACAAAGAAACTTTTAAATAGAACGGAATAGAAAATAGAAACAATGACTTAAGAAGTATAAGTCCTTAAATGTTATAGAAACTTTTTGCAAAGTATTCCACTACAAAATTCTGGAATTGTGAAAATTTTCCTTTCTGTACAACAGCATCTTACACGTAACACGTAAATCCTTAACGTTCAAAACTGAACAAGTGGAGGATTAGATACGGATTAGCAGAATGTTGCCATGTCACAAAGTTACGTGGTAAAAGCAGCAACAGGGAAGGAGCAACATGAAGCGACTTTGTAGTTGTGATATGTTTGAAGTTGAAGTGAATGAGTGAAGCATCGACCATGGTCACCAACAATTGCTGCTGATGCTGCCTGCAACTGGCAATTGCTCACTTGCCTACCTGACTGACTGACTGACTGTCTGTCTGCCTGTCTATCCCTCTGCCTGTTTGGCTGACAATGTGGAAGTCGTTTTTCATTTTGATGAAAATATTGATTTTCCATGTTGGCTGGTTGGTTGGATTGGTTGGCTGATTGGGATGTTTGCCAAGTGCCAACAATTGAAACAACATTTATTGCCCAAAAACTGCTGAATGTGGAGGGAGATGGGTTAGATAGCTAAGGAATAACTCATCGCTAAGTGCAGTAGTGTGTGTGTTTGTGTGTGTGTTTGTAAAAGGGTATCAGCAAATAACCACTGGTAGTTGCATTCTGCAGCGAGTTATTGCGTTTAGGTGTAAAGGATACGTTTGCTACTGGCATGAGGTAATCGAAGCAAAGTGGAAAATATGAGTATTCGATTTTGTTCCACAATATTCTGGATAGCGTTTTTGAAATGTCGAAAGTGAAAGCATTTGTATGACATTTATTTAAGTTTTAGCCAGTGATATATGACTGATGATATCAGTGATATGAATCACAATTAAAGTTCCATTGTAGTGCTCTTTGTATTTTATGTACGAATATGTTGGAGTACCAGATAATAGCTCTTGAAAAAGCTTTATATCAGTAATACTACCAGTAATATATCACTGATGGCAGCAGTGACTTGTACTTTGCTTAATTAAACATTTCACTTATATCACCAGTGATATATGACTGATTGATAGTAATATAACATATTTTAATTAAGCATATGTACCACTATGTATATCGCTGAATGATAATGATATCTAACTGAATGGGCCTTGTTTTAATAAGCATATCACTAATATCGCAGTCATATATCACAGATTTATAGTGATATTGGACCGATACCAACAGTTATATGTATTTACCTTGTTCAGTTAAACACTTATATCGCTAGTGATATATCATTGATTGATAGTGATATATGACTGATGCCAACAGTGATATGTACCTTGTTTACCCAGTCATATATCACTGCAGATATAAATTATAAATAGTGATGTAACAGAATGATAGTGATACATCACTGATGCTAATATTGATATCTATCAAGTTTGATCAAACATATCACTAATATCGCCAGTGATTTATCTTTGAATAATTGCACAAAATGATAGTGAAGCATCAATGATAGCTAGTAACATACTTATATAAATATAACTGAGTGTGCCTTGTTTTAGTAAACATATCACTTATATCGACAATAAGATATCACTGAATGACAGTGATTTATCACTGAGTGATAGTATTAAATCACTGATGCCATCGAGGAAATGTATCGTCTCAAATTAAACATATCACAAATATCACCAGTATTATATCTGAACGATAGTGATATATTTATAACTGAATGATAGTGATATATCTCTGATGCCAACAGTGATATATATTTTGTTTAATTAAATTATTCGCTGAATAATAGTGATATATCATAAGTAACCATATCACTTATATCGCCAATGATATTTCAGTGAATTACAGTGATTTATCACTGAGTGATGGTAATAAATCACTGATGTCATCAGAGAAATGTATCTGATATATCTGAATGATAGTGATATATAACTGAATGGTAGTGACATATGACTAATACTAACAGTGATATCTAAATTGTTAAATATAATACATCACAGTGATATATATTTTGTTTAATTAAATTATCATTTATATCGCTAATAATATATCACTGAATGATAGTAACAATTCGCTGAATGATTGTGATATATCACTTATGCCAACAGTGATATATAAATTGTACAAAATATAGTCTTCAGTACAATAACCATTGCTCAGAAGAAAAATTACTATAAGAATTTGGTTCTCCACGAAAACCGAATTTTTCACAAGCTGAAATTTTCAAGTACCCTAAATAGCAAACAGCTGAGCGAACGAATTTCCAGCAGCATTTTGAAGATTTATGAGTTGTCTTTGCGGTGAAATATTGCTTCGGAAAATATGTTTACACAGGACAGACGGACAGAGACTCGTTAATACCACACACACAGAGCGAAGGAAAAAAAAAGGAGCAACGCAGGATGCAAACGCGCGTACAGACGTTGTCTGAATGAAACTGATTTTAGCCGTAAGCTGTAAGCCGTGTAAATACTATGACATTTTGAGGTAAAACTGAATTTTTTTTTCGCAAAAAAGGCAACGCCACGCATTTCGCAGAAAAGCGCAAAAAAAATATTGGACAAAAGTGTGAGAAAAAACTTCAAAGAATTAAATGAAACTCCGACAGCATTCATTTGGGCTTGGGTGGTAAAGAAATTCGCTGGGCTGTCAATTGAACGTTGAAAGTAAAATTGATTTTTTTTTTCCTTTCGTTATTAAAGCTGACACAGCAGTGGTGGTCGCGAAAAGAAACCAACATAGTGATGCAGAAGAAAAATTACGCAGCAGCAAGGATTTTAAAGGATCACTATGATTGAGAACTTAAATCACTGCGCGCAGTGTCTTTTATTTGCAAAAGTAGAAAATTGTGGAAAAATCGAAGAATCCTCAGAACAGTTTTAAAATACTCTCTTGTTATCTTTATTTGGCAACAATATTATTCATTTCTTTTGAAAATTTATAAATAAAATGTCGATTTAAGACAAAAGCACAAAAATTCTGACACATCACACTGACATCAAATTGAAGTTCAACCCAGACCATGACACTAAATGGTATCTGGATTCCAGAAACATTGAAATACTACAAAGGAGTCAAGCTACAATATAAAGGACAATAATACGATCATTTTGGCTTTTTGAAATGCGCAAGAGTCGATACTTAACTCGAACCAAAATGGGATTATGTTTTCTCTTTTCATAAGCCATGAACCCAAGCTTGTTATTAAGATTGATTGTGACTAAAACCGAACCCGAACTCAGACAAGTTCAACTTCAGAAAATAAGTTAATATTGTTCAGATTCGTATTAATCAGAATATAAGGTTCAGGGTTCGGAGTGCTATAGAAATAGAAGAAGCAATATTAACTTATTTTCAGAAGTTGAACTTGTTTGAGTTCGCGTTCGTTTTTAGTCCCAATCAATCAAAATAATAAGCTTGGGTTCGCAGTGCTATAAAAATAGAAGAAGCACTCTGAACCCGAAGCTCAACTTCATATTCTGATTAATACGAATCTGAACACTAACTTTACTTCTTCAGGTTTCAGTAGCTCGCAGGAACTGAAACCGAATACGAACCTAAGCAGGTTCAGATTCACTGTTTTATAAACCCCAAGCTCGAACCCAAACTTTTGAATATTTCGTCCATATTGAAAGTATGGACCTTATTCACTTTATCTACCACTCTTTTGTATGTGTGATACCTGGTGGACCTAGGCTGGGGTCTAGCAAGTTTCAGCTTTGAAATCAATTTCTAAAAATATGTTGCCTAATTCAATTTTGCTGATCGCGTCAGATAGCCATAATTCTTCTCGATAGGATTTTAACTCTCAACATTTCTAATTGACCCCTTATGCGACTATTTTTATTATATATTTAAAAGTTTATGTATTTCTTGTCTTTGGAGACCCCTAGTAAAATTTTCCAAAAAATATTTTTGTGAAACACTTTACCCTTTATAACCTAGTTTTTAGAAAAAGCAGTCAAAAAGACCCATAAAAACAGGATGTAATGGATAAAGTTGTTGCAAGAAATGTTCCTTGCGTGATTTCATGGTGACTTTGCAACAAAAAGTTTTTTTGAAAATAAAGTTTTAAAGTTTTACAGAAGGGTGAAAATTCGAAAATATGTTTCTTATGGGTATTTTCTCTAAAAAAAAAACAATATATAGTTGATTTTATGTTCGAGGAATCGTTTTTTTATATACCTTGATGTAAGACCAAGAATTTGATATATGGCACGACTCATTCCGATCATTTTTGAGGTCGTTAAAAAAAGAAAAATAGCATCAAGCCAAGATTTTGCATATAACGGTGATGAATAACCTTCAAAATATTTTAAAAAATTCTAGCTCACTTTTTTGACATCTTGTTTCAGATTTTTGGGGGCACTCGTGGAATTTCCAATGTTTAATATGTATGATACGTATTCAATCGCTTGCGATTTCGCTAGATTATAAACACTCTGTCGCTAGCGATTACGCTGGCAAAAACGCTACTTGCGATTGAGCGATTCTCGTCGAGTCGTGCGAAAAAAAAAAAACCAAAACTGTGCTTTCATTTTAAAAAATTGATAAAAAATTTTGATGCTTTTTATAAAAAGTTGGAAAATTGAAAAAAAACATGGTTTTTCATTATTTCAGTTCAGTATATTTCAGAGTCAAATAAAGATATTGATATAATTTGAATTGGGTTTTGAAAGCCAAAACTAGTCCTTTTAAATACCATATCCAGATTTATGGCCAGAACTTCAAAAATAGTCAAAAACGGTGTTTTTATACTTTTAGGCTTTGATATCTCAAAATTCTGACAAGTTAACGTGATTTTGGTGCCAGATTCAGCATCAAAAATACATCTATTTCGGGTTTTATTTGTTGATTTAATTTTTAACGATTTTTCGATTTATATGGAAATTTTAATTCAGTTTACAAAATGAAATTTTTTGAAACCTGACTGATTTTTTATATTTTTTCTCCACAGCGAAAACTAAGAACGAACTTTTAGGTCGAATGATCCATTCCAACGCCGTGGCATGTTATGCCCAATATATACTTCGAAAAATTTTGCATACAACAAAATCTTTCAAAATCATTTTTATTACAGTATACATTTAAAAATAATAAAAACTCCCTGCATACAACTTTTAAATCCATTCCGTTGTTCGTTTACAAAACATTTTCGTTTTCGATTTATAAATCAATGCATGTTTTTGGTGCAAGTTTTCATTTATTTACTTCTTTATCAGTCGCATCCTCTTTGTTTGTTTGCTTATTTTGACAAACAAATCAATGATAGCCATTATTATTTGAGAATTCAACAACTGAATGACAATCAGGCAATTGTCACACATGCCTACACATACGTGCATACCGGCACACGTACACACACGTACTTAGTAGCATCTCTAATTGAATTTATCACCATGGCACAATCTTTTTCTTAACCACCTCTTACCCACTGCCTACATGTTTTTGTGTCATTGGAAAAGCTTTCATTCTCTCTCTTTCTTTTTCATCATCGATTCCGACGAGGTCTTCCAAATTGTTTTGTCTTCGATTTGTCAAGAAGAAATGTGTGCGATGACGGGTGAGGGTATGTCTTTTGTCTTGCTAAATATGGTATGCTACCAGGGGTAAAAAGGTGACACTTGTGAGCCTACTTACATAATTACAGTTGTGAGGGAAATTGTGAACATATTAAAATTCGGATTTGTGCGGAAAAAATAAAAATTGCGCGAGATTTCGATTCCCCGCCATCAAAAATGTAATTTTGATGTAGGTAAATAACATGAAAAATACATTTCAGAGAAGATATTATAGACCCGGAAACATTTTCAAAACCTTTACAACCTCAATCGACGGGAGAAGCATGAAATTTGGAAACAATCTTGTGCATCTCGCCATTCTCGAACTCTCTCAAATGGTAATCTTACAAATTTCAGACTTGACTAAGGCCTCTTTCACTTCATCTTTGGTTTTTCTTAGCTGTATGCACAATGTGCATTGCACATGTTCCATATGGTACCAGGGTAAAATTTTTTGTTTCAAGTTTTTAAAAAATTTGTTTGCATGTGTCGAAAGATCATGTTTTGTACTATCTAGCGTTAGCAAGTATTTCTATATATGTGAAATAAAGTGGCACTTCCATTGTTTTTTCCAAGTGAACAAAATATAAAAAAAAAATATAAAAATTCAGAGCTCTGGAAAAAAGGTAAGAAACGCTAAATTCAATTCACGTGGTGTTTTATTGGGGCTAGTTATGTGAAATTATACCATTATATACATAAATAAATAATAAAATGTAAAAAAAAATGTTTTGGTAAGCCGATTTTATGGCAATGAAAACAGCCGCAATTTAAAGGTATCGTGGCAGTTACAAAAAGGGAAAAAGTTTTTAATGGCACTTTAACCGCGATCTAATTTGACGGCAATTGCATTTCTGACAAACAGACTATGGATTCATCTTGACTACACTTAAAGTTTTAGCAATTTTTAGAAGCCTTCTTTCTCTAACGTGACAGAGATTTGTCACAGTAAATTTTATATTTCGATTTTTGATTTCAATCACCAATTTGTCACACAGGATCGCCTCACCAAAGCTGAAATGAATAAAAATTACACCGAAAAGCTCAAAGAAGATGTAACATTTGAGCAATACAAGAAGAAAAGAGCCGTTGCTATGCGTTCGTATAACTTAATAAGTGAAAAAGTGGGCGTGGCAATTATTTAATTTCGCTTTTTTTCCACCCACCGTATAGTATTAATATTCACCATTCTTCCATTAATTTTCATCAAAATCGCTCGCATAGTTTGTGAGATATGTATTAAAATCTAAAACCATGAAATCATTAATCCTTTGTATGGCGTTGAAAAAACCCTTTTTTGTAATGGCCTATATCTCGTAAAAAAGTAATAAAACCTCAAAATAGTGTCAGTATGGCTTCTTGTGAATACAGTTGGCTATCCAAATCCATTGAAAAAAATCAATGATACCCTTTTCTGCTTTTGTAATGTAGCTTTAAGTGGAACCCATAACAGTGATTTTATCATTTTTAAGCAAGGATAACTCAGAATCCAGACGTGATAAAAAAAGACCAAACTCGGATTCATAATAAGCAGGTTTAAGTCCATCATAACCGGCTATAAAAAACTAGGACGGAAAACCATGGTAGGCCTGGGTAAGGGGTAGGGGATTTAAAAAAAATGGACCGTCGCAGATTCTGGCATCATTCTATTTGTAGTAACTTTGAGTCCTACCAATAAGAATCTAGGCTGAGATTGCGGTTCTCATATTTTTTATACTCAAGTCCGTCTGGCGCCTAACCTTATGGGAAACTTGGGTAAAATGAAGCTTAAGGGAGGTTTAGCGAAGTATGCATACATGATTTAATGCGCTTTTTCATGCTGTTTGTTGTTACGAACATTCACAAGGGTATGAATACATTTTTTTATAAATGTACTTCTCTTAATTCATCTTTCATTTCTAACACATAAAAATTTGTGATCGATCGGTTGGGAAGAAGCGCAGAATTTTCGATGAATGTATGTGCACCTCAAAAATGGCTTCCAAATTTGTGTCATGTGGCAGAGAAGTTTGACTGCTAATAACACGAAAACCACACAATTTATAATAATTCTTTGTTCGAAGAAAATGTGTATTTCAAGAAGCTTAATAATATAAAATTCTTAAATCATGAACATTTCACTTATTTAACATAGATATCACCAAAAACAGCGTACGAATGTCACGTGGCAGATTTTGAGATTGACCATATACGTGTACAGTGACAGACAAAACAATAGGGTCAGTTAAAAAATTTTCCTTTTTCGTCATATATGTAACATAGCAGGTAATGGAAACATTTTATTTATTTCGTTAATATAGTACTTCCATTTCCATTGACTTTAACATAAATATTACTTTCTTTAAAGTACTAAAAAAACATATACAGTCAATAAGGCTCAAATTCATGGTGAACAAAAAATTGGTTCATTGTTAAGAAATCATGAAAAAGTAGGGAAAAGAAAAAATAATATTGCAGCAGCTAATATTTAGAGTAGCATTACCCTTTTTATTAATCACACAACTCCTCCTTTTTGGTTTAGTTTTATTAGTCCAATTTTCTCTTTAACAATTTTCCTGAAAAAATTTTCGATTGAGCTTAAGTCTAAAGAATGCACTGGCAAAGTCATTAACTCCACGTTATTGTCCGAAATTCATTTTTCTGCTGGACGCGAAATGTGTTTTGGGTCGTTATTAAGCTAAAATTACAATTTGCATGGCATATTCCGTTCAGCATAAATTTCTCCAAGATACGAGCGTACAAATTTGATTCCATTACTCCTCTGATGCAGTATACTCAGGCCCAACACCACCCCAAGAAATATAAAATCTCCACACCATTACATTGCCACCTTGATATTTCAAGGTTTTGGTGATATGGCGAGGACTATTTTGTGTATTTCTTGGACGTCTTATCCAAGTTTTTCATCACTATCAATTAAATTAACTTCTGTTTTGTCCGACAAAAAGGTTGTGTGTCGTTTTTTTCCGTCAACTGCGTCGTTCCAATCAGATTGTAATTTTTTGAATGCTAATCAGTTTCACCTACAGTATCGGCCGAAACTTAAGCACCCCCTAACGAAATTTTTCCTTTTATCAAATTTTTTTTGAGAAAACGACGTTATTGAGTTAGTTTGTATGTTTAATTTATTTACTTATACGTTTATTATTGACACACAAAAACTTGAAAAATTCTGGGTTTTATAAATTAAGAGTTAACATTTAATAAACATTACAATTTAGAAAATTCATCGGACAAAACTAAAGCACCCCCTTCTTAATATTTAATAAAAACTTTTATAATTAATATTTAGCTGAAAACCCTTTATACTTGGTGACATTTGCACATCTTTAAAGCATAGAGGGCATTAAAATATTAATGATATCTTGCAATATCCCTTTCTAAAGCTACTTTCAAAGCTTCAAAGAGATTTGTCTTGGTTTTGCAATCTTCCTTGTAGATTTTCATTTTAACGATCTCCCTGAGGTTCTCAATGGGATTCAAATCTGGGGACTGGCCAGGCCAACCAAGAACTTGTATCCCATTGCTCTGAAACCAGGCTTCACAAACTTAATCGGTATGTGTTTGGATCATTGTCCTATTGGAACCTCCATTTAAGAAGCATCTCTTGATCCGTTTTAGGCAGCATCACATCATTTGGTATGTCAAAGTGCATAAAACAATCCATAATCCCTTTAGTCTAGTGAATGGTCCCACTCCCTTGACCAGAGAAAAAACCCCAGACCATTATAGTCCGTCCTCCGTGCTTTACAGAGGCTTTGCAAAATTTTGGTTTCAATGTTTTTCATTTTGGTCTGCATACTCGCCTTATTCCATGCGAATCTTTCATAATAGTTTTGAATTTGTAGTACTTGGATTCGTAGGACTTAGGTGCGTAGCATGATATTAAAGATTCGGATGAATTACGCAGACCAAAAGGAAAAAGATTGAAACCAAAGTTTTGCAAAGCCTCTGTAACTCACAGAGGATGGAGTGTAATGGTCTTAGGTTTTTTCTCTGGTCAAGGGAGTGGGCCAATTCACTGGACTTAAGGAATTATGAATTGTTTTATGCACTTTGACATACCAAATGATGTGATGCTGCCTAATGCGATTCAAGAGATGCCACTTAAATGGAGGTTCCAACAGGACAACGATCCAAACACATACCGCTTAAGTTTGTAGAGCCTGGTTTCAGAGCAATGGGATACAAGTTCTTGGTTGGCCTGGCCAGTCCCCAGATTTGGATCCCATTGAGAACCTCTGGGAGACCGTTAGCACGTAAATCTACAAGGAAAATTGCAAAAACAAGAAAAATCTCTTTGAAGCTTTGAAAGTAGCGTTAGGAAGGGTTTTCGCAGTACATCATTAATAACACAATCCTGCGTTTTTGTAAAAGTTAAAAAAGTATGAAATGGGAGTAGGTGATTTTTATAGATTTTTGATCGCTAAATCCGAATATGACCTCCGATTTGCTCCATCACGTCTGAGATCCGAGTTATCCTTGATTTAAAGTGCAAGAAACGCAATTTTCAGACATATGGCGTGCATCCTGAAACTAGTCGAGTTCTTTTTTGACAGCGGCATTGAATAGCCCTAAGCTTCCTCTCTAAAGCGTACTTTAACTTTTTCAATTGAATCATTAATTTCCTAGATATCATCGATTGAAGTAAAGGTATCGCTAATCCCTGTAAAGGACTATATTCAATTTGTTTACCTTTACTTCAATGGATAATATCTCGAAAACTAATGATCCAATTAGAAAAGTTAAAAGTACACTTTGAAGAGGAAGCTCATGGCTATTTAATGCCCTAGTTTAAAAGTGAACTAGACTACTTTCAGGATGTATGCCATATGTTTGAAAAAAGCGTTTTCTGCACTTTAAATCAGAGATAACTCGGATCTCAGACGTGATGGAGCAAATTGGAGGTCATATTTGGATTTAGCGAACCAAAATCTATAAAAATCACCCACTCTGATGTCATACTTTTTTTCATCGCAGGACTGTGTAATTTAATATCCTCTATGCTTTAAAGATGTGCAAATATCACCCAGTATAAAGGATTTTAAACTAAATATTAATTATAAAAGTTTTAATTAAATGTTAAGAAGGGGGTGCTCTAGTTTTGTCCGATGAATTTTCTAAATTGTAATGTTTATTAAATGTTAACCCTTAATTTATAAAACTCAGAATTTTTCAAGTTTTTGTCTGTCAAGAATAAACATATAAGTAAATCAAATAAACACACAAACTAACTCAATAACGTCGTTTTCTCAAAAGAAATTTTATATAAAAAAAATTTCGTTAGGGGGTGCTTAGGTTTTGGCCGACACTGTATGTCTCTTAATCTGAATTGGGACTTTCCGTGATGATCTTCAGAAAAGTTATTTTTACACCAAACGCCACCGAACAGTTCTAGTAGAAACAAAACTAAAAAGGATTCCAACATTATCCCTGCACGAAATAAATATCATCTCTCAGTGGTTTTCGTGATCTACCGCAATTTAATTGTTGTTTTTGTGGCAGCATATCATTTTACAAACAAACTTTTGCGATCTTCCAATTAATTTGGCTCTTTCCCGTTGGCTTTGGAACTCACTTCGCAGCTTCTTGATGATGGAAAGCTCCTCGTTCGAGCATTGCTTTCCACATCTATTATCCAAAAAGGACATCGAGTGATACTTACTACAGCTATTTTGCAAAAAAGAGAGTTATTTTAGGTATTAAACAGTGTGGAGCTATTTTTTTGTCCATTGAAAATTTTGCTATTTTTTTAAATCGGTGAAAATGAGAACCACAATCAATTAAAATTTTTTCCAGACTTGAGTTTTGGAAACAACTAATAGATTTGCATATTTTCTGCAAGTCGTTTCCCGAATTTTTATGCGCAATATGGAAAAAAAGTTTAAAACATATTGAAGCAATAGGTGACCCTATTGTTTTGTCCGTCACTGTATAGAATCCAAAAAATTTCTTTCCATCATACTGGCCTGTGATCTGAAGTAGTTAATACTGATACGAAGTTTTAGCTTTAAATTGTTATATGTAGCTACTTTTTAAGAGTTTAATAAATACATTGTGATACAGTCAAGGTCACTATTAATCCCAACTCTTTTGAAAATGTGTCTAACTCAATTCATTTTATTAAATATTTTTTCAATCCTAACTTCTTACGTTTTTTTCAATAGATAGTTTATTCGAAAGTCAGCACTGCAATCAAAATAGTACAGAGCTTTATTGCACTGTAAGCAATTGCGAAATTAAAATCTCCGAGTATGATTTCTCCTTTCGCCGCATTAGGTTAATGCTAATTTGCACACATGAGGCTCTGGAGTTTATTTTTATTCCCTCTAAATTTCTCTTTCCTCGTCTTAAATGGAATTTTATAGAGCTCTTCAGATTTGCCGCTTCTTGAGCTTTAGCTGTGAACTAAATATTTGTTTATTTGATGATTTTCCTGCTTGCAGAAGCTTTTTACTTCTTTATTGAAGGAGTTGCTCATCTTTAGGTCTAGCCCATGGTGTCTTGTTCCCTCTACTTTATGCTGTTTATCCTTCCGACACAGACTCTCACTTCTTTTCAATTAAAAATTCCATTTGTAAATGCTGTCATTTTGTGTTTTCCTTTCAATCAATTTAATTGTTCACTTACTTTAACTCATCACTGTGCCTACTGCACACTTAAGTTCGAAGGAGGCAATCCTCAATAATCTATGTCAGTGTCACGTTTGTTTTGTAGTTTATTTTATATTCAATCTTTCTAGTTGTTGTTTTAGTTGTTTGTTACAATTCGAGTTGGCAATAATGTCACAACAATGCCAACAAGGACATGCTAAGTGATGTTGTTACTTAGTGTTAGAGTGTAGAGGGCGGTGGTGGCGAACACGCCTACTTTAAGTAGTTTTTCCACATTTAACATTTGATTGATTTTATTCAAGTGTAAATCACTTCTTTCACTTGTTATTTTTTCGGTATATCCACTGATATTCCACGCTACTACAACACGATTGAAGTTGCATCAGTATCCTGTGTTCGTGAGTCTTTCACTTTCGACGTCTTTCGCCTTCTTGTCTAATTTATATTCAATTATTCGATTCGAATTTGCATAAATCTTGCACGACATTCTCTTGCTGTTGCAGAGCGATGAGCGTTGTTGAATGTTTTAATTTTGTTGCTGTTAATATCAAACCCAACATATCCTTGGAGCAGCAGTAGCAGATCCTTGCAATTTTGTGAATTCGACGATGAATGTTTTAGATTGTGAATTTGACGAATTTACGTAGCTTGTGTGTGTGTGTATCGCTGTGTCGTCTATCCATAGTTGAGTTAACGAGCACGATTGAGAACAATTTACTCGGAAGTTTACTGCTTCATCATCACCATCACCCCACGCACCCTGCGACAGCTACGAATTCATGGTATTTTGATTTGTTTCGGTTTATCTGTCTCAATGCCTGAATGTTTGTCTAACTGTCTGTCTGTCTGTCAGTCCGTGTGTCTGTTCATTTGTCACTACATTCTGTAGCTGCTACTTCACTGTTTCTATCGCCTGGAATGCGTGTCGTCTTGTGATAAGATTTGATGAAGGAATCTTCGGTATTTGGGTTTTAAGGATTTACCAAATTCTGTTTCTTGTTCTTGTTGTTGGTGTTGTTGTTGTTGCGATATGCGCGCTAGTTTTTCCCTCATGTGTTGATGATGGTGATGATGATAATGCTGCTACTGCTGCTACTTACTACTGATGATGATAATGATATTGCTCTGATGACGTTGACAATTGCTCGAGTTGGTTGGCTAAATTCAATCAGCAAAATATTTGCGCCATTTGCTTAGAATTGATTTTAAGGATTTAAGGATATCGTCTTCTTTGGTGTGTGCTTCTGCTGCTAACAATGACAGTGATAAGGATAACAAGCGTTTTGATTTGTTTATTTCAAAATTTAATTTTGGGGTTTTTATGATCATATTGTGCTTTATTAATATGGGGTGCAGACATAATTGGCTGAATGAAAATGAAAAATAAATAATTTTTAGCAGACTGAAAGTGTTATCCTAAATGAATAAGGAAATGGTCAAAATAAGTTGATATATTTGACGATAGTTGAAAAGTTTTATAATAATCGAAAAGAAATTATTTTTATTTCATTACATTCTGCAACGTTTTACAATACATTTATCAGTTTTAGGCTTACAGTCTGTTCAAATTCGGAAGATGGTTTTTTTAAAGAAAGGGTAGTAGGTAGGGGGTATATTCTTCCGTTTAAGCCCCCTTGGAAATCGCCCTTGGACATACCAGAGTAATTATTATTATTATTATTTAAAAGGCTCTAGACTGTACTGCGACCTTAAAGATCTTTTGTACAGCCTCTCTCCCTATCAAAACAGTTCCAGACTATCTATAAATCTTGTCACTGCAATGGGATTAATTTTACCTATGTCACCTGGATCTAAAATCTCGGCACCTAAGTACTTAATTCTGCGTCTAAACGCAGCAAGGCATGCACATAGCAAATGCTCTGCTGTTTCCAAGTCCTCTAAGCAGAGTCTACAGGAATCATCGTCTACCAAGCCCATCTTTTTTAGGTGATAATTGAGTTTACAGTGACCTGTCATTATTTCACTGTAAGTTTTAATATCTTTTCTGCTGAGATTTAAAACCGCTTCTACCTTAACATGTTGTGGATTGATTTGCCTTTTCGCTAGGCTTTCCACATATACCATAGTAAAGTATTGTACTAAATCTAAAAATTTGCGTAAAGTAGTATCAGTAGTAAAGGGTGTTTTTTTAGAGGTTTGTTTTTCGAATAGAGATAAAACTGGCATTTTGTGGTCAAATCTGGCAATTCTAATGTCATTTATGTTCAGTTTGGTTTGCCATTTCATCATGAACAGGTTGACAAAAGAACAACGCTTGCAAATCTTGCAAATTTATTTCGAAAATAATGGTTCAGTTCGCGAGGTTTACCGCAAGCTCCGTCCATTTTATGGTCGACATAATCGTCCATCAGAGCAATTAATTCGGTTAACCATGGATCGTTTTCGCACTACGTTTACTCTATGTGATAATACGCATCCGCAGAGACGTCGAACAGTGCGCACCGAAGAAACAATTGCCGCTGTAGAGCAAAATGTTGAAGAGGACCCGAATGAATCGATTCGCCACCGTGCACAGCAATTGGAGCTTTGTCCATCAACTTTATGGAAGATCTTGGCTTGCGACCTTACAAGATCCAGCTTGTGCAAGAATTAAAGTCGCGAGACCATGCAATGCGTCGTGATTTTGGTGTATGGGCCGAAAATGAGATTGATCTCGATGCTGATTTTCATCGCAAAATTTTGTTCAGTGATGAGGCTCATTTTTGGTTGAATGGCTACGTCAACAAGCAAAATTGCCACATTTGGAGTGAAGAGAATCCACATGAGACCCTTGAGACGCCATTACATCCACAAAAACTGACTGTTTGGTGTGCTCTATGGGCTGGTGGAGTCATTGGGCCATACTTCTTCCGAAATAATGTTGGAGAGTCAGTTACCGTTAATGGAGACCGGTATAGAGCCATGATAACCGACTATTTTGTTCCCGAATTGGATGGCATGAATGTGGATGAGTTGTGGTTCCAACAAGACGGCGCCACATGCCACACAGCGCACGTCACAATCGATTTATTGAAGGAAACATTCGATGAGCGCATAATTTCGCGGAATGGACCTGTCAATTGGCCACTAAGATCGTGTGATTTGACACCATTGGATTATTTTCTTTGGGGATATGTGAAGTCGCTCATCTACGCCAACAAACCAGAAACGTTAGGGGACTTGGAAGCCAACATTCGTGGCGTTATTGCCGACATACGGCCCCATATGCTCGAAAAAATTGTTGAAAATTGGACCTGTAGAATTGGCTTTATTCGAGCCAGCCGAGGCGGCCACATGCCCGAAATCATATTTAAACATTAATGGCATAAAATTATCCTTCCAATAAAGCTAAATTGATGGACATTAAAACGATTTTCTTGTATTTTATTTCAATTTGAAGTTCTATACCTCTAAAAAAAACACCCTTTATGTAGAATTTTATTTGTATAGGGCGTGGTACCGCCCATTTTTCCATTGAAAATTATTTCTTCAAATGCTCTTTGCATACGCACTAGATTTTATCGATCTGCGTAAAGCAGTTTCTAAGGTATGATTAATCAGCATTCAGAGGGGCGTGAGAATTATTTGTTCTAATTGTCTTAGGATATGTGTCAACATTATTTGTCCTGATGATTTTTACATAATTACCAAATCTCATATATCTGCGTTAAAGAGTTTTAATGTTATAATGAGTTAATTTTTTGCAGGGCGTGGCACCGCCATTTTTAGCCCATAAGTTATCCTTTTTTTACACTAACCCAATGTAAAACCTTTTTTTAAATCGTTTAGTTAATTTCTGAGTCAATAAAATCTAGTTTTATAAAGTTGATTTTCGTTATTTTCTCATAACTTGAAAACTATAGAAGACAGCTCAAAATTTGTAACATTTTTGAAATCAGCGTGGTCCATTTTGAAAAAAAGCTCAGACCACGCCCCAACTTTGTATGGGAGGTATGCGTGTCCGACGGCGAATTTTGTTCATATTCACAAATTTTTATTATTTTAATGTAAAAAACATCTGTACCAAATATCTCTCTTTTGCTCTCTTATTACTACTAGAATCGCTCAATGGTCAAACATTGGCCACAAATGTATTAAATAATTTTGGTACTTTTTGGACAGTTTTAATACTTTTTTTTGCTATTTGGTACAAAATAGAAAAGCTCATTTATCATCACTGGCACAATGACAAATGTGAAACAAAAAGAAAACAAAAAACATGAAGTCAGTCAGCTTTTTGTCTTTATTTTTGTGATGTATATTCTTTTCAGCTCTGTGTGTTCGCGAACTTTGCCGTTGATAATGTTGAAAAATTTCCATTTAATTTTACCTTGCTTGATGGCAAAATATTAAATTAATTTTAGCTTTGTGCATATTTACACACAAATATCTTTCTAATGGTGTATAATTCAAAGCCGTGCGCCATTTCTAACATAGTAAAAAAAGTATGACAAATTTTGGTCTTGCGTATTGATATATTTATTGCTATATATGACCACCGTTCTATACAAATGCGTTTACTGTGTGGAGAGAGGAAAACATTGCAGCTCGTTGCAGGGTGCAGCTTTGTAGCGAAATAAAAGTCCTTCACAATAGCGGATTTTCATTCCGAAAAATAACGAGGATGTTAAAAGTTAAATGTCCCACGAGAATGGTAGAAAATGCAGTAAAATATAATCCTTAGAAGGAAACTCATGGACAAAAATCAAAGATATCTCTCTTTTGTGAGACAAAACCCCTTTGAATCTGATAATGTTGTCAAAAAAGAGTTTTCTATGGATATCAATGCTTCGAATATTCGTATTCATAGATATATATATTTTAAATAATTTAATAAATATTGTTTTTATAATTCGATATTAAATTAAATTTTTTTCTCCTTGATGCAATGATGTCAGAGATAGGGTTAAGTGCATTTAGGGGTATCTTGAGTGTTAGCGTGTTTCGAGGCCATAGGAAAGGAAAGTGTAGAACGCCTGTCCTTAATAAGATCATGTAGATACTACATAGATAATACTTGGACTTTATTGTTAATATTTTTGAAACTCATTAGAGAGCATCTAAAAACTTCAAAACTTGCAGACAATTCATATGTTTAGAATAGGTAAAATTCTAGTCCCAAAGGGGTTATAAAGGAGTGCTATGTTAAAATCTGAGGGTGATGTGTAAACTCTGACCTCGGATTCGTTTTTAGCACACCAAATACTATACTGCATGGTACCTCAACTTTCTACTACAAGACTTTTTTTTTGTGAACCTGTCAATAGCATGTTTAAAAAAACTTCAGAAGGTTTTTAGCTTTTGGGAGAACGTTATATTTGCGGGCGAGTTAAAATGAACCATTTTCGAAGCCCTTTTCAACATGCTCTTTAGCGGCAGCGAAACGGTTTTTGCTGATTTTTTTTTTTACTTAGAAAGAGTTTCTTGTGACTTGTTTTGGCCTGTAAGTCACAAGCCCGAAGAATTTAATGGATAATTCGGTACTTCAAGGCTTGCCTAACTTATGGTTAACTTAATTAGATAGTTTTGGGTTTTCCTTGATTTACCGCGCAATTAGTTGCGTTGAAAATATTTTTTAATGTAGTTTTTCCTTTATCCAGCACTCTGTTCTCATGTAGAATGCAATTTTTTATACTGCGGTTTGTTGAGTCACTGAAAGAAACCATTAATATTATTTTCCAACGCGAAAGGCCATTTTAGAATTGCTGGAAGGCTAACACCCGCTGCTTAATCGTTGTGCATCAGATCATTGTCAAAAAATACTCACCTGCTCAAGTCCATTGATGATCTCGAACAAAAAATGGCTTAAACATATTGCAAGAATAGACTGAAAATACCACCATTCGGTACCACGGACGATTTTCAATATATTAAGAACTTTTTTGGTTTAAATAAGGTGTGAGATAAATTTTTGTAGATCAGTTCTTTTTTTAGTGCTGTGGGACGAGAAGAAGTATTTTCGTTGTTTTTCTTTTGCACGTTTTATGAAGGCTTCCTTGTATACAAATCTACATTTGAATTTTGCTTAAAAGTTATACTCATTTCAAATTTAATAGTTTCTGGTTGGAATAAGCTGTGAGCCACTGTTTATAAAGTTAATATAATAATGATATAAAATTTACATAATTTTTTTTAAAAATTTTAAACTTTCACATTTGCTATTTTTTTAAATTTCCCTTAAGTCAACATACCATCGGTCTGGCATTAAAATTCCAAATGTAAAATGCCATAAAAAATCATGAGCCAATTAAATAAAATAAAAGTATAAAGTAAAATAAAACTAGTAAGGGTGTAAATTTTGGCCTGGCCAAAAAATAAATACCCTACACTGCAGTATTTTGAAAAGTTTGCTTATATGGGAGGTGCCACGCCCTCTTGTCCGAGTACACCCAGTTTTTGTTCAGAGCTTGCATTTATAGTTTTTAGTGTCAGAGTGAAATTTAATTGGATTATCTCAAAAAACTCTTTCAGTATAGCATTTTGAATCTTTTGCTTATATGGGAGGTGCCACGCCCCCTTGTCTGATTTCACCCAGTTTCTGCTGAGAGCTTTCATTTATAATTCTTAGTGTCTGAGTCAAATTTGGTTCGAATATCTCAAAAAACGCTTTCAGTATAGCGTTTTGAAGCTTCTGCTTATATGGGAGGTACCACGCCCTCTTGTCCGAATTCGCTCAAATTTTTATCAGAGCTTGCGCTTACAATTCGTAGTACTTATATGTATTGCGGTTGCATTGTCGTGAAAAATACTCCTAAAATTGCATTTTGAATATAATTTTTGTATGGGCGGTAGGCGTGTCCGTTGACCGATTTTGCTCATTTTCAATCCCCCGAGCTAACTTTGATGACGGAGGCAGTGTACCAAATTTCATTGAATTATCTTGCTCAGTTTTCCCAAAAAGTGTATTTCAACACACAGCCAGCCAGCCACCCAGCCAGCCAGCCAGCCAGCCACCCAGCCAGCCAGCCAGCCAGACAGACGGACATGGCTATATCGACTCAGGAGGTGGCGCTGATCAAGAATATATATACTTTTCTATACCTGCCACGCCTCCTTCTCTGCGTTACAAACGGAAGGACAAAGTGAATATACCCTGGGTGTAGGGTATAAACATTAACATCACGTAGATAAACAGAACAACTCTCTCAGTTACATTGTGAAAATACAATTACCTCATTATGATTGAATCAAAGCTGTTTGTTTTTACAAAAAAAAAAAAAAAAAAATATCCAAAAAACTCCATATCAATTTGTTTTGTGTGTGTGTGCATATTTATAAATGTGTGTTTGTCAGTTGTGTACATACAGGTAGCCTACATTTAAATAAACAAATTAAAGCGGAAGCGGAAATGAAAACAATAAAGTTTCAAAAAAATCGCTCAATTTTTTTTGAAACAAACAGAAACAAATAACAGCAATTAAATGTATCAATTTAATTAAAGTATAATTGAAGGTGTTACAGTTTGTTAATAAATAAAAAAGCGATTTCAAATACTACCATATCAACTACATTTGTATTAATGTATAACAATTTATTTAGTTGCTATTCAGCAATTAAATAAGTACTACAAAATAGTCGTTAGAGCCAAAAATCGTGCTCACCCAAAGTCAGAGGAAAATTGGAAACTTCTGCTCGGAAACAGTAGATTAGAAACAGATCGTTTATTGACTGAACTATTGTGCAATAGACAAATGAGCGATGCACTTAGTGTCACGGGTCGGAATCTCTTGAATTTTGAAAAAAATAATTTTCTTTTGTCTAAAAATGTTAGTCAAATTTATATGCATTCAATGAAATTAAGTAAGATGAAATCTACTTAAAGTGAAAATAGGCGGTTCCACGCCTCAAAAACAAATTCATCATATCTCCGAAACTATTAGACACAGGTAGATTAGAAGGGGTAAGTTTGTAGTAGGCATAAAGAGAAATAACATCCATTGGAAAATTGGAAGCCAAGTCCCACAACTATAAACTCATTTAGAGTATTCCTGAAAACGTGTAAAAGCCTCGAAAACTTCGTACAACTGTCGAAGTTCGTATTGATTTTGACAACTATTAATAGTTTACGAGGTTGTCGAGGACTTTACACGTTTTAAGGAAGCCATATGGATGGGTATATACATAAAAGGACGTCACGGTTTTTCAGAGGATTTTTTAGCCCCACAAATGGACACATTCTCCCAGAACGCCACCATATGTCACGTCACAAAATTAAAATCGAAGATATTGTTGGGGTCAATAGCATGTGGTAAATAAATAGCAATAAAAACAAAAAGAACTCATAGCCATTAATAGAAATATTTCAAAAATAATAATTAAATACAAGTCGGAAGAATTTACTTTCAAATCTCTTGCCACGGATTTTCAAAACATATATTCGCTGAATTTATCGGAATAGTTTCCGACTGTTCGTTGTCGTCCTTTTCTTTCGGAATATCCGCTAAACCAGTCAAATCTAGATAGTCCTTCTCTGGTCAATCCAATTGATCATCGATTAAGATGGCCATCCATCCTCTTTGACGCTTTGCTGCTACTCTGATAGGTCGAATTTTCGGCAATGCATTACTCGACTTCTTGTTCGTCTTGGGCAACACTTTGTGTTTCTGGAGCATTAGTTTGAAGCAAAATATATGTGGCTTGATTGACAAATTCTCGGCTCCATATCATTTTGGACTGAAGGACAAAAATTAAACGTATGGAATAGGAAAGTTTTTGGCTGGAAAATTACTCAACTGGAATTATTATTCCACACGTCACATTTTCATGACCCCCCCCCCCCCTCTCTCTATCACATTTGCTAGACCCTCCTCATGCTGAGACGTCATTTATGGGCATTGAGTCAAATAACATCTGCTGAATAAATGTGCTTATCAAGCTGCCAGAAGTCAAAACATTCTTTGACGTTGGGAAAGGCTGAGCTGCCAAAGCACTATTCAGCCCCCATCTCTTACGGGAGCAATTATACCGGACGCCCAACGTATGCAAATGACGAGATAGCATTAAATCAGGGGTGTCAGTGTAAAACAAAAGTGAGCCAATTTTGGCTCGCCTACAACAAACACAATATTTTAATATTTCCGAATTTCTCGGAACTACAAAACCCATAAAAAATTGTTTTTTTTATTTTTCTTTATCGATCGTCTTTCAAAAATTTTCCAAGCCACAGCTACTGCTTCTCATTAACTCTGAGTTCGATTCTGGTTTGTATGCAAAAAAAAAAAAAAAACAACAAAAAAAAAATTGTTCAAAGGTGTTGTAGTTCCGAAAAATTTTTATAATTATTGAAATATTGTGTTTGTTGAAGACAAGCCAAAATTCTACTGACTGTGCTTTAATGATTTAATGCTTTAGTTAAGGGAACCCCTTTGATACAATACCAAGAAATGGTTTCTCAGCGGAGAGGTACATAAGAGTCCAACACAACTGGTATCGATATCGGTTAGACTTACGAACGTAAATGATTTAAGCCCCCCAACCGCAAAAATATAAAATATATGAGTAACTTTGCTTCACGTATGGGAATGTATTAAATCTCAATCATTGGCTTCAAATTGTTTCGGAGATATAATGACTCAATGTTCTCGTTAAATCAACAAAAGCATTATTTCCACTTCCTTCTAAGTTTTTGTCTGATTATAACCTTTGCTAGTAGCCGCCTACCAAGCAAATACAAGAGAATTGGATGTACTACTTCAAAATTCTACAAAGTGTTATTCGACTTCTTCGTTAACTGTTCGGAATCAGTTTGTATTCATTTTCATTTTTGGACCAATAACTCGTGATTTCCTTTACACACTCATGCTAGGCTTCAAATACATATGTCGCGATATCTGCCAGAAAATATTGCGGCTAAAGTTGACATATTCTGATTCAAAACCTTTAAAGCTCACACTATTAAATGCAAGGTATCCCTCTGTTGGTAAAATAGTGAACTATTGGATTGTGCTTCTTTTAATCACAAAAGCTTTTCAAAACCTCCTCTAACAAGTGCTTTAAAAGCTGCATCAAGTTCCATTGGGCTTTGTACACTAAAAAAAAAAAAAACTTCAAAGGTACATTTGCTATCAATTATCCCTAACTATGCAGTTAGTTTTTAAAATTTGAACAAAAATTATCCGTAACTATTAAACCTGGCTCTACTATTTAATTTTTTACAGTCACCTTTTTGATACTTTCTTTAAAAATTTAAACATGCATATTTCAGTCCTTAACAACAATTGAAATAACTCAACTTAGCTGGTGAAAAGCTAGTTACTAGTAGTTAGTAAATGAAAAATCCAAGATATATGTTAATCTTCTGAAGATCGTTGTAAAAATACTTAATTGATATTTGTTTAAATATTAAAATTCACAAATCAAATTGCCAATGAAACTCGTGCATGATTTATAACAAAATTAAATTACATTTGATTTGAAATACTCGAGGAAATAATTAGCATTTCTCTTACAAACAAAACAACACTTTGATTTATGTTTTCGCTCTCTGGTAATAAGTTTTCGCCCTTCTGTGTCAAATCAAATGTCATTGAGAAAAGCCCCCTTATCACACATTCATCTGTATGTGTTGGTATGCTTGTCAACTAGAGGATTTTGGAACTGAACACATGTGTGGCTTACTACACTAATGCAATGAAAAACCCATCCCCAATTTTTGACAGCACTAAACATGCGCAGAACATACATATTTAGTTAGTGGAGAGTACTTAGTGTTAAAACTTTTTGAAGAGAAATAAATTTAATTGAAAGCTTTGAAAACTCATCAAATGATGCTTTCGAAGAATGTCATGTCAAAAGGCAATGATTAATATAAGGGTTGTCGAGCTTCAAAGTAAGGAAACTTTCCAATATATGAATATGTCACTAGTAGTAGCTCATAGAAACAAAAAACATGAGTTTGTTTAGGTCCGGATTTACAGTCAGTAGTTAACTAATGACAAGGGTAAAATCAACAACATTTTATTCTTAGTCATTCCTTAACCATTAGTTAAGCCCAAAATTTCATTGGTTAACCTTCATTTAGTTAAAAAAATGCTGAACAAATGGAATCCATTACTATAGCGGACAGCTTTTTCAAATTTTAGTACTTCGTCCTTAAGGTTTTAACAATGCGTTTCGTACTCTTTGTTAATTATATCCGCAACGCGTATAATTTATGAGAAAATGCAACTCTTCATCACTAAAATTGGCTGTGCATGAGTTTTCTATTGTTTTGGTTTTCACAAAATCTACTTACAAAATCTACAACCAAATCAATGTAAACTTGAAACATTAGTTTAACTTTTGTGCACGAATTAATTAACTAATGACTGTAAATCCGGGCCTTTGCAGTTCTTTAAACTTTTTGTAATAATAGTGAAGAAAAACATTAAACTTTATATATAAAAAACAAAGTTTTTAGTCAATTGATTTCAAAAAATTTTAAGGATTTAAAAGTTTAAGGTCCAACTTAACACACAACTTTTTTTATACCCTACACCCAGGGTGTAGGTATTCACTTTGTCCTTCCGTTTGTAACGCAGAGAAGGAGGCGTGGCAGGTATGGAAAAGTAATACATATATTCTTAATAAGCGTCACCTCCTGAGTCGATATAGCCATGTCCGGCTGTCTGTCTGGCTGGCTGGGTATGCGTCGAAATACATTTTTTGGTAAAATTGAGCAAGATAATTTAATAAAATTTGGTACTCTGCCTCCGCCGTTAAAGTAAGCTCGAGGGATTAAAATCTAGCGAAATCGGTCAACGGACACGCCTACCGCCCACATAATGAATATGTTCAAAACGCAATATTAAAAGCATTATTTGCGATAACGCAAGAAAAATACACTTAATTACTAGGGACTAAAGGGCGTGGCACCTCCCATATAAGTAAAAGATTCAAAATGCTATACTGAAAGCGTTATTTGAGATAATCCAACCAAATTCCACTAAAAAACTAAAAACAGAACATGCAAGCTCAGAGCGAAAACTAAAAAACTCGGACAAGAGGGCGTGGCACCTCCCATATAAGTAAAAGATTCAAAATGCTATACTGAAAGCATTTTTTGAGATAATGCAACCAAATTACACTCAGACACTACGGACAGTAAGTACAAGATCTATGAAAAAGCTTTAAGAATTCGTAGAAATGGTTCTGGCATCTCTAAAATACTGCATTATTAGATTTTTGAAAGTAAGTGGTCAAAAAATAGCTTTTTTGAAACCCAAATACCACTGTGCCTACTAATCTTTAACAATTATTATTAAAAATATTTAAGAGTTTTTGAACCAACGCATATGGAAAGTATGCCGTTTTATTTGATTTCACTACTATTTCATATTACTCCCATTTTTACTACTAAAAAAGCTTTTAACTACGAAAAAATCGATTTCATACCGATTGGCTTAAAATGAATGATGTTTGTTGGCTCTCTTTTTCCTTTGATGGCCAAAACGAATATGTAATTTGCCTTACTGCATAGGACTTCCTATGGTGTATTACCTAAAACGCGAATGAACATCGACCGTGAACGTTGGATAAAATTTTGCTGCGCTAGGTGAATACTTTTAAGAAGGAAAAAAATGGAAAAAAGTTTTTAGTATCTTTAAATTGGCTTTTCCCAACCAAAAAACAAAAGAATAATATTTGAAAATTAATGTTTATTGACAAATTTTCATAGTGTGCTAAGGACTTGAGGAAAATTTATTAAGATTTTTCCAAAAAGAAAGAAAAAAGTTACCAAGAAAATTGATAGTTTGAGTGTGTCGCAAAGAAAAGTATTCTATATGTATCTAAAATTAAGGGTACATTTATAATTTGTAGGTATATTTTTAGAGGAGCACCACTTGGAAGAAGAATTGTGTTGGCATTTTTTCAAATTGCAAAGTGTAAAAAGTGAATTTGTTGCCAAAAAAGAAAAAAAAAGAGAATTACTGGATAAAGTGACCTGCTCCAGTTATTGATTTTCTGAGGAAATGTTGAAAATTTTTAAATTTAGTGCGATTTACCCTTTTTCGTTTCATTGAAAACTTTTGCATAATAAATTTCACATATTTTTTTAATTTAATTTTTATTGATTTAAAAAGCTCTCCTTCTTCTTCCTTAGTGCAAATATTAAAAAAATCTTGTGAAATTCACAACAATGTCGCAGCGCAGCATAATTAACTGAAATAAATTTAATAAAAAAGTCTGTTTCTGACACATAAAATAAGAAAGTTTCACAAAAAATCACAAAAAAAAACTACGAAAAAATCGAAAATCGGTCCATCGCCATCATAAGAAAATCTCTATCCTTTTTTCTCATTTCATTGCGTCGTCCTCGTCGTTATAGTCGTCGTAGTCTTCGCTGACAAGTTGAAAATCGCAAAGAAAAAGTAGAAAAAACAACTGTAAAAACAACAAGAAAATTTAAACGCTCTCTTTTTCTTTCCTTCTCCCAAACTCACTCTCTCTCTCTCTCTCTCTCACATCAAATTTTCTCTCATTGACACTCTCATCAAAATTTAAAGTAAAGAAGAAGAGGCAAAGAAATACAAATATTAAAATAGCAACAACAATAAAAAAAATCCGCATACATACAAAGCCAAAAATTACAATACAAACAAAGCCCTCATCGTAGTCGTCATCAAGGATATATTTTGCATGAGAGGCAATTGTATCGATTTGATTTTCCTTCGATTCCTGCACCGCCGCTGCTTTTATTGCTGACTTTGAGCCGCCACTTCAACGTTGCTGCGAAAGCCAAAAAGAGGAACGAACGTCAGTCAACGGAACCGACCGTACGCATAGACGACGTAAAACACTAAAATTAAGTGGCAATAAAATTAAATCAAAACGAATTCTTCTCGTACTGCTTCCTTTGGATTTTTGCTGAAATTTTCCTCAATAACTTAAAGGACCGACCATTAGCAGCTTCATCAGCAGCAACCGACACCAACCACACGACGACGAAGTTTCTGTAGCACCACGTTCGTTGTCGCCATCGCCATCATCGTAGTTGCTCCAGAAAAAGTGGTAAGTACTTTGTACTTTGGCAATTTGATTTCAGTTCAAAGTGATTTATTGTTGGACTTTTTGGGTGAACGTAAGGATACCTTCTTTATGTGGCTTAAATGTATTTGTGATTGTCTTCTTTTTCTTCATTCTTTGGTATTTTGGCCAGTATCCAATAGTTTTCGGGAAAATGAAGTCATTGCGTATATTTCACAATGTCTTTTCAGATATCAGATCATGTGCACGTATTCTAGAATATTACCGAATTTTTAATTTATTCGGCTGAAGGCAGAACATACTGCAATACGTTTTTAGCCAAAACCATTTTTTAGTTAAATTTTTTGAACTAAACTTATCTTTATTATGTTTAATATTTTGAAAATGACAGCAGGGTGGTGCCATGTAACGCTATGTCAAATCTGGAGAGTTCGGGGTGTGGGGAAAAAATTCGAAGCGCAGTCATTCAATTCATCGTTTTCAACAGCATATACGGTAGCCATTTCTAAAGTAACTCCCGAATGCTCATATCTTCCTGTAAACACACTAGTTTCTTTTATCACGAAACTTTACTGTTCAGTCTTCCAAACTTGAACTTTCTTAGGTTTTTCGGAACAACTGCTGATTTAGGGATCCAGCATCATCGGTGTTTACCGTGTTTATGTTCAAAAATAATGGTCGATTTTACAAGGTGATTTCCTTATCAAAAAGCAATTTTTATCAACACACGAAAGTCTTCTTTTTTCCATTGTTTTGAAAATAAAAAAAGTTTTTTCACTAAAACCTTATTAAAATGATACCAAACTGTTCTGGCTTTACCCTTTAGTAACACCGTAAGTGACATGAAATCTAAAACAAAGTCAAAGGAACCATTGCCCGATATTTGAATTCACTACTTCAATTACAGTACGTTTATATTCTTTTCCTTTTTTGGGGATTAGTGGTAAAAAAGCATTTCCGCTCTTCTTCATCGGGAATACCTGCCTCGAAGGGGGTTCCCTTTAAAGCATTTAATACCATCTCTTCATTTGCCTACGTTGGGCTCAGGGGCTGAGTAGTGCTTCAGCAGCCCTTGCCAACATTTTTTTTTTTTTAGTAAAGGGGGGAAACCGGTAAGGGAGAAACCGCTTCAGGACTTAGGGCCTTAGCCGAGGACGGACGAGGTCCTTTTGACTGCAATCTCGGCCAGGACGAAAGTTGTCCTGTTTTGGAACCCTCTTGGTCTCTGCCAAGGCGAACAAGGCCTAGTGTCGTGACCTCCACCAAAGATAAAACTAAGAGCGCCAGCGGCTAACCAAGATTTCAAAGAATTTCTTGACTTCTGGCAGATTGATAAGTATCAAGACCTCTCTTCTTTAAGCGAAATACTCTTTCTACATATCACGTTTCCGACTTAATGGACCAACGCCGTTGAAGAACGTATGTTCTGCGCCTTGGAGTTCTGCGTCGCCGTATATGCTGTCTGGTCTATCTGTTTTTGCTATCTTGTTTAGGAATTTCAGAAAATATCTATGTGCTGATAGCAGCTGCGTATACGCTATAGTGTAATAATTTACTTCTCCAAATTTACTGTCTAACCAGGTGTTCAACTGAGGTATTAGCCTTGCTGTCCAGCGTCCGACGCTTTAATATTACCATCTGACATTTTGCGCTGTCATTTGGCTTACCAGTTGGTTCTTCTGCGTTCACAGTCTTTGCCGCTCCAGGATCAGCAAGTCTATTGGTATCGTTCCGCTAATTGCTAGCACCGCAGCCTGCGATACATTGTGGTACGACGACGCTACGCGTAGTGCTGCTTTTTTGTTGTTGTTCATTTTAACTGAGTCTGCCCATAGCTCACAGCCATATAACACTACTGATTAGATAGCAGCCATCAAAAACTTTCGTTTGCTCGCAGTTGGTTCACCTATGTTTGCCATTAATCTTGACAATGATGTCGTCGCTTGACCTGCTTTAGTAACTGCATGCTGAATTTGCGCCCAGTAGGTCAGCTTTGAGTCAAACCTAACACTCAGATATTTAACCACTTTTTACGCTATGTACGTTTCCAAGAGTGTATTCATCGGAATTTCTAGCGGTCTGTGCTTTTTCGTAAAGATAAGCAACTCTGTTTTGTCAGTGGCTAGTTTGAGACTGTGATCGTGAGTCCATATCTGCACGAGTATTATCATCTGGTTTAGTTTCCATTGAGCATCGTCAGTATTTCTAGCTGTTATCCCTGCTGCTATGTCATCTGCTTAACCAACCACATATGTAGGTGTTGTCTGGCATCTCAATGTGTAATATTTCATAATAGCATATATTCCAAAGATCTGGACCAAGAATGGAGCCTTGCACCGCACCAGCCGTTATTTGTTTGTGTCGCATGCCGCTTTTTGTATCGTAAACTAGAATTCTATTGCAGAGGTAACTTCGTATCATTTTTCTCAGATATTCAGGAACCTTAAAACGGTTTTCCAGAGCACCATCTAGTGTTGCCAAGATAACTATTAGCCAGCTTTTTATAGCATTGGCAACGGCGTCGACTGTAGATCTACCAGCTCGAAAGCCGTACTGTCTATTTGATAGGTCATCCGAGTATCTGTCACAAGTGGCTATGATTAAATCTTAAACAAAGCCAAAGAAACCACTACCCTATATTTGAAGTCCTTATTTCATGTAGAATGCGTTTAGTAGGATGACTCAACTCAATATAAATCTTTCTGAAATACTCCAAATCTAGCTAATATGTTACTTGTACTACGTTTTCAGCGAAGATTTATGAGATGATTTACTGCTATTTCGAGATTTAGCACTAAGTATTGGCGTACATCACGTGATTTACCACATAAAAACAAATTTATTTTTGAGGAGATTTGTTTTAAATCTTGCGTTAAAATCTCAGCAGGTCTACCGATTTTGACTATTTTTCACCAAATACTTATCATCCCTTAGCTTTGACAATTTGCATTCAGTACTTTAGAGCAATTATAACTCGGAACCCAGACCTTATAAAGAAATACGGTTGCTTAGTTCGGAATCAACTCAAATTAACCAAAACGATTTATCGAGGTCTGCTTCAGAGTTATTTCCTCCCAATTTGTTGCACCAATTGGATGGAGCCAACAAAATCAGTTAATTTTTATGGTAATGGTCTCGCTGAGTCGAATAACAACCTTTACCCTTGAAAAAAGGAGGAAACTTAGTCCAACTACGGAAAAGCTTTTGTTTGAATCCAAAAAAATATATCAAAATTAGTTCTGGGTCAAATCGGGTTAAGTCAATGTCTTCTACTGCCCCACTGTCCACTAGTTTAATGCTACTTTAGTAAAGTCATCGAGGTTTTTAAAGGTCTTTTGTGTTTTACATATCAAAAAGTCTAAACGATAGTAAGTAAATAGTCAAGTTCCTTTGATGGACTCACCCTTCTCCCTAATTTTGGACTTAATCTAGAATCTCGACAAGCACAATAGAGAAGAGAATTAGACCCTGTACCAAAAAACTCGAGATTCTAGTTTTGAAGATGTGCTAGAAGTGGGATCTAGAACTTAACAATAATCTTTGCTTCTTCTTTGGGTCATCTTTTCATTGGTTTAGAGATAACTATTCCCTCCTTATTCTCATTTGGTTGGCTGGGAAAATGTGATTGGTTTTTGCTTCGTTACACGAAAATCAATTTGTTTTGTCAAATAAACAGCTTTTATTTTTATATGAAAATTTTTTGTTGGTTTCAAATAAAACAAATAGTTAACCAAATAAATTTCAGCATGGCAATGCTTTTGAATCAATGTTACCCTGTTTTTGATACAAAATTTTCAAAGTAAAAAAAAAAACAAAACAAATAAGTTTTAAAATATCCATAAAATTAGCGAACTGACTAGTAAACCAGCCTAACTTCACAAAGACTCCAAAATAAAATAAAAATGTCTACATACTGTCATTTATTATTCCCACGATCTTGGTTAAAATAGATCAAGTGTACCACACCGAACGCTGCGCTTTGGTTTTATTAATCAGAGATTATGAAATAAAGTTCAGGCAATGGTACATTCCAGGGACATTTCATTCAGCAGCTGCGTATTCCCTGTTTTTACAAGGAAATTCTTAATAATGCTCTATGGAGAGCACTCATCAATCGCATTTATGTTTTCTCCTGTAACTCATAGAAGGAGCATATAGCCAAAATTAAACGTCTCCATTTGCCACGACTTTACCGATTCTTGAACATCCTTCTCCTACGACCTTTTCCAGTAAGTTTTAGTTCTACCTCGACCTCCACTGGAATCCACTCAAGGGCTTGGCAGTCTTCGCAGTTTGATTTTCGGAAAGCATGACTTATCTATCCCCAGTTGCGTACGTTTACTTTGGGAATCTGGTTGCATTTTTGGTGTTGTTCGGCGTTTGTGATAGTGCAAGGACACCAAATCGTATAATTTTTTTGTTCTTTTCAAAAGCTTTATCTGGGATATAGTCAAGATAAGGATAAGGAAAGGAGAGGAGTAGCCTTGCTGGACGCCATCAATTGAGGAGTGGCCGTACCAAAGGGCCTAAGTACCATTTCGAGGCAAAAGTATTGTCATTATATGAAACGGGTGACATTTTGTTTGAAGTTAATAAAATTGTTTTCTGTTTTCATTAAAAATTTACTTGATTATGTGAAATTTATGTCATTATGTTGGAAAAATTATAACAGTCAAATAACCGACTGTAAAGCACATAAAAATTATGACATTACTTTTGCCTCGAAATGGTACTTAGGCCCTTTGGTACGGCCAATCCTCAATTAGTAATCGAGAGTTATTAACGCTTTTTGTTATAGTCTCCCTTATCTTATGTCAGAGTAAATGGGCTCAACTGATTTATCAATCTGGGTTTTGATTAGTAATTAGGTTTTGTAGATGACCCGGAAATTACCAACTTTTAGAATTCATAAAAGGCAATTTTCGTTGAACACTTGTAAATTCAGTATCATTTCAACAAATGCATCTGATGACGGCCTGTGTTGAGTCCTAAAATGTAATACAAACCAGCCCTCCAATTTGTTTTTTTACGTATATTTAGCCTTCGAGTGCCACAATTAATCGAATCAAAAGATAAACTTAGTTTCATTAGCTTTATCCATTCACAAATGACATTTCCAGATTCACAGTTTTATTAGCTGAGTTAGAAATAATAAATACCCGTATGTACTTACTGTGCTGACATTTCAAACACAAAATTGTCCTTGAACCATTCATTTCCTATTTGAGTTAAAACAAAAAAACTATCCAGTCAAAAACCAATAAAACATCACGATTCTCGTTATGCACACCGAAGCATCATGGCTTGAATTGGGTGTTAATTTGTCCGATGGCGTTATTAATTGATGCCACAGCATTAACCGTGTGCATTTACCACCCATCAATATATTGGGCCATTCGAATCGAAAACACCACGCACAATTACTGAATTAACCGACCGAATCGAAAGCTATCAGCAAATAACACACACGGGCACACAGCACAACCACTCAACCCCATCACATGCAGACACACACACAAACACAAAGGCACTAACACACTTTCATGGCCTGTGACACTCCACTCGTTCGAAATGAAAATTAATAATGTCAGCAAAATAATAACGAAAGAAAAAAAAAAGAGATGGGAAAATTTAAAAAAACGACCGCAGCCTCGTTGTCGTCGTCATTCGATTTTATACCCCCCGAAGTAAATAAAAGCGAAATTTTAACCCAATGCGAATGCGAGCGAACAAACGAAGGAACGATAGACCGAACGTCATCACGTCTAAAAAGATTCCATTTCATTTCTTGTTTCATTTCAAAAATGACAACAACAGTTAAGCCCTCAATATGCCTTCAAGTTATCAGGTACACTGAAGAAAAGAAGGAGTTAATGTTGCTATGTAAAGGAATAATCTTTGATTTTCATAAAAATTGTACCTCCACTCCTTTTTAATGTTATAAACGAAAAGGAGACAATGTTAATTTAGTACCCTCAAGCGATTTATGCACATACGCTATAGGTGTGCACTAGCCTAATTTTTAATCCTTTCAGGACCATAAGGAAATAGGAGCTTTTGCAACCATTTTAGTTATTTTGAATGGTCTCTTGGGTGCCTAAAAAACATATTTTAAAATAAAAATTAAAAATTTCTTTACAGTTTTTCTGGAATTTTCTGGGACATATGTGTCCATATGGTCGTTAATGGGGACTTTTTCTCCATACATTTTTATATGGGAAAAAAGATACCTTTATTTCAAAGGGTGATAACTCGGAAAGTAAGGGACCAATTGGAAAAGTTTAAAAAAATAGTTTGATAAGCAAGATTAGGGCTACTTGATGCCATTAAAAGAATTAAATTGTACCACCTCCTGGAACTACACCTTAAGATTGAAAACACAACATAAATAATGGCTTGATAAATGCATTAAACAACAATTTATTTACCTAGCAACATAATAAGATGAAAAATACTTTTAGTTCTATAAATCCGTTTGTAAAAAATATGAATTCTGCAACAAACAATCTGCCACTATAGAGTGACCATATAGAGGCACATAACGGTTCTACTTATGGTTTTTCCACAAAAAATATAAACTAGATACAAGCTAGATCTTACAAACTGATAAATATTAAAATGACCTACATCAGTTCCTTAATTACATAAATATTCTTATTTTTTGGCTTAGGAAACATATGGCCCTATGGACGTCAAGGGGTTTAAGACCGGCACTTAAAAAAAACTACTATTTTTTTTTTTTTTTTACAAAGCCCGGACAATCATCATTTTAAGCACATACGCTAGAGCTGCGTACTTAGTAATCAGCAAACTATGATTGGTCTTGATATTGAGTCTTGGTCTTGATCTTGGGCATTAAGTCTTGGTCTTGAAAAAATTTCTAAAGATTATTGAGTATTTAAAATTTCCAAAACCTTTTTGTAACAAAGCAGTTGAGTTTTTCAGATGCCAAATTTCGAATTGAGACATGATTTTATGCTTGAAAGGGATGTGAGACACCTATTAACTATATATTACCAAGACTGAAAAGCAGTCTTGGCCTTAATGATTATCTTGCCCTTGGTCTGTAAATTATGTAAGCGTCTTGGTCTCGAAAAATTACCAAGACCAAGGCTAAAACTTTGCTCATCACTATTCGTACTGGCCTAATTTTTGAGGACCCGAACAAAAAACAAGCACTTGAAAAAAAAAACCGGGACCATGCGGATATTTTGTTCAAAGCCATTCCCGGACCGGCCCTGCCCGATACTACCATATTATTATATCAGCAATTTAAGGAAACTTCGTAAAAATTACATTTACAACGATATACCATACTTGATGATCGGACGTCAAATGGCGGAGCAATAAGAAAACATCAAATAGCGTATTATTTAGGGGTTAAAAAAAATTTGTTTTCCTTAAAAATCAAAACCGATAAGCTTTCAAAATAGGAGGCTCACTGCGAACATTTTTTTGTGATACTATCAAAGTGCATTCGCTTTTTTTAATAAGGAAAACTTATTGATTAAGCTTAATCAATGCTTTTCAAAGGAGCAAAAAACAAACAGTATACATTGAGTGCTTATTTGAGTTCGAATTTAATAAGATTTTTATGTCGATTTGAGTCCATTTACTCCATTTCCATTCTAAGCCCCACATTTATACATTATTTTACATATTATGATGTAAAAACTGAATTTTTTCCAAGTTTGTGCTTCTCAACCCTAAGGTACTTTACGAGGCTCTGACTTTCGTGCCATTCTTCGTAGGTTCATAGTCGCCTCTGACTGGCCCTATGTCTTTTGAAGCACTTTACACCAAATGCTTAGCGTCGATGTCTTTTTAAAGCCGAAAGTAAAACTAAGCGAAGAATAGCGGGTGGGTGGTCTTGGTTTGCTCATCACTAGTTGGCCTGTCCTATCCTCAGATTTGAAACCCACTGAAAACCTGTGGGTGATCATTGACATGCAAATCAATATGAAAAATCGCAAAACCCAAGGAAGATCTTTTTCAAGCTCTGAAAGTAGCCTTGGAAGGTTTATCGCAGGACAGCATTAATAACACAGAGCAACACTGATTTTTCAGCATAGGGTTTAGCAGTTGATTTCGAGTGATCATGACCTACTCTGCCGAATCGACTCCATTTTTCCAGATATCTTTTAAAAGTGTAAAAATAGTTGTTTTGAGGCATATTTGAAGTAGTACAGTAACTGCAGTAAGCTAATAACGCTGAAATTACAATTTTTTTTGTCGCCTTGTGTAATTTAATATTCTCTATGAAGCATTAGGGGTGTGTTGAGAAAAAGGTATTCGTCTGAAGCTTCCTAAAAATTTGGTTTACTTAGATTTAATATCTATCATAGCATCAAATATTTTTCATTGTTATTGACCACCTCTCGCCATCTTTTGGGCAAATCCATACTACCATCCTTTAAGAATTCATGGGGTTTCTCTCGCCATCTTTTGGGCAAATCCATACTACCATCCTTTAAGAATTCATGGGGTATCTCGGACAAGACCTTTTTGCAATCCTCAAGGGAACTAAATTTTACGCTATCAAGATAATTCTGCAACGAGTGAAACAAATGTTAATACAAAGGTGCAAGGTCTGGGCTGTATGGTGGAAGCATTAAAACTTCCACCAAAGGAGTATGTGGTCTAGCGTTGTCATGATGAAAGAAGAAATAAAGTAAAATGTTACGTTTTTTTTCTGAATCTGTACTCATTTTAGTGGCTTTAAAACAATTGTATGATGAAGAAATGTCAATAGGTAAAAATTGTTTTGATTCTTAGAGACGTCAAATACCTTTAGGAACAAAGAGTTGCCATAACGAACCAGTACTTACAGAGTAATTGGAATCTGATTTATGGAAATTACGATTATTATGAGCAAGACTAAGACCAAGACCATGGCAGCCTTGGTCTTGATCTCGAAAAATTACCAAGATCAAGACTAAGACTCAAGACCAAGACTAGTTTTGCTCATCACTAAGGTTGGCCTTGTATTCCATTCTTCTGAAACTAGGAGGGTCACTTTGTAATTCGATTCGGAAGTCATTTCTATTCGAATACCCATTCCAATTTATATTCCCTAGTTTCTTCGGATTGTCGACTTTCGTAAATATTTTTGAAAAATCAAATTAAATATGATATACGAAAAACAAATTTAAGATTAACAATTGTTCACATTTGAACGGATATATTTACGAATCGGACTACAAATTGTCGCTTCAGGTTTTAAGAACTTAATTGGTGTGCTTTGGATCATTGTCCTGTTAAAACCTCTAATAGAAAGGCATCTCTTTATTGGAATAAGGCAGCATCACATCTTTGATTATGTCAACGTACATGAAGCGATCACTAATTCCTATAATCTTATAAATTGGCCCAATCAATTGACCAGAGAAGCAATCCAAACTTTGTGCTTTACAGTGGCATTTCAATACTTTGGATTCAATAGCCGTGTTTCTTTTGACGCGTATATACAATTGTGGATATTTTTAAATTGCGATAACTCATGAACAGTGAGTCGCACAATAAAACTCTTAGGAACTGTTTTATGAAGAATCACTTTAGCTATAAAAACTTTACATTTTATTTTAAAAAAAATTTATCTTTTAGGAGATATTCTATAAAAACTGGTTAAGCGCCGATAAACGGCAAAAAATCACTTTTTTTTAAATTACCTTTATATTAACTATATTTTTTTACAAAAAATTAAAATTATTTGTAGAGCATGTGGTTCTCAATGAAAAAGACCCTTGGACTTTTTATCGTACGACTCACCGTTCATAAGTTATCGCAATTTGAAAATTATCACAATTGTATATACGCGTCAAAAAAAAGGCCTAATATTTCTGCTATTGCTCTGCGTACTTGTCTTTTTTTTTACTTGGATTCTTCAGAAGACAAAAATCACGCTTAAATTACTTAATGCTCCATTCAAAAACGACTGATCTGAACAATTTTTGAAATAGGCGTGGCTGTTTTCACAAGTCCACAATAGTTATCTAAACAGTTCAAAATCTATTTCGAGAATAAAAACTCCATTCGGCCCCTAGAGTGTGGCATCTGGTGTGGTGGCCCCTTTTCTCCTACCCTAAGCTAGGTGCACTGCATTGATACGAGGAGCGCTACTTATGTATATTTCGGGAACTGGCAACACTAATGTCGATTATTATCAATCGCTCAAAAAAAGGCTCGCATCGTTTGATGTAAGGAAATGATTAAAAAATTCGACCATGGTGCTTCAAAAGACGTGTATAAGATCGTGACAGGTGACGAATCATGGATATATGAGCCGGAAACAAAATAGCAATCGATCGTGTGGGTATTCCAAGAAGAGCTAAATCCAAAAAAAATTGTTCGTGGAAGAACCACAGCGAAGCAAATGGTCGCCTGTTTCTTCGGCCGAATGGGTCATGTGGCCACTGTTTCACTTGAGCAACGTAGGACGATCAATTCTGAGTGGTACACGACCATTTGTTTGCCGGAAGTCTTCGGAGAAATTCGTAAAACCAACCCGCGAAGACGAATCATTTTCCATCATAACAATGAGAGTTCTCACATATCTCGTGAAACAGGTGAATTTTAAAGCAGTCAAAACATCGAATTGATGACTCATCCTCCTTACAGTCCTGATTTGGCACCCAATGACTTCTTCTTGTTCCCGAACATCAAAGGTAAACTGCGTGGTCAACGATTTACGAGCCCCGAAGAAGCAGTTGAAGCGTTCAAAAACCATGTTTTGGAGGTGTCTCAAGAGGAATGGGAAATCTGCTATGATAAATGGTTTGAACGAATGCAAAAGTGTATTGATCATCAAGGGGAATATTTTGAAAAACAATAAAGCCATTTTCAATTGAAAATAATTGTTATTATTTGCTATTCCCGAAATATAAGCAGAGCCCTACGTAAAACCAAATATTTTTTTGTTCTTTTGTCTTCTTTGAATTCAGAAGAGCATCGCAAAAATGGGTTGTGCCATGTCCCATTAAAATGAAATTCATAATATCTGTGAAACTAATTGGCGCAGATGGACTAAATTTTGTATATGTGTAAAGTTAACCTGGCAAATGACAATCACTGGAAAAAAATGGGCGGTACCACGCCCCCAAAAACAAAACTACTCTAAACTGTCAAAAATATATTCACAGTGCAATCTGTTTTCCTTATCCATCCACTTCACAGAATATTCAAGCTTGCTGAGGTTGTTTCTTTTTTTTTTATATTAAACTATGCTGGGTAAATCAATATCTTATTTTCCATTTTCTTCTCTGCGCCTTCTTCTACATCATTCATTGTCTTGTTTCGATTGTGCGAAAAGGAAAGCCTTAATGTAATCGCATGGAAAATTAGTTTTTCTACTTCGTGTGCAGGCATTTTCTTTGAAAGTTAAGTAATTTAGTCAAATGCTGCTTCTTCTTTTTGTTTTTTTAATTTTCTTTCTTTCTGCGATTCGTTCATTCATCGTAAGAAAATCGAAAAAAAAATTTTTTTCCTTTGAAGATTTCAATAACTACACTACCGTTAGTGAGAGGAAATGTATACTAGAGAGAGCGGAAGTGTGCGTGAGATGAAGAGATGTAGAGAGAACAACAAAAAATGGCTGCCGACGAAACGGTACAAAGTTCAAGCATTTGCTCAGAGAACTTTCAGTTTTCTCTGTGAAAGTTTTCAAAGAGGCATTCTCTAAGAAAGCTTTCACATGTTTCATTGTTTTGTTTTTTTTTTTCCTTTACTAAAGAGAAAAATTTTTTTTTTTTTCAATTTCTTTGTTTCTTGCACTCCTCTAGATGACCTTTTTTTTTTGCCATAAATGAGGTTCTGATTCGCAACATAGTAAGTTTTATGTATTGCCCTTAGTTATTCATAAAAAATGTGTAAATTTAGTTGAGCAATTAATTTTATGGCCAACTTAATTCAGCACCTTTTCACATGCATATTATGCATGTAGATGATTTAAGTAGAGTAGTTGTATTTGTAATAATTGGTCCTTTGAGACTACAACACTAAGTGAAGCGGTAACATATATAATTATTGTAGAGGTGTAGGGTGAAAAAGGGTAATATACAGTGGGTTTATACCCACTGTATGTATTTGTATTGCTCCAAGATATAAACAATCTAGAGTACTTCATTTCATAATTCAAATGTGAACTAAAAATTATTAAGATACATTTCGTTTACCGTCCTCAGCCGTCGTAATACCAGTTTTACTTATTTATATGGTCTATTGGTCATACGAAAGATACGTCCTAAACTTAAAGCCAGTAAAAAATTATAAAAATCATCTCCACAATTGTTGACATTGAACAAGCTACAGCGAATCTAAGACTTCAATGAAAAAATTGGAAATGGAAATTAAACTTTAGACCTTTAACTATGCAATATTCTTTT
The DNA here is from genome assembly GCA_951812925.1 of Calliopum simillimum. Lineage (NCBI taxonomy): Eukaryota > Metazoa > Arthropoda > Insecta > Diptera > Lauxaniidae > Calliopum > Calliopum simillimum. The sequence goes on from OX638369.1 coordinate 35,054,758, forward strand.
TCGAATTCTTCCAAAATCAATGTACATTTACTTATATTAGTTTTAAAAAATTTAATTTACTCAATGCTTTTAATAAAATAACATAATTTGTTTAATTTAATCATTTTAAAACGTTTAATATGTAGGGGAGATGCAAACAAATATTGTCAATCTGACTACTGTCCAACTGTCCTCTTGCTATGACCAAGTTTTTAAGCCAACACCGAAGTGAAAAGATCTATTGCTTATTTAAGTTATACACCTCAGGTCGCAACTCGACTGTAAAAAGTTTTTTATGATCTGTTTCAAAGTGTTATATTTTGGATTTAATCAACTGGAAATGGGAAGTGTCATGCGTTAGCATTTACTATTTTATATCTACTTTGTGCTACGATTTGGGTTTGTGCAAATATAAATGGTTAAAACATTCTTTTTTGGCTTTTCTTATAAAGTGTCATGTATCTGGGTATGAGACACTTTTTTTCGAACCCAAATCGTGTGCAACTGTCAAATATCGACATTTATGTAATGATTCATGTATTTACGTACAGTTAAGGTGTTTTTGTTTCGTATTTTCTAATTTAAATTGCATTTTTGATGGTGTCTCATACCCGGATACAAAATTTGTAACGATATGGAAATTTTTTCTTTTATTTATTTATTTTTTATTTATTTATTTATTTTCAAACAAGATCCTTAAGCTACAAGACACATCAGCATCTTAAATTTTATAAGCCTAAGTCACATTAATTAGAAGTTCATATTACAAAATTAAAAGAAAACTTGTGTTAATAATCATTGTGAAATTAAGTAAATTGCAATTAAGTAAATTTAAAAGTAAATTATTAAAATAATAAAAATAAATTATCCTAAGTCAGTTGCCAAAAGAGACATAGTGAAAGGGACGATAAAAACCTGTTGGGCGAACAAGCAAAAATAATAGTTATAATGTTTAAATTATTGCAAGCTGCCGAAATACAGCATGAGATTAGTTTTAAATTGCACTGTGTTACGTAAACCAAGTAAATGAGATGGCAAAGCATTCCAGAGACGAATTGCGTAGATGTAAAACTGGCGGTCAGAATTTAAAGTTTTGTGCTGTACTTGTACAATTTTATTCACACGAGCAGATCGAAGAAACTTAAGACGCGAGTGGAGATAGTTTGGTTCTTTTGTGAAAATAATTTTGTGCAGCATTAGTAAGGTTTTCATTTTCAAAAAAGTTTCAAAAGTGATCCCGAAGATTTTTATAGAGTACACTGAGATGTGCTCATAGCGCTTTATCCCATATACATACCTAGCTATGTTATTGAAAACTACATTTAGTTTATGTTTGCAAATGCTATCACAGTTTGCGAATAATTCACATCCATATGTTAATGTTGGGATAAGGTAAGTTTTGGCTAGTGTTAGCCGTATTTTGAGCGGCGTGAAATATTGAGTAGTCCACAGAGCTCGTAACATCCCGTACACTTTCCCAATCGCTTTAGAAATGTGGTCGTTCTACGTCAAAAAACCATTGAAAGTTATACCAAGATTCTTAGCTGTTTTTACAATTTGAAGTTCACAGCTGTTTAAAAGTATTTTGGGTAGAGCTTTTTGGTCGAGTGGTTTTTTGTAAATCCACAGGCATTTCGATTTGTTAGGGTTTAGGCAGAGGTCGTTGGCTTCTGCCCAGGCTTGAATGCGATCTAGGTCTTCATTGACATTAAGAGCACATGAGCTGATTGAAATTATACTGCTTGTTGCATAAACTTGAACGTCGTCCGCGTATATGTGGATTTGACAATTTTTTATGACACTTGGAAGATCATTGATGTACATTATGAAAATCAGAGGTCCTAGCACTGAACCTTGTGGAACACCTCTTTGTACTTTAAGTAGTTGAGAAGTAAAACCGTTGGCACTTACAGCTTGAAGTCTGTCTAACAAATATGATTTCATTAACTCAATTGCTCTTTCCGAAAAACAAAAATAGTGTGCTAATTTTAAGAATTTTGAATGATCCAAAAGTGCTAAAATACATGCTTGGTTTGAATCCAATGCGGATCTAAGGTCTTCTGAGACATCAATTAGAGCTGTGAGACAACTACGTTTGGACCTGAAACCAGACTGCTTTTCGGTTATTAAATTGTGATAAGCAAGGAAATTATTTATCTGCTTGTGCACAATGTTTTCCATTACTTTTGAGAGGTATGGCAAAATAGCAATTGGCCTAAAATCTCCATTAGCTTTTGGTATTGGGACGATTTTAGCCACTTTCCAGGCTTGCGGGAACTTTGATGTTGTAAGAATGGTATTAAAAATATGTGTAATATAAGGTAAAAGTATCGGTAGCATTGCTTTTACAAAAATTGGATGAATATCATCAAAACCAGCAGATTTTGACTTTACTGCCAAAAAAGCCTTAAGAACCTCAACTTGGTCAACGCATGAAAAATAAAAAGAACTATTTGTGAAATCTATTGAATTACTATTTTCATTTAAACTATTGCTATTGGAACTACTGGTGCTTGAGTAAGTTGGTATATCCAAAAAATTTAAATTAAGTCTATTTACATCTGCTTCGGAGAGATCCACTGGTGAAGGAGTATTTTTGCCAATCCCAATTTTGCGGATTTGTTGCCATTTTTGTTTTGAGTTCACACAAGAGCTAAATTTGTTTTCAAAATATGCGGATTTAGCATTTTTTACTTCATTTGTTACTTTAGCTCTTATCTTTCGGAATGCATCATATAATTGGGGGGTTTTGTATTTTTTCCATTTATTATAAGCATTATTTCTGTCGCAGATGAGATTTTTAATGTTCACATTAAACCAAGGTTTCTCATCGCACCGAATTTTTTTTGTTTTTAATGGTACGAAGAGGTTAAACAGAGCAGAGATATTATTTTGGAGAAATAGCACTTGCTCATCTACATTTGCCATTTGAAAAATCAGTTGCCAATCGATCGCTAGAGTTGTATCGTTTAGTAATTGATAATTAATATTTTTAAAATCTCGATAGTTAAAAGTTTCGACTAATTCGGAAAATTGGAAGTTATATTTTAGAAATATTAGGTCATGTTTTGAGAATACAGGCGCTGACAGCTGATCGTACAAGAGTAAATGTTCAGTTCTATTTATAAAAAACATATCTAGCAGCGTACTGCACGTTTTAGTGAAATGAGTAGGACTCACTGTGTTGACTGGATAAAGTCCAACAGATAACATTTTTTCCAAAAGATGGCTTTCAACAAGAATATTGCTATTAAAGTCCCCCGTAAGAATAATATTGTTGTATGGGAGAAGTAAATTCTCCAGAGTAGCGATAAGGGGCTCAATACCGATATTACGGTTGTGTCTGTAAATACAGCCAACAAGTGCCTTTTCTGATGTGTTGTTTATCTCTAAAAATATATACTCAATTTCACTACCAAAATCTGATTTGTGACATAATTTGCATTTAATACCATTTTTTACGTAGATACAAACTCCTCCTGCATGACTCTCTCTGTCTGCTCTAAAAATTGAGTCATCAAAGTCAGTTGCAAACCAAGTCTCAGACACGCATATAATTTCAACATTCGATGCTTCGAATAAGAAGCGAAATTCATCCATTTTTTTGATTAAGCTTTGCGCATTGATATGGCAAACACTTAGGCCTTTGTTCTGCCGATTTAGAACACGAATCATCTTGAAGCAATTATCTCTGGAAAGATTTTGTTGATCACTTAAATTCATCTAAAAGATTTGGATTACTGAATGTAGTAACACACACAATTTTTAAATAAGTGCAAAAATTTACGTGAAAACTAATCAAAAGCTTGGCCCAAGAGTATAAGTTAAAATATAAATACTTATAAATAAGAAGAAAGCTAAAGATACGTACAAATTCATCCCTATGTTGTATGATGCTAATGGTTTTCGTCGCAATTTTGAGCTTCATCACGAAAAAATTGTAGCTGTTCAAGCTGCTGGATCGAAAATATTGGAGTAGGAGTATCAGTTATGGAACGTTTTATATGAACTATTCCACGACGGGTAAAAGCGCTTTGTAAGCGCTGTTGTTTTTTGAGCTTGATCGCCTTTTTTAGGATGTTGTGGTTTTCATGTGTCAGGCTCTCGTTGACAAAAAGTGGGGCATCAGATTCCAAACCCACATGTCGTAGACATAGCAGATTCTCTGAAGCACGCTTAAATTTGGCAATTGATATCATTAATTTGTTTTTTTCGTACGGAGATGACAATTTTAATAAAACTGCAACTGTCAAATATCAATATTAATGTAACGAAAAATGAATACAAATTTGTGCTAACACACAGTCAGAAGGTTTTTATTTCATATTTTCTGATTTTCATTGCATTTTTCTAGGTGTCTCATACCCGGATATAAATTTTAAATTGCTAAAAAAGAGTACTTAGAAAATTGGCCATAACTTTTGAATGTAAACTTATACTTACGTTCTGCAATTTTATGGAAAATGAATGTCCCCAGATACCAATTCAGAAGAAAACGCGTGAGTGATGACGATTTATCGTCTTTTTGACGATTTTTCGACAGCAATGCTGATCAGATGATGTTTTTCCTAAAATTACGATTTTTCAAATTCTTTTGTTTAATGAAAAAGTTTGCATTAACTGGCTACTCATTAATAGTTATTAATTTATTTGGCAACAAAGTCACATAGTTTTCATTGATAAAAGTGAGATTTAGCTATTTTGAATCGCGCAATGATCGTATTTTAATCACAGAGGTGATTAAACAAATCGTCCAAAATGAATCCCTAAGATGATTTCTAAAGCCAAAACTCAAACTACGCAATATTTTTTATCTTTGCTTTTTTACATGAAAAAAATTTCATAAGATTTTAAAAAATTCGTCCAACTACCGATCAAAATGCATGTGCCGGTAAAGATATATAATGAAGTTTGTCATTTTTGCAAAGTTTGAAATTCATCTATTTTTCGGGTAAAATTACGATTTTTTTTTTTAACCTATTTCCAATTTTCTTCCAAAACATTGTAGCAACCAGGTCTGAAAACTGGTTTTGAACCGAACTGGTTTTTAACTGAACCATTGTCATTATTGTACCTTGAACCGAATCATTAGCCGAACCGCTTTATTTTGGAAGTTCTAAACCGAACCGAAAACCAGTCTAAAAAAATGGTTCGGTTCGGTTCGGTTCAAATTTAAAAAGCACTGTAAATTATGCATTATTTTGCAAAAAAAAAATTGAGTTTTAACCGAATTGTTTTCACATGGTATTGACCGTGGCTGAGCAAAACGCGACCCTACGGTAGCTTCGTATCAAAGGGAGGACTTTTTGCGCTTCTTTTCGTGTAGGATAAAACAAGACAAAAAAATGAAGAGAGAATTTTGCCCAGCACCGGTATTGACAAAAGCTAAAAGTATAAAAACTTTGGATGGCTATGGCTTAAGTTTTCTGCAGAAGAGAAAACGTGTGTTTTGGCTGCCGTATATTTAGACCATAAATATCAGATTTTGCTGACAGATTTAGAAAACAATTTGGGAAAAAAAGCATTTCGTAGCCCGAATGCTATTTTGCTCCATTAGTACATACAAGTATATTTCGAGAAAATCAAAAAAGAAAGTTTGACCATTGATAACAGAAAATTTCTGTGATAGATTCCCTGCAGGCAAGCGGACTAGTTCAAGTATAGTCAATTAACTAGTTCTCTACCAACCAGAACTAGTCCGACTTCAATCCCTTTTGCATGCAAGCAACTGTTCTTTTTTGTGTGTTGATGTCCTACGAAATTTCAATTGTCCCCTTCTGCATTAGGTTTACACCAGTCCGGGGCTAGTTGTGGTATAAAGTATGTAGTCTTTTAACAACTAATCTTCAACCAGTGGTGTTGTGACTACATACCTATAGTAATATATTTTTTTTTTTTTTTTTTTTGGATTTAGCTTACATTTTCTTAAATATAGTTTAATTACATTCATAAAAACATTAATAAAAATAAATTCATTTATTTCATTTTTTCCACAATTTGTTTTGACACACAATTCAAGTGACACAATTCGTTACGATTCAAATTTATTTGCCCCTACAAATTACAAACTCATATCAAACTGGCCCCCACTGCGTCCCTTTTTCACTAGTTTTGGGCTAGTACTTATCGTGAACTAGTATTTTTTGTAGACTGTCTCATATTTTTACTGCAGGGTTTTTTTCTAATTTTGGCACGAGATTGATTGAAGATTTAAATAACTTCTCCCAAAATTTTGAGCCATCAAATTAACTAAAAATTTCTATTTCTTTTGCAGGAGTAGTATTTGTCCATTTGCTCCATATCATACATGCATATTCCTTTCACGTGGAGCAAGAAATTTCCATATAAAACACATAAGAATAAAGGTCCTATAATGGTTTTCCATTCCGAAATTTTATGGCTTATTATGAAAGTGGGAGATCTCCTTTTTACGCATCTGAGCTTAGTTTTTTTCTGCCACGTTAGGATTCGAAGATATCCTACTTCAAAGTGCGGAAATCGTCTTTTCGAGCAATTTTTGAGCTTTAGCACAGTTGGAATAAATGACTTAATTAACATCTATCCAAGGCATCCGTTAGTTATAACCTTCCGAATTAAAACCTACCTTCCAACTTTTCCAACTGGATCATTACTTTTCTAGTTATCATCCATTGAAATCAATACATTGCACTATATTGGAGTTGGGATACTTATACTTCTATGGATGATAACTCGGAAATTGGAAAAGTAAAAACGCAAAAATACAAGGGAAAGCTCATGGCTATTCGACAAGTTTGGCAAAAATAAATTACCCTTTATCCTGGCGATATTACAGTGAAGCAAATAAGAGTTTTCAAACAAAAATCTTATTTTCAAAACAAAATTTACTCCATTGATAGATAAATAACGTTTGGAGCAGACAAGAATATTAAAAGTTGAAAAATATGGCTTATGGAGCAAAACTTCTACTGTGTATTTCAAAAATGAAATCAGGGGGAAACAGATAACACTAGTTTACAAATGATTAAAAATTTTTTCCCAATAAATGCCATTATTCATTCATATTAATTTTCGGTTTTTGGACCAAAAAAAAATAATATAGTTCCACTTAAATACAAATATCTCTAGAACCATGTTATTTTCCGAAAAAATTTAAAAGAAGTCAAAGTCAATGCAGATTTATAAAAAAAAAAAAATTAATTAATTAGAAATCATTTTGTTATTTTATATCATAGTCTATATATTTGTAAAGCAAATAAGATACTAACTAAAAAATCGATGGAAAAATGCAAAAGTTGTATACAATTCATTAATAAATTACCAAAATGCGTTTTTGTCTATTTTGCCTTTTTTTTTTTTTTTGTAATAAACTGTTCGACAATTTGAAACTTTTTGTAAAACACATGAGAAAATCCAAAAAAATTCTTTAAGTAGGCGTTTAAAAAAACACCCGTGTCTCGTCGTTTTTCTCCAGTACGTCAGATTTTTTTTTAATCGATTTTTGAAGTTTTTTAATCCACTGTACATAAACAAACAAAAATAACTCATTCCTGTGTTAAATCGATGAATTTAACTAAGTATATGATCCTTACATCTGAGGTGTATCATGTGTTCAGTAAACGTATGCAGGATATTGCGAGGAATATTATTGTAGACAATTTTAACCCTCTTAAACCCTCACATGTGGGTCATTTTGGCCCCCACATGTTGCTGTGATTCTCAACAAATCAATGCTAAAGTTTAAATAAAGTACGGTTTAAGTTTTTCTGGATGTTGGCAAATTTGTCTGATGATGGACCTATGGTGCGTGTTGAATCATATCTAAAACCAACCTTTAAAATTTTTTGTTTTCTTTTATGCTTTTTGCCTTATAGAACAGTAAGTTCGTTCCAAGAATACTTCTGATCCATGCTTGTTAACAGCAAAATAACATAAACTTAAGACTCAAACTTTATTTGAGTATACTAGCCTTACTGTATCTTGTTGCTGCTTTCCTGCCGGAAACCTGTTGCTACTTAATCTATTTGAAAATTTAAGAAACCCAAGTTGTAGAAGTCCTTTGAATAAAGCAATCGTATATTTTTTTTTTTTTTTTTTGTAATATTGGGCAATCCTTTCTTTAATCCATTTTTTTCTGATCAGCTGTTAAGACTCTAATCAGATTTTCTTTTTTAAGCAATTACTTACATAAATTTAATAGCGGTCAGTTGTTTTTAAACAATAATTTCTTTCAATAAAATTATTTTGAACTCATTTATTAAGTCTAATTTCACAAACTTTTTTTTTATATAAAAAAACAAGAATTCATTAATAAAATTAGCAAATTCCGTGAATGAATGAATGGCCATCCACGACTGTCTAGGTACATAAAACACACCCATTTCCACGTACAAAAGGGAAAATTTATTTACATATAAATTGCGTATTGTGACTATAAAATTGACTGCTTGTATGTGTGTTGCAAAAAATTCACCAATACAATCAAAATAAATTGCGTCAATTTCATTTTATATGCAAAAATTATTCGCAGAAGTTACACAAACATTAGATAATGGGTGCTATTCTTGATTCCGTCGGAAAGCATTTTCCGCGCGGAAGCAAATTTTGCTATTATTGATTCCGAAAATTAGATACATCTGTCATCACTGTTCCGCAAAACAGATAAATTTGGCATTATTGGTTCCGCAAATAATTTGACAAATTTAACAACCCTGACATCGAAGTGACGTTAATTTTTGTGTATTCTTGATTCCGACGGATAGATATATTTCAGTTGTTTCCTTCCGCGAAATTTTTGTGACGGAACGACAATAAAAAGTTAAATATGCATGCTTTTTTGATAATTTTTCTCTTTTTATTAATAAAGAAATTAAGCTCAATATTAAATATCAATTTTAAACAATTTATTACAACACAATAGTCGGTTTAATTACAAATTACAAAATTTATTTTTAAAATAAAACTCAAAATTCATAAAACAATACATTTTATTTTATTAAATAAAGGAAACAATTCGTCTTTATTTTGATTAGATATACATCTCATATAGAAGAAGTCACTTTCACATCCAACCCTCGCTGCGGTGATCAAACGATGAAATGTAATCACTTGGAAAAATAAAGTTATCAACACTTTTTTACAAAAAACAACTTTTGAGAAACACGCGTCTTCACCGAACTCCAAAATTTATAGATAATTAAATCTTAAATCGCACTAAAAAAGCTATTTTATTCACATGATATTTACAAAAAATTATCAATGATTCATAATTTTCCTTTGTTGACACTTGTAATTTTTTTTATCCTTTGTCATCTGTCAAAATGTTCTTATTTCAGGGTTTCCAATATTCTCGTTCGATATTCCTCTACCGTCGGAATCAATAATAGTAGTTTTCATATCGAACGATATTTCTTTCCGCGAAAATTTCCTTATCGAACGGAATCAATAATAGCACCCAATATTTGATGGAAAAAATATATAGAAACATGATAACAAAGTTATGGAAAATATAAATTAATAAAAAATAAATAAATGAGAAAAACGAAGATAAAATGAAAAAAAAACTTTAACATATTGAGTAATTATCTTGATAAAAATCTTAAAAGCTAAAATTTGATTTTGTCGTATATCATATTACCAGTACTAATGAGTGTAGGCGTTATTCCTGTGGAGTTATGCAAAAAAAAAAGACGACAACGAAATGAAAAACAACTCATGACATTTGCAGATTTCCTTGTAATGTTTTCCGCAACAAGAATGACATTTCAAATGAAATAATTAACACAGAAGATGATAGCTTTTCTCTATTTGTATAGACCCTACCATTCGAAACTGATACAAGTATGCATATGGGAGTGTTTTAGAGGGCTGGAGAATTTAAAGGCGGAAAGTGGAATGTTATGGTAGCATTTTCATGAATTACATTTCATCTGCTTATGACTTCAATAACCTTTCACATTTTTATTCCATTTATATCCAAGTGAATTTAGCAAAAATTTTACTCAGAGTCAAATTACCCAGGCTGGTATAGGGATGTATTTTAAATTGCTGCAAATCACCCAATTTATTCTTAAAAGTACATATGTGTCAGCAAGCCAGCATATTACAAGCTGAAACCTTCGTCATCTGTTAATGTCAATATGAAATTATCTGACTAAGCCTCTGCATAATCTTAAGATACTGCCCAGCACAATGCGGTAGTGAAAAAGAATCTCTGAGCCAGGATCTTCCAACTCCGAATAAACTAAATATCATAGCTTTACCCAGAAATCATACTACTTAAATAACCTAAACTCCTCTAGAGCCCGAGTTCATTTAAAACTTAATGGTTTGACATATAAAGACTCTAAGCGAAATAAAATTGCCTTTATTTAGTAGTGCCATCATCAAAAAAACTTGCTTACTAGTGTTAACAATAATCAGTCTGCTATTCGTTCTTAGTAATTTTGAGTTATTAGAGGTAGCACTCCCCAATGGAATTTGGCTCTTAAAAATCAAACAACTTTGAAAAAATTAGGCTCCAAAACAAGTTTTGAATATGCGAAATTAATAAATTTTTTCTGTAATTTTTTATTTCTAAGGTTTAGATCAAGACCAAGACCTAAATTATGACCAAGACCAAGACCCAAACTAAAACTAAATTCCCAATAGCAAGATCAAGATTCAATATCAAAACCATGACCAAGACTCAATGTCCAAGACCATAGCAGTCATTGTCTTGGTCTTGGTTTGCTCATTACTAGCCCTTACTTAGCCATCTTAATGAAAGAATTAATTTTAACTTTAGGTATTGAATTAAGTTAGAGTAAACGCGGGAGATATGGCACCCTTTTCGTTAAGCTGCTATAAAACCAGAATTAAAAGAGATTTTTAGAAAAACTAAACACAAATTTATTCTTTCATTAATTTGAAAAAACTAGAATAAAAATCATCGCAAATATGTTTTTTCTTCATTATAAAAAAATGATATAAATTGCCAAATCAGCCGAAACTACGGGTGATATGCCACCATATCATGGGTGATTTAGCACCCTAAGTGGCTTTAAAGATCTTGTTGTACTTATATGTGCACAAATGATGTACATGTTTCATGTAACCACATACAGAACATTACGCATTTGATCCAATCGTCTTTTTTAGTGGAGTGTCTATATTCTTCTCCCCATTTAACGCATTCATTTTCGCTTAAATCTTCAGGCCCATCAGATTCATCTTGAAATACAACATTTTCATCAGCTTCATCTGAGAAGCATAGTTAGTTACCAACTTGCGTTTCTAAGTTTTCTTCTTTGGTTGTGTTTTTCTTTTAAAATTTTTTGTTTTCTCCTGGACCACATTTTCGGGAGGCGTTAGAATCCTTGCCGTTTGTTTTCTTGTGCTCGGCTTAGAACTTTTCGATGTCGTTGGTACAGGCGCTATTTCGTTTAAGACATTTTCAGGCTTTCTAGCATATCCTAGAGAAAACCTCAAATTAATTAAATAAAAATGAAAACACAATCATTGAAGGCACTACCTGACTAAAATTCTGTGGCTCTGTAGCACATTGAAGTACTTCAAATACCCTTGATTTTTCTCAATGCAATCCTGTAAAAAGACGTTATCTGGAATTGTATTATGACTGAAGGGGTAAGTCGCAGTAGTAGAAAATTCAGAAGAACCGTTTGAAACACTTGCTGCTTTGGTTCCAGCCTCACACAAAAGCTGAATGTGCTTGGTTCTAGAATGCTTTTCTCGATGATGAGCCCGTGTTGCTGGTTGTTGGCCCTTCACATCCAGAGTTCAGTCAAGTTTATGTTTAACAAAGTATTGAAAACCGAAACACAAAGTTTTACCACGTAGTAAGAATATTTATACTTCCTAATATCTTATAACATGCAAAGGGAAATATGGCATCAGAACCATATCACCCGCAGTAATGGAGTGCTATGTCTCCCTTTCGGTATATACCGAGTAAAAATGCCACGAAACGAATAAACATGTTCACTCCCGCTCGTGTTCATCCGAAAACGAGATCACATGCAATTTTGTTTGTTTTGATATGTGTTCCATAGGGCTGTATCCAATATTCAGCACTCTGCTGCCTCTCAAAGTATATGCAAAACAAGTCAGTCTCTTACATTTCAAAAATTTTTTTTAAAAATTCCACACACAAGCTATTGCAAATACAGCTAAACGAACAACATACCACGAAGTCTCTATCGCTGTTAAATTAAACTGTGCCCATATTTGAATGCTATGAAAGTCGCAAGTATTGAAATTGATAGGGGTGCCATATCACCCAGGGGTACCACATCTCCCGCGTTTACTCTATATTAAACTAGCTCAAGGCTTTTTTCGAAGTTGGGGCCCTGATTTGCCTCCCTTTCTATTGTACGACTTTTTTCTTAAGATTTGTCCATTTACAATAACTAAAAAAAAAAAGGATCTTCGAAAAAAATTCAAAACATCTTTTCTCGAAATCCATAATGAGATTCTATTTGTATATTTTGCTGAACAGTGTTAAGGGTCAGCCATAAAATATCTATGGAGACGATGCACGAATTTCAGACCTCCATGCCTGGTCGGATTCTAGACCATCTGTGCTTCATCACTGTTTTTAATTCCTTAGTTCTTAATTTGAATTCAGGCGATCTCAATTTATTACTAGTAAGGGTGGTATCTTTACCCTTCACTGCAATTCAAGTATATTATTTATCACAAAAAGAAAAAATTTTATAAAAATAAATTGTTTTATTCTTCCGCAACTCCTAGGAGAGTAAAAGAACAAATTGCTTATATGGGAAGTGCCACCTCCCCATCTCTGGTTTACCTAGATTTTGCGTAGAGCTTGCATTTACTGTTCTGAGTGTTTGAATAAAATTCGGTTAGGTTTCCTAAAAAAAACTTTCAGCATAGCATTTTGAAACTTTCGTCTCTACTTTTTGCTCATTATGGAAGAGAATGTAATACAAAATAAGAGAAAAAATGATTTTAATAGGAAAACATTTTTTAAAAACACTCCCATAAAAAACTACACTTGCGGCATTTTCCAAATGAATTTATGACTTTAAAAATCATATCTTTTTTTTAAATCATTAATTCCTACCAAAGGTAACATAAAAATTTAATTTTCAATTTTCAACATAAAATCCAAGTCATTAGTAACTAAATCCCATAACAATTTCATATAAATTTATATAATATTCCATATCATTTATATCAATCGAAATTGTATTTATGAAATGGGAAGGAAGAGGGACGTGGGAGGATTCCTATAAAAAAAACATCAGTAAAATTCAATTTACACATTTTGTCAGTCAGCGCGTCTAGAAATGCTTCAGGTAACAAAAACAACTAAACAACAGAAAACATAGGGTAGGGGTAGATGATACGCCGTTGGCAACGGCGGTTGTTAAGGGAGTTAGTTGACTAAAGTGGCAAATTCACTGCTAACAAAATTAATAAATGACAGCTTAAGTGTCAAAATAAATTAGAGAGTGATGTTGCGAAGCGGCACGGAGATTGAAATGCAGGGAGGTGTGTTTGTTATATATATTTAGAAGTGTATGTAGGTATGTATGAATGTGTAGGATAACAGAGTAAAAAACAACGATAAAAAAGAAATATGGCAACGTTTGTGAAAATCAAATCAAGTGTTGTCTTTGTTGTTGCTGCTTTGGTAGTGTTGTTGTTCTTGTTAATATTGTTGTCATTGTTGTTGTTTCTGGTGTTACTCTTGCTATCTGTGCGCAATTGTAGAATCCAACCAACACCATCGGCGTAGGTCATCAAGATAAAAAAAATAGCGCGAGACGTCATTAAGCAATAAAAAAACAACAATAACAAAGCATTAACAACATGCACATGAACACGCACATATACATACATATACATATATTACAAATATTGTATATACCCAAGAGGAAAAATTTCTAGCGCTTCTGATCCAAGCCCTTTAAAATCGTTTATCCCCATAGAAATTTAGAAGCACTTCCACAATGATTTTTTATAAGGCTGCAGTAAGAACAACATGGGTTTTTTTTTTACTTTTTTTTATTTGTTTTGCTTTATGTTTTTTTATTAAAATATTTTTGATTCACCATTTTCTTATTTCACTTTCTAATTCCCTTTCTTTTATTTATTTACTTTTGTTTAATTGAATTGAAACTGATTGCACAATGATTCTATGTAAGGCTGTAGGAATCATTCGAATGTCAAATTTTGTTTGGACAAGATTTACTTAATATACAAATTTAATACCTCTTCATTAAGGTGCAGCAAAATTCAAAAAAAAATTAGTGCATCAAAAATTATCATAGATTAAGATCTCAAAACAAAAACTGCATACTTAGTTTTGGTCAAAACCCCCTAAAAGATGGCCCGCCCGGGGCTTGAATGAAGGTCTAAACGACAAAAATCATTGTTTTTTCGCAGTTTTTTTATTTTATCTCAAAAACCACGAAACTATTGGTAGTAATTCTTCCTAAATCTTTGAAAGGGATTAATTTTCTACATTTTATGTTTTTTTTTCATAGCTCTACACTGAAGTTTGCCCTATGGAAGTCCCGGAAGAAGTTAAAATTTTTTTGATTCAAAAAACGGTTTTTTTCCTATAACTCAAGATACAAGAGACACCCACAAACTTTAGAGCTCAATAAATGTAGGAAATTTGCTTTCCTATAGTTTTGCTTTGAAATCTTGATTCCAAAAGTAAACGGTTTTCCGCTAGAGGCCGAAATTTGTTAAAAATAATTGTGTATCATGAAAAAGCGACCTTTCATTGTTTTGTTTTAAAATATTCTCAAAAATTTGATTAGAAACTAATGAAAAAACTAAAAGCTTTTAAACATGGTCTTTAGAATGGAAATCGGATTGAAATTGCGCGAGATATGATAATTCTTACATACTTGGTATTTTTTGTGAAGTTCTAATTTTGGGTATTTTTGTTTCACAGTGTGTTTTGCATCCACAACTTAAGATTTTTTTATGATTATTACTTTAAATTAAAGAACGGTAAATAGCGCAACTTTCAGGACCAAGAATATTAAAATCGGTTTGTAGTTTCCTTGCGAATTTCAGCCTGAGAGTTTGGATTTTTTTCCATTTTTGTCAAATACGGCTTTTTTTGAGTATGAGCGACTGTATACCCTAAATACCGTAAAAAATGTGTGCTATTATATCCCAAAAACTATAGGAAATATATTTCGCTATATTTTGCTTCTGATAGTCATCTTTCCACAGCTAACAATTTGTGCCCTAGAGGCCGATTTTTGTGATAAAAAAAATCGAATTTTTAGAAATTTTTATTTTGAAGTGACCTTTTGATGTTTTTGATTGCAAATTTTCCCAAAATTTTTGTAATAAATTTAAGATAAGCTTAAAAGCTTTCAAACGTAGTCCTTAGAATAGAAATCGGTTGAAATTTACGCGAGATATGACAGTTTTTATATACTCTGTGATACAAAAAAATTACCAAAAATCATATCTGCACAATAAAAAATACTCTTATGTCTCTCTCTTATAAATTTTATATCTTGCGTAAATTTCAACCGATTTCTTTTTTAAAGACTACGTTTGAAAGCTTTTAACTATTTCTTAAGTGTCTTTTTAAAATTTTTGGAAAATTTGCAAGCAAAAACATCAAAAGGTCACTTCAAAATAAAAATTTCTAAAAATTCGATTTTTTTTATCACAAAAATCGGCCTCTAGGGCGCAAACTATTACCTGTGGAAAGATAACTATCAGGAGCAAAATATAGCAAAATATATTTTCTACAGTTTTTGGGATATAATAGTACACATTTTTTACGGTATTTAGGGTATACAGTCGCTCATACTCAAAAAAAGCCGTATTTGACAAAAATGGAAAAAAATCCCAACTCTCAGGCTGAAATTCGCAAGGAAACTACAAACCGATTTTAATATTCTTGGTCCTGAAAGTTGCGCTGCTTATCGTTCTTTAATTTAAAGTAATAATCATAAAAAAATCTTAAGTTGTGGATGCAAAACACACTGTGAAACAAAAATACCCAAAATTAGAACTTCACAAAAAATACCAAGTATGTAGGAATTATCATATCTCGCGCAATTTCAATCCGATTTCCATTCTAAAGACCATGTTTAGAAGCTTTTAGTTTTTTCACTAGTTTCTAATCAAATTTTTGGGTATATTTTAAAACGAAACAATGAAAGGTCGCTTTTTCATGATACACAATTATTTTTAACAAATTTCGGCCTCTAGCGGAAAACCGTTTACTTTTGGAATCAAGATTTCAAAGCAAAACTATAGGAAAGCAAATTTCCTACATTTATTGAGCTCTAAAGTTTGTGGGTGTCTCTTGTATCTTGAGTTGTAGGAAAAAAACCGTTTTTTGAATCAAAAAAATTTTAACTTCTTCCGGGACTTTCATAGGGCAAACTTCAGTGTAGAGCTATGAAAAAAAAAACGTAAAATGTAGAAAATTAATCCCTTTCAAAGATTTAGGAAGAATTACTACCAATAGTTTCGTGTTTTTTGAGATAAAATAAAAAAACTGCGAAAAAACAATGATTTTTGTCGTTTAGACCTTCATTCAAGCCCCGGGCGGGCCATCTTTTAGGGGGTTTTGACCAAAACTAAGTATGCAGTCTTTGTAATAAGGCCTGCTCCTAAGATAATCTTTGATGCAACCTATAATTTTCCCATTATTTCGAAAAAGTGCTGCACCCTACTCTTCATATCATCGTGCATTGGTGTAGCGGTCTAACAAGTTGGTAAATGTATGTAAAAATAATCAGGCCTGTTCCGTAATCCACGTGGTTTCAATTACTATTCATTTAGGAGGCTTTTTGATGAAAATGGTGAGTCACATGATAAAAAGTATCAGAACCTTTTTTGTGGAGAATTATAGGTTCTACAAATAATATTGATTTATATTTACGAAAAAGTAACTGTTTCGGACATATTCAATAAAGTCAAATTTTTCGGCTTCTTTAGGTTTTTTAAGAATATTTCCTAAACTGTTACTTTTTCTTTAATGCAAATCGATGTTATTTTTAGAAACTGTAATTCTCCACAAAAAAGATTCCAATACTTTTTATCGTGTGACTCAGCATTTTCATCAGAAAGCCTCTTAAATGAAAAGTATTTGAATACACACGGATAACGGAACAGGCCTGTATATGTTGCTATATATCACACGGACGGTCATGGATTCAAATCCTGGTACTGCCAGTTTTTTTCTTTTTTCTTAATTTTATTGAAAAAACGCTTACCGCAGCATTACAAATAAGTAAGGCTGAGGTAAGTTTAAGCGCGCTTGCATCCTATGATATACAATGTTAAAAAGAAAGAATAGTTCTTACGGAGCAGAAGCGCTTATTGGTGAAAAGGATGCACTTCAGAAGGGTTTTCGAAGCACTTCTTTTCCCCTTGGGATATATTACAAATATTGTGTATATGTAGTAATAGAGTGGTCCATTTTTAAAGAAGTTTGAAATTAATACTCTCCACAGGGCCTTGCTTCAGTCATGATAAAAGAGCGTAGTGCGACTTGGGGCATTATTGCATAAATCAGTTCCCGGTCGGAAAAACGGTTTTTACTCAAAAGCAAGGTGCCTAACGAAAAAAGTGTATACTGCAAAAAAGGTGAAGAATTGTCCAAAGAATACGTGTGACTTAGGGCGTTATTACACGCAACGCCTCAATTAAAATCTTTCTCAAATTTCAGCCAAATTGGACCATATTTAGAGGTCACTTTTCTTTTTCATACAAATC
The DNA here is from genome assembly GCA_951812925.1 of Calliopum simillimum. Classification (NCBI taxonomy): domain Eukaryota; kingdom Metazoa; phylum Arthropoda; class Insecta; order Diptera; family Lauxaniidae; genus Calliopum; species Calliopum simillimum. The sequence goes on from OX638369.1 coordinate 35,072,449, forward strand.
CTATTGTGGATCAAACATTTCAGAGAATATTTTATGTGTCCCGTATTATTTTGAAAACCGAATAACGGTTCTGAATATGCAAGAAATTTGTGTTTTAAAATTGAAACTGTTAAAGTTTTTATATGGACTTAGAGCCACTTAATTTGAATCTGCAATTTGTTTCTTCATAAGTTCTGTAATTCTGGCAATTTAATTTCGTATCTCTATTTTCCACCTGGAATTTGTGTCTAATTTTACTCAGGGTGTGTAGGTGTAGAATTTCGATACATTATTCGTTCTTATTCAATTAAATTTTTTGCGATGTTTTTTCTCTACAGTTTTCCAATTATGTAGGATTTTCTTCTTCCTCGAACTTTTCTAATTGATTTTTGATTTATCAAATTGTCTTCTGTCTTCTTCTACATTGTCAACTCCACTCAAGGACAAACTTCATTAAGTGGTTTGCGGAGAGTATGAGTTCAATTACTGTGAGCATCTGGTTGCATTTTAAGCCTTAAGACACTTAAAACAACACAAATTTTATATTGGAAGTAGAAAATTCTAGTTATCTGTATATTTGTTCGCAAGGCAAAAATTTGTCATACTTTTTTTACTATGTTAAAAATGGAGAACGACTTTGAATGATACACCAATAGAAAGGTATTTGTGTGTAAATGTGCACAAAGTAAAAATTATTTTAATTATTGTAAATAATAATGTACGGAACCACCAAATAGTTCATACGTGTATTGATATTTGAAATTATGAACTAGACAACTTCCGTACAACCACGCTATATTAAGGAAAATAGCGTTTTCTGCACCTTAAATCAAGGATAACTCGGATCTTAGACGTGATAAGATAAAATGGTTGTTAGATTTGGAATCATCGACCCTGAATTGGGCAAAATGAGTTACCATGATAAAATTTAGATTGGTTTCCCCTTAATTTGTTGCACTGTGAAATTATCGTATTTTTTTAAAAAATTTCAAAAGTGCAAATTATGTTGCCTAGTGCTGTTTAACTACATATGTTGGGAATGCGTATATTTTGCTTTTGTTAGCACACGTATGTTTGTAAATTTATTATTTATTAAGTCCTGCATTAAATATGAGCTTAAAATGTAAGACAAACAAACAAACTTCAAACGCACACAAACATATGGATACCCTTCTCCTATTTGCATACACTTAAAATGTGCATACATTTATTTTGCCCAACAATATACACAATAATATCAAATCTCTACTAAGGAAAGCAAATAAAAAAGTGAAAATTAATATATAAAATAAGTCACCCTGTAATAATTTTTTGCCGTAAATAATGTTGCATGTAAATGTACGCAGAACAAAAAAACGTGCTACGACGCAAAAATCATATGAAGGACACCATGGTAGGTACTTTATTTCACTTTGTGGAGTGTTTTCAATGGGGTTTCTTGTGTTTTTTGTAATCTGTTGGTTGGTTACTTTCAAACCAACGCAGGTTACTAAATACCACAATGTAGGGGTTACTTTTGTTGCATAGATATTCTAAAAAGATTAAATGTTCGTTTGTGTAAGTTTTGGTCATTTGAGAATTGTTTTACCGGATTCACTATAAATCTGTTAAGTTTTGCATTTTGTATTCTTTTGGGCAAAGAATTGGTGTTTTTGTTATAATTATTTTTAAATTACGTTTGTGGTCTGGAATTTATAATAAAATTATGTACAAATCTTGAATTTGTTCAGCTTTTTTAGTTTACTAAAAGGTTATTACGAATTACACTGTGGAACAAAATTTGGTCGCCAAAAGTTTACTCGGATGTGACACTGCGGGGTGAAAATATAGGCCAAAATAAAAGACCATTTGGCTCAGTTTGTTCAAGTAGGCTCTAGTTTTAGAGAAAAGGCCGTTTGAATTTTGCACCTTGAATTATGTGGCTTTTTCGATATATCTCGTAAGCAAACTGAGTTTTATTGCATTTAGTGATGGGGTTTTGTTCGTCTCATCCATATCTACACTTCCACCTCCAGTCCTTTTGGATGCATTTTTTGGCAAGTTAGAGCACAAAATTCCCAAAAAAGTGATATTTTTCGCTTTTTATGACATTCGGCTAAATATAAATCACCCGAGTGGTGGATTTTTGTACAGGTTTTGCCTTTTAACCTATAGCCGAGATCCGTACGAACACTTTGATATAAAATATATGTGGCATATGGGCAAAAATTTCTCAAGTTACCACGTAAGAAATTAAACGTAAAAAGGCTTTAACAAAATTATGTTTTGTAACAACTAGTACACATTTTGTAAAAATGTTTTTTTTAAAAGATATTTAGCATAGGTCGGGAAATAAAATGGTTTTTTTGTTTTGAACCAAAATTTTTAATTTATTATTGAAAATCATTATCTATCTATAAAAAATATATGGGCTCTCTCCACTTGTCAAGAAACTATATCATAGAAAAAAAAATGTGGTAATCGATATTGGAATATCGGAATAGATCAAATAACAGCTGAACTGGTAAAAGCATGCCCCATGACATCAGCCAAAATTCTTCATCCTCTGCTCTCCAGAATCTGGAGCGAAGAGCTTTTGCCAGAAGATTGTTTTGAGTTAGTCAAATTGCCAAAAAAAGGGGACTTTAGCGAGTGCCGAAATTATAGAGGAATAACCTTGCTCTCAGTACAATCAAAAGTACTGACAAAAGTGCTTCTAGACAGGGTAAGCGAAAAACTTGATACGGCCATCCGAAAGCAACAAGCAGGATTCCGGCCAAACCGTTCATGCGTGGATCAAATCAACACCTTCAGAATAATTGTCGAACAATCATGCGAGTGACGTGCTGCGCTTCAACTTGTCTCCGTAGACTACAGCACTGCCTTCGACAGTGTCTCCCGAGAAAACATTTGGGTTTCACTGCAGCGAAGAGTTATTGCCGCAAAGGCCATAAATTTAGTACGTGCACAATATGAAGGCTTTAACTGCAGTGTGTTGCACAACAAGTGGTCACCGATATTCACCACTGATTGAGGCGTACGGCAAGGGTGTTTACGAGTACTATCATCATCTCTCTTCCTTATCGTTCTTGATAATATTCTAGATACAGCTCTTAATAAGGCCAAAAGGGGCATCCAATGGAACTTTACCGAACAACTAGAAGACCGCGACTACGCTGACGACATTTGCCTTCTATCGTCCAAAAACTCAGATATGCAAAGCAAAATTAAAGACCTTGTCTTGGAATCGCAGAAGGCAAACAGAAATGACATCACGTTTAAAGCTGGCAGTGATGACATCGAAAACGTCGATAGCTTCACGTATTTAGACAGCATTATCTTCATGGATGGTGAAGCAAAAGAGGATATCAACTCAAGAATAGCAAAAACAAAAGGCGCGTTGGCTCAACTTAACAAAATATGGTCTTCTTCCGTTATATCCACCAAAACGAAAGTGCGCATTTTTGATTCGAATGTGAAATCGGTTTTGTTATATGAGTGCAAAACGTGGCTTGTAACAGAACATCTAATGAACAAGCTGCAAGTATTCGTCAACAAATGATTATGGCGTATACTAAAGGTTTGGTGGCCTTGCACTAAATCAAATACCGAGCTACATCAAAATTGCAACAATAGGGCTATAGCAAACGAGATCAAGCTGCGCAAGTGGAGATGGATTGGTCATACACTCCGGAAACCACACAGCGAAGTTTGTCGTCAGGCTCTTGAGTGGAATCCACAAGGCAGTAGTGGACGTGGTAGACCCAAAACCAACTGGAATAGGTCACTGGAAAAGGAAATCCAAGAATCAGGAAATTTGTGGCAAGAAATCAAAGGCATCGCAAGGAATCGCGACAAATGGAGACGTTTTATATTGGCCCTATGCTCCTCCTAGAAGTTAAAGGAGAATACATACATACATATACAACATTTGAGTAATAATTTCAATAACCTTTAAAATTAACAAAGTATCGTTACATGACGTTTAAGAAAGTCTCGTTAAGCGTCACGCAACCGTCTCGAAGTGAAATATTATAGAAGTTTTTCAATAGTTTTGTCACTTGTAATATACTAATTTCGAAATAGCTTCATCAATATTCAAGCAATTCCACGAAATGAACGAAATAGTTTTTCAAATTTTTTGTGCTGTCATAATTGTAAAACATGATTTTTATTTTCCTCTAACAACTAAATGGAAGATAGAAGCATATAATAGAACATAAACGTAGATATCTATGACTAAGTTTGGAATTTCATAGAGTAGATATTAAATTTCATAAATTTCAAAATTAAAACTAACTTATAATTTCTCTTTCATCTCCAGCAAATTTTAATTATTTTTTGTTCTCATATTTTTTAATTGAAGATTATGTTGTTTCAATTGTCGGTTTCTATGGTTTGATAGATATTTTGTTTTCTTTGGACAAAATACAAAAGTAATTGCTTTGAGTGGCAAATGGCTTTCTTTCCAACTTCATTATTTATTTCCGTCGAAAAGTCAAACAAATACGAGAAAGTCGTGAAACCAAAGTTGACAATTGTGGCATGTGCGTGTGACAGATTTTATATGTGTGTGTAATTGTGTGTGCCGTCAAGTATTTTTCCATTGCTGTGCTCGCTGCCTTTGTATTTGGCATTTTGTTTAGTGCTTTCGGAGCTGACTTAAAAGAATATACCCACTACTTACTAACTTGAATCGCCAGAGTTGTTGTATTTCCAAGAAAAGGAGCTCTATAGTAAATAACTGAGAAGGACGATGGTGCTTTTGAAGTGATTTATGATTTTATTTTTTAGCTGTCGTTAAAAATGTCAACAGAGATGTTAACAAATTCAACAATAATCATATTGAGGTTTTTTGAACTTTTTGACAAAGTATTTTTTAGCTGATTTGGGTATGAGGAATTCAGTAGTATGAGTCATTTTGATGGATTTACTCATGAAAAATAATAAATTTTTTTGCGAATTTCCAATAAATACTGTTTTCGGTGTACAAATCGTTAACGGCAACGACACAAATGGAGGCAAAATTCAAATTTTTTGGCCTAAAGTCAAAAAAAAACTTTAGTTCCGAGAAAATTCGATAAGATATTTTGAAAACCAATTTTCCAGGACATCATTAGATAAGCAAATAATAAGTTTTCAGCGTATGGTGTACACCGTACAAAAATATTTGATATCGAAAATTGTGATGTAAGTTGTGCCAAATGCAAATCGTTGGACCAGTTTTGTTTTCAATTTTAAATATTTTTTTTACTACGAGCCTTTAACTGTGTTATTTTCTGAATGTTTTGTTGCATCTATAACTTTTATAAAAGAAAAAAATAAGGGTGCGTATTTCTAAAACAACAACTTCAAATTGATCCATTATTTTATCGACAAAATGTGTTTAGTTACGAAACTACGTTAAGAAGCAAAATTGCCGTACTTGGGCCGATAAACAACCAGAAGCAATCCAAGAGCTTCCAATGGACCCCGATAAATGTATTGTTTGGTGTGGTTTATAGGCAAGAGGCATCATCGGACCGTATTTCTTCAAAAATGCGGATGGATCCTGTGTTACGGTCAATAGTGCTCACTACAGAGCAATAATGGTCAATGAATTTTTGTTGCCAAAAATTCAGGATATTAGTGTAGCCGACCTCTGGTTTCAACAGGATGGCGCAACATGCCATACAGCTGGAGAAACAATCGCTTTATTGAGGGAAACGTTCGATGAAAACATCATCTCAAGAAATGCTCCTATTAATTGGCCACCAAGATCATGTGATTTGACGCCATTGGATTACTTTCTTTGGAGATATGTTAAATCACTTGTTTATGTCAACCAACCCGAAACTATTGACGCTTTGGAAACCAACATAACTCATGTTATTCAAGGAATATCGGCTGATATGCTCGAAAAAGTGGTCGAAATTGGACCCACAGAATGAACCATTAATAGGCTAGTTGTGGGCAACATTTGATATAATTTTTAAACATTGAGTTGTAGGAACCGAACTATCATTCCAAATAAAGATTTGCATCAATTCATTGATTTTTATGTATTTTATTTAGAAAACAAAGTAGGAAGCTCTTATTGGATCACCCGTTAGATGTATGAAATTTTGTACAGATAACGACAATATATCTTGGCTGTCTGGGATGTTTCAAAAAGTCTTTAAGGAACGAAATATTTTTCAGATTCCTAGCACTTTGATAGATCTCAAAAAACCCATTAGCGATAGTTATCTCTATAACTTCCTCTTCAATCGTCCCGTTCTTATGGGTTGATTAGATTTTTGTGAGGAATTTCTACCCTTTCCACACGACGCGTAGATTCAGAAGAAATTTCATTAGAAAAAATAACTTATGATTTTTGATTCAAAAATGTTGGTAACATTACAAATATTTAGTGGCTATGATCACCATGGTAGATGCTTTATTTAGATAATTTTTTTAAAATTGATTGAGTAATTATGCTGCAAGTGCTCGAAAAAAGATGAATTCATTTTAATATTTCACACAGCGAAACTATCGCTACAAGAAAATTCTTAAAATATTACGTTGGTAACGTTACACTTTCTTTTGCGGCAATTATGCATAAGAAACTGTTTTTTCTTGAAAATATCAATCTAAATCCTTAAGTCGAAATATTTCCTTTCTGAAGGAATCAAAATTGCATCAATACAATAAAAACTAAAGCATACTTTTATCTTCTTTTCGGAACTTGTTGTTTTTGCCAACTTTTATACTTGACATTAGTATTCTCCGACAGCATTAGATGTATACTTATGAAATATGGGCAAATGAGTGGGGGATTTAAAAAAAAAGTTATATAGTTTCGTCTTACGGGCAGTGTCCATATATGAATTCATATAAAGCAAGTACCCAAAACAACCCGGTGGCGTTTTTGAGCGACATCATCCATAATGATATTGTCATCGATGAATCATCAAGAAAATAACACGAACATAGAGCGCTCTACATGAAATTTTCCGAAACGATTTTTTTCATCGATGACTCACGATGGGGATGTCAAGAAGTTAGTATTCTCTATTGGACAATATCACTCAAGTGTCTCTAAACTTCTGAAATGTTTCAAATCGGTGATATTGTCTGTTAAAAGTCAATAACAAGTTTACGGCTGCATGTCATTGTCTGTTACATGTCGCCATCAACGAGTAAAAGTCATAGATACAGCCGATTGTTATTTTTGTTGTCAGTTTGTCAAGCGAAATGAAATAAATAAATAACAAAATATTGGGTCCTCCTACAAAATGTGATTAATTTTAATTAAAAAGATGTATTTTATAACTGTTAAATTCAGACAGACTAAACATTTTGAGGTGAGTTAATGTGTTCTTAAGAAAAGGCTTTTAATAATGGAGTTATTATGACGTCTGAATTTTATCTTTGCAAAAGATTTCTGTCGTCGACCTACCCATGAAGACTATCACCGAAAATTTTGCTGTTAGACAAATGTATTTTCAAGTTCAATGCAGTTTGATTCGATGGCCTAAAAAATTGCCGCAAAGCACTATCAAAACATAAAAAATTCATTATCTAATAGACTAACTGACAGCGGCTGGCTGACCTACATCATAGTATTCAATCTGAATTTTTTTGAGTGTTATTCCAATAGAAGATATGAACTTTTTTTATGGTCGAATCTTGAGACCTGGTGATATCGAGTGCTAAAAGTAGAGAAATTTGGTTTTTTGCAAATATCCTGCCAAGGGTTATTTCTACAAAAAAAAAAAATTATTCACTATTTTGTAGCTCAGATAATTTCATATAGAAAACCCGCAAAAATAGTTTTTTTACGACTTACAGTTGATGAGTTATAGTACTTTTAAAATCAATAGTCATACTCGCATTACTATGAACAAACACTTGTATGCGGCAAATACCTTAAAATAGGATATCTACTAAACTAAAACGCAAACGAAACAACTTTCATAACTTTTTTATTGAAAATTTTCTGAACTATCAAATTGTGGACAAACCTTAGCGTGATATTTGTATAAAACAGATTTTCTCGACTTTTAGCACCTAATATCTCACCAAGGCTCCACCTTTCAGATTTGACTAGAATACAAGTTCTTAATACTATTGGAATAACTATGACATATTTAATAGTACGTAGTTATTTTCATTTGTTAATATGTACTAAGCATTTTTATTTGAAGTCGAAGGCCTGAGTTGTTAGTGTCATCTTTATAAAATTGTATATTTAATAAATGTAAATTAAAATATTTTGATTACTTAATAAATATAAATAAAAACAAATGCAAAACAAAAAAAAAAAAATTTTTTTGCTAGATTTATGCTGACATGTTTGTGACAAAATCATTGGTACAAACTCGATGACATTTTCCTCTACAACTCACTCGGAAGTATTAGTGACTTATTCATGAGGGAATCGTACTGATATTGTCTGCTACGTGTCGCTAGCACACTGACGACTCAGTGAAATTATCAGCATAAGTCATCAGTGATTTTTTGGACATTTGTTCTAAAAGTTCATGCACGAAGTCAAACAAATGTCTCCGTTTGTCACCTATGATCTAATTTTGTCTCTATTTGTCATCGATGAATCGTCGTGCCGTTCGCCACCGGGAAAATATTGATTTCTGAAAAACTAAAACTTTCAAAGTAAATCAAATACTGGCGAACGAACAGTATGTATTAATATGAGAAAAATAAATGCTGTAAGTATACTCTGCAAAAGAAGAAAAAGATTTTTATTTCCAAAAAGAAACCACGCAAGTGTAAACATTCTGTGTGGCAAGAAGGAAATCGCAATTACTTACTGACGACCGATAGCTGACGCCAGATATTTAAACGCCAGCGGAGCAGTAACTTTGAACTTTTTATTAAACACTGACTGATATTTGGAAAAAAATCAAAATTGAAATTTCAAATGTTCTGGCTACAATTTACGAAATTCACAAATTAAAGTTTCAAAGGTCATTATGGTACATACATAGTCACTATATAGTATGGTATACTATTTATTGATTATTTTTATCAAAAAATTCTAGTGTCAACATTTGTCAAGTTTTTCCTAAACACAACGACGATACTCTATTTAAGGCAGGTTGTGGTAGGGTGCACGAAAATAGCAGTAGGGCGCATTAACATTTTTATGGCAATTTGGGGGGGGGGGGTTTATTTTTCAGTTATTTATGAAGTTGTTTATACTGCTGATGTTCAGTTAAATATTAAAAATAACTCATCTAATATTAGCATATTTTTATTATAAAAATTACTGTTGTTAGTTTAGCCATTTTTTGATAAGCGAACCAACACTTGTTAACTATAAATTTAGCACTATGAAAATGAGAGCAAAGGCTTCCCAAATATTATAACTTAGACAGTAGCAGTTTAAGAAACAAAAATATAAATGGAAAAAATTCATCAAGTCAAAGTTTGCTAATGGTTTTTAAATTAAACAGACAAAAAAGGCACTCATAAGAATGAAAATATGTAAGGAATATTTTCATTTTGCTTAAAACTGCTAGATTGATATTTAGATACTGTATGTGCTGTATGTATGTTTAAGAAAAATAATCAATTTGATATTAAGAAATCGCAATTTTCTTTTATTTCCGTTCGAAAAGCTCAAATCCGGTGCGACAAATTCTTGCAGCATAATATTGAGACCAATATGCTGCCAACTGCTACTACTGCTGACGTCAAGGATGATGATGAACTTGACTTCTTTTTTGTTTTTTGATCGAAAATACTTTTACTGAATATGCGTACTTAGTAAGGAAAATTCAAATGTATATTTCGTAATGCAAAACAACAAAATAACTGGGGATGAACATAAGCTTTCACCAAATAATGTTTAATTTCTTTCGTATGGAAAATTTAAAAGCAAAATTTGTGGACGTGCATCTATTTTACTTATATAAAAATTAATGTTTATATATCTGTATGTTCCTTATAGACTCCCAAACGGCTGGACCGATCACCGTGAAAATGTATATTTATAGGTTTTTGGGTACGGCGCGTGTTTCTGCATCATTATTTTTTTCAGTTTTTTTTTTTTCACGCAAGGGTCCAAGGATGCCGGAAACAAAATTTTTTTTAATTTTTTTTTATACCCTACACCCAGGGTATATTCACTTTGTCCTTCCGTTTGTAACGCAGAGAAGGAGGCGGGGCAGATATAGAAAAGCATATATATTCTTGATCAGCGACACCTCCTGAGTCGATATAGCCATGTCCGTCTGTCTGGCTGGCTGGCTGACTGGGTGGCTGGCTGGCTGGCTGGCTGTGTGTGGAAATACATTTTTTGAGAAAATAAAGCAAGATAATTCAATGAAATTTGGTACACAGCCTCTGTCGTCAAAGTTATCTCGGGGGATTGAAAATGAGCGAAATCGATCAACGGGCACGCCTACCGCACATACAAAAAATATATTCAAAATGTAACTTTTGGAGTAGTTTTCACGATAATGCAACCAAAATACACATAAACACTACGAATTGTAAGCGCAAGCTCTACGCAAAAATTGGGCAAATTCGGACAACAGGGCGTGGCTCCTATCATATAAGCAAAAGCTTCAAAATGCTATACTGAAAGTGTTTTTTGAGATAATCGAACTAAATGTTACTCAGATACTAAAAATTATAAATGAAAGCTTTAAACAAAAACTGGATAAAATCAGACAAGAGGGCGTGGCACCTGCCATATACGCAAAAGCTTCAAAACGCTATACTAATACATTTTTTGAGATAATCCAACCAAATTACACTCAAATACTAAGAGCTATAAATTCAAACTCTGAGAAAAAAATGGGTGGATTCGCACAAGAGGGCGTGGCACCTTCCATTTAAGCAAAATTTTCAAAATACAAATTTTTTATTTCGTTTTTTTCCTGTTTTCTACGCGTTTCATGATTTATTACGACAATTGAGTGTAAAAAAAATTTTTCACCAAATGGTCCAAATGGATGTCGGAACCAAAAATTTTAAATATTTTTTTGTTTCGTTTTTTCGTTCTACGCGTTTAAGGACTGTTTGCGACTTTTTAGTGGAAACATTTTTTCACCAAAGAGTTTCCCTCCTTTTTTTCGTGTTTCCAAAAAAATTTATTTATTATGAAAATATTTAACGGATATGGATAATATTTGGTATATGTATTAAAGATATCGGGACAAATAATACCCAAGGGAAAAAAAGACAGTGCCACGCCCTTAAAAAATATCATGTCTCTGAAACTATTTAACCAAATAGGTGAGAATCAGTACGTATATAAACTGCATCGGGACAATTTGCATTTTTTGGTTTAATTTAATTGAAGATTGAAGATGCCCTACCCTCTGCAAAAGAGAAGGTGTAGCAACGCACGACGGGAAATGCTAGTAGCACATTAATATAACTAGTATAGTAGAGATTCTTTAATGGTTTTTCAAATATTATAGAAACTCAAGAAATGTTAAAATATCCTACAAAGTGGAAAATTTCGGAAACTATTTAAAAAAGAAAAATATATCAAAGAGCTGAAAACTTGGAAATGTTGAAAAATCTATAAAATGCTAAAAAATATAAATATCAAAGCACAATAACATTTAAAGCCATTTGTAAAAATTATGACATGTTCACATTACGACATTACTTTTTCCCTGCCTAACAGAACTATTGGTATCTTAAAACTCTTTCGCAAACTTTTATCAGATATGTCATATTTCATTGTTGTCAGAGCTGTAGATAACACCCTTATTTTTGTTATTTTTGTTTTTAACCAACATTTTTATGTCGTCTTCTTTCTTGCAACTGTTCAAAAGGATTCTGCATAATTTAATTTGTACTTTTATTACTGTAAAGATAAGGACGTATATATTAAAAATTGTGAAACGTGATTGGAATTAAAAAATTAAGGTTCTCGTCTTAACAAAGTATTAGCATGCAAAATTGTTACAAAATGCCTCTTTTCATTCTGTTTAAATATTTAGAATGTGAATTTAAAATTTTAAATAAAAATACTAACTAAGTATAAAGAGAATATTTGTTCATCCAAACACTCCATTCTTTCAAAGTTTTTCTAAATATTTTATATGTAAGTTAATATTTTTTCTTGAAAAAATAATAAGCAAATACATTTTTCCAAAATTGCATATCGCGCACTACAACACATATCATAGGGACTTCAATTCAAAAAGAGTATAGACTGGAACGAAGGGTAGTTTTTACTTCATCTTTCTGTGTACTTAACTTATAACATAAAAAATGTTGAATCTATGTATAGTTGTAGTAGTAGTCCTACGACATAAGAAAATTCATTCCATGGTTCTATGGTTTTTATACCCTACACCTAGGGTATATTCACTTTGTCCTTCCATTTGTAACGCAGAGAAGGAGGCGTGGCAGGTATGGAAAAGTTTATATATTCTTGATCAGCGTCACCTCCTGAGTCGATATTAGTGATGATCAAACCAAGACCAAGACCATAGCAGTCTTGGTCTTGGTTTTGTTCTTGCACATTGAGTCTTGGACTTGGTCTTGGTTTTGATCTTGCTCATTTAGTCTTGGTCTTGGTCTTGAAAAAAATTTTCAGAGATATTGAGTATTCAAAATTGCAAAACCATATTTTTCCAAAGGAGTTGGATTTTTAAGATGCCAAAATTCAAATCGAGAGATGATCTTATCTTCAAAACGGGCGTGAAACAAATTTTAACTATAAATTAGCAAGACTGAAAAGCAGTCTTGGTCTTGATAATTATCGTGAGCAAGACCAAGACCAAGACCATAGCAGTCTTGGTCTTAGTCTTGCAAAAATATCAGCATCTTGGTCTTGGTCTTGGTCTCGCAAAATTAGCAAGACCAAGAACAAGACGCAAGACCAAGACAGATTTTGCTCATCACTAGTCGATATAGCCATGTCCGTCTGTCTGGCTGGGTGGCTGGCTGGGTGTGTGTGGAAATACATTTTTTGGGAAAACTGACCAACATAATTCAATGAAATTTGATATTCTGCCTTAGTCGTAAAAGTTAACTCGGGGGATCGAAAATGAGCGAAATCGGTCAACGGACACGCCTACCACTCATACAAAAAATATATTCAAAATGCAATATTAAGAGCATTATTTGCAATAACAGAAGCAAAATACACATAAATACTAGGGAAAGTAAGTATAAGCTCTGAGCAAAAACTAGGCGAATTCAAACTAGAGGGCGTGGCACCTCCCATGTAAACAAAAGTTTCAAAATGTTAAACGAAAAGCGTTTTTTGAGATAACCCAACCAAATTACAAATTACAAACACTCGAATCTATAAATGCAAGCTATACGCAAGATCTAGGTAAGCTCGGACAAGATGGCGTGGCACCTCCCATATAAGCAAAAGTTTCAAAATGCTATACTGAAAGATTTTTTTAAGAAAACCTATCCGAATTTTACTCAAACACTCAGAACAATAAATGCCAGCTGTACGCAAAATCAAGGTAAGCTCCGAAGCGAGGGCGTGGCACTTCCCATATAAGCAATTTGTTCTTATACTCTCGTAATAATATACTTGAAATGCAGTGTAGGGTATTTAGTTTTTGGCCAGGCCAAAGATACAACCCTTACTAGTTTTATTTTTGTTTTTTTTTTAATTGATGCTTATTCATTCATATATGTTTAAAATTTACCAAATTTATTTTGTCGATTTCAGCGCTTTATATTTTTCTGGAAATTTTGAACAAATTTGTATAAAGTATATAATGATACTAGCAATTTCCGGTGAGCGTTGCTACCCTTTTCCTAAAAAAGTGCAAAAACTTACACCTAAAACGGGGGAATATTGAGTCAATATGGTCCACATAAGTAATTGCTATAAAATTTCACTAATAGTTGCTGAACACTAAAAAGTCGAAATTTCACCACGAAAGCCAACAAATCGTGCAAACTCACATCGCATATTTTTTACGTCTCTGATGAGCTTTCCTTAAGTTTTGAGCATTTTTCGACTTATATGACTCCTGGTGAAGTTTTCCGAAAATGGAAAATGTTCATTGTTTGATTTCGTCATGATCTTAGGATAACGATTTTTAAAAAATTTAGTTTTAGAGTTTTACAGTGGGGTGAAAATTTGAAAATACGTTATTTTTGGGGGATTTTAGCTAAAAAGCAATATATGGTTGATGCTAAATATGAAATATTGTTTTTTTTTTCATATTATGATTCAAGAAATAAATTAAGTAGAAACTGAACATTTTTGAAATCGTATCAAAATAAAAAATGTAGTCGTTTTCTGAAAAATCTCAGGTTGATACGGTTTTAATGAGTAGTTCGATATATAATTTTTTTTTTTCTTGAATCAATGTGTATAAAAATAACATATCAAATTTCGGAATTTCACCCCACTGTAAAACTCTAAAACTATTTATTTTTTTTTTTAAATCGCTGTCTTAAGATCATGACGAAACACACAATGAACATTTTCCTAGAACCCATTAACTCATTAAATCCTGTGTTTATAGATCTTTTCAAATACCTTTTTCCCCCTCAAAAAAACTGGGCTACAATATTCTACGGAAAATTTCTGTAGAAGTCACCTAAGTCGAAAAATGCTTAAAACTTAAGGAAAGTGCATCAGAGATGTAATAAATATGCCATGTGAGAAGTTCCCATTAACTTGAACGATTTTTTAGCTCTCGGGATGAAATTTCGACATTTTAGTGTTCAGCAACTAGTCTCGAAATTTTATAGCAAATATTTATGTAGTACATATTGACTCAATATTCCTATATTTTAGGTGCCATTTTTGCACTTTTTTAGGAAAACCGTATATATGAGCCATATGTGGGGGATGTAGAGGGTTAAAGTCTTCTACAAAAATATTCCTCGTTATATCCTAAATAAGTTTGCTGGACAAATGATGCACCTCAGATGTAAGGATCATATAGTTAAATATATTGATTTAACACAAGAATGCGTTTGTTTTGTTTTTTCATGTACAGTGGAGTGAAAAACTTCAAAAATTGATTAAATAAGAATGTGACGTGCTGGATGAGAACATGGGTATTTTTTTTTTAGCGGCTACTTTGAGAATTTTTTGGATTTTCTCATGTGTTTTACAAAAAGTTCGAAACTGTCGCAAAGTGTAATACGTGTGGTTTCATTTACTTTTCATTTCGGAACCTTTTTGATGAAAATGGTGAGTCGAACGATAAAAAGTATCTGCATCATTTTTGTTGAGAATTACAGGTTTTACAAATAATATTGATTTGTATTTGCGAAAAAGTAGCCGTTTAGGAAATATGTATTTAATAAAATCGAATTTTTCGACTTTTTGCGCTTTTTTAAGGATATTTCCTAAACGGTTACTTTTTCGTTAATGCATATCAATATTGATTATAGTGCCTGTAATTCTTCACAAAAGGCATTCTGATACTTTTTATCAAGTGTGTTAGTGTTTCAAAATCACTGAGCAAAGCGCAGTCAGCGCAGGATTTTGGATCGTCTACAACAACCAATATATTTCAATAATTTCCAAATTTCACGGAACAGCAACAATCACAAAAAATATTTTTTTGTTAGTTTTTTTTTTTTTTGTTCATCGTCTACAAAAAACATATTTCAATAAAAAAAACAAAAACTATTTTTTGCGATTGTTCAAGTTCCGAGAAATTTTCAAAATATTAAAATATTGCAGTTGTTGTAGATGAGCCAAAGAAAATATTTTTTTTTGTGACTGTTGTAGTTCCGAGAAATTTGCAAATTATTTAAGTATATTGTTGTTGGCGAGCCAAAATTGGCTCATTTTTGTTCTGCGCTGACACTCTTTCTTTTTATCGTTCGACTGACTGTTTTCATCAAAAAGCCTCTTCAATCAAAAGTAATAGAAATCACACGGATTTCGAAACAGCCCTGAAAGTTAAAAAAACTGGAAAATCGAAAAATATTGCAAAAATTTAAAACAAGTCGCAAAGTTCTAAAAAAAGCTAAAAAGCTGGAAAATGGTAAACGTACAAAAGTTGGAAACATGTTCAAACTTTTAAGAATGGTTCTTTTGTATGATATTATCATTAAATAAAGATTTTCCGACAAAATTGATTTTTTTTTATTTTCCTGTTTTATTTTTGCAATGAAAGTGAGCACCACCAACATCATTAGATGATACTTTTTAGCCAATTCACTCCAGGAGCACAGTGCAACATTTTTCAAGTCATGTCGAAAGTACTCGCCGAAACAAGTAATTCTGCCAGAGCGTTTTGCAAAGTTGACTCATATAAGGATTTTATGGTCATTAGATGAATTTTTTTCGGTTAAGTTTGTTCGGCATTTTTTTTCTTCTATATAATAGCTACAACATTGCCGAAGTCATCAAAACAATATCTCGGCTCGTTACCGAGATATAGCTATATGAAAAAATCGAAAAATCGCTAAAAATCCTCAAAATCGCTCAAAGTTGCAATTTTCAGCTGGATAATTATAATTATAATTCTGAAAATTGCAACTTTTTGCCTCAAATTGGATTTTGAGCGATTTTTCGATTTTTTCATATGGCTATATCTCGGTAACGAGCCGAGATATTGTTTTGATGACTTCAGCAATGTTGTAGCTATTGTATAGAAGAAAAAAAATGCCGAACAAACTTATCCGAAAAAAATTCATCTAGTGCCTTAAAATCGCAAAAATGACCATAAAATCCTTATATGAGTCAACTTTGCAAAACGCTCTGGCAGAATTACTTGTTTCGGCGAGTACTTTCGACGCCTTATAACGGATTTTAGTTCACTTTTCATGTGTCGCACTATGTAGTTAAACGAGTAGATATGTTTCATGCACGCTATCAAAGATATTTACTCAGCAAAATAATGATGATGATCCAAATTATTTTTATTATTTCCACAATAGTAGACAATATCATTAAATTGAATATCCAAGTATAACGCCGGAACAATGAGGATAGGTTATAGTGGCCTTCATACAAGTATGACACTTGAATTTTTGTAGCAAAATTATTGAAAATATTTTGTGGAAAATTTTTCTTTGAATTTGCTACATCATTTCATTTATTTTCATTCTCAAACCTAACTGACAAGCAAATATTTTGAACATCTAATTAATAATAAATTTAGCTGCCAAAAAACCATTATACTTTTCACTAAAGAAAACTCTAAAGAAAAGTGGTGGTAGTTGAAATTAACGTATAAACGCCGTAAAATACTCGTATAGAGAAAGTAATCAATTTGTTTGGCACTGCACACTCAGCAAGTTTGCTACAAATCAATTAACTATGCCACATTCACGCCCCTCCTCTGCTTATGTGGTTATTTGATTGTGGCAAAAGATTAAACTTAATTATATAGTTTATTTAGATCCAATGATTATATAGTTTATTCGATACAAAGTAAATAAATAAATTGAATAACCCTTAAGTAAACGTTGCTAAATTTAGTGGTAAAACACTTACATGATACGTAATTGTGACAACATTCTAATAGACATGACGTTTGACTGACTTTTATAATACGCAATAACTTGGATAACACGATTTTGAATTTTTTCGCACAAATTTCTTGAACAGTTTTCTCATTCGAGCTAAGGAAAGGCTTTAATATCCGAAATTAAATAATTAAAAATACAAATTTTAATATTTCAAATAAACATTAGGGATTCCAATTTTTGGAATTTTTATAATCCCGGGATTTTCGGGATCATATATTTGAGTCCCAGTATTTTTCGAGATTTGTGTGAAAACAGAAATTCAGTATTAAATATTTTAAAATTTCGTCCAAAAATATATGTGAAATTTTTTAGATTTGTTTCGGAACATTTGAATTTTGGGAATACCATACATAATATGTCTTAAAAATTTCGGAAAAAAATTTGCAAGTATTCCTTGGACTGTTCTAAGCATTTTATGCATTAAACACTTTCTTAAGGTGCCTTGCTTTTGAGAAAAATCCGTTTTTCCTAGCGCGTAATAAAATTTTCAATATTCGAGTGACCATAATTCGGTAAATTTATAACCTAAAAAATGTTTCAACAAAGCATTTTACAATGAAATTTTATCTGTTTTTTTTTTACAAGAAGCAATGCTTATACCTATCTCTGGTAAAAAACAAAACAATTCAAACTTTTTGGTTTTTTTATACCCTACACCGAAGGTGTATTCACTTTGTCCTTCCGTTTGTAACGCAGAGAAGAAAGCGTGGCAGATATAGAAAAGAAGGTATATATATTCGCAGACCATAAAAGATATTTGAATGAAATTTGGTGAGCAGGTACGGCTTAATAATACCTTGTAACAAACAAAAAATGGGCGGAATCAAAGAAGTTCCACACCCACTTTTTAGCCCTTGATTCAATATTACTCGAAAACGACTCCAACAATTTTAATGAAAATTTAGAAGAAATTACCCCTGTAAACAGGGATTATTATGTGATACGCCGTTATATTGGGAAAACTCGTTGAAGGGCGTGGCATCGCCCACAAATATATAAAACGGTATAAAAAGAAAACTAATAAAGCAAACATTCTGAAATTAACTGTGAAGAACCTAATTGTTATAGGGCATCTCTGATCTGAAAGTGGGCGAAATATCGCCGTTGTGCGTGGAACCTCCCATACAAGCAAATTACCTTAAATGCTATTTCTCGCAAATCTTAAAAGATATTTTGATGAAATTTGGTATGTAGGTACTGCTTATTAATGCCTTGTAACAAACGAAAAGTGGGCAGGATCAAATAAGTGCCACGCCCACTTTTTAGCCCTTGACAATTTTGATTCAATATTACTCGAAAACGACTCTGACAATTTTGATGAAAATTTAGGAGCTGTTACCTCTGCAAACAAGTATTAATATGTAATATGCCGTTATATTGGGAAAACTCATTGAAGGGCGTGGCACCGCCTACAAAAATATAATGCGCTATAAAAAGAAAACTACTAAAGCAATCTTTCTGAATTTAACTGTAAGGAGTCTACTTGCTATTATGCACCTACGACCTGAAAGTAGGCAAAATGTCGAAAGTGCGCGTGGAACCTCCCATACAAGTAAAACACATTAAATGCTATTTCTCGCAAATGATACAACATATTTTGATGAAATTTGGTATGCGGATCTGGATCAGGAGTATTTAAAGCATAACAAAAATAAGGCTTTGTTCAATAATTGCCACGCCCACTTTTTTATCAAAATAAAAATTTTGGTTAATAACTCAGGCACAAAAAAAAAATGGAAAGAACTGTTTAATTCTTATATGCAGTCTTATGTACTTTTGACGTTGAATCCGTCTTAATCAGCAGAATTGTCATTATACCTGCAGGATTTTGAAATATCCTTTCTTGAAGTTGAAGAAAACGCTGTGTTTAGTTTTATAGCGTATTTACAATAAAAAGTGAAATTCTTTTTTATTAATGGCATCGAATAGCCACACTTTTCCTTATCAAAATATCCTTTCGCATTTTTCCAATAAGACTCTTATTTTCCGAAATAGGATATTTCAGCCCCCCCATACAAAAGACGAAATATTTTGGGTGCGGTGCATATGTATCCCATTAATTTATTTTAGGAAATTCTATTTTACCAAAAAAATTTTGAGTTTTTGATATTTTTCATCGGTTATTTTATCATTTTGAAAGCGTGACCATTGGAGGTGAAAATGTACGAGTTTCACAACAAAAAATAGCAATGAATAAAAACATTGACTAAAATAATAAGATCAGATTGTTGACCGAGCAGGGATCGGTCTCCAGGTACTTTATATATTAATTGGCTAGACAAAAATCTGTCCTCCTTTTTTTACTATGTTAGAAATGGAGTACGACTTTGAATTATGCACTATTAAAAAGGTATTTGTGTGTAGATGTGCACATAGTTAAAATTATTTTAATATGTTGATCTTAAGCCTGCCAAAATTAAAAACAAATTTTTCAATATTAACAACAACAAAATACTTGGTCACACAGAGCTGAAAAGAGGAAAAAGCACAAAGAGAAAAACAAAAAGCATAGAACTGTTCGTATTTTTTGTTTTGTTTACATTTAACATTTCACATTTGTCATTGTACCAGGGATGATAAATGCGCTTTTCTATTTTGTACCATATAGCAAAAAAAGTACTAAGTGTCCAAGAAGTATCAGAATTATTTAATACATTTGTGGTCGAATTTTGACCATTGGACGATTCTAGTACTAAAATGATGCATTTTCACCTCAAACTCCGGTTCCATCCTCAAGTTTAATAGCACTCCTCTACTAAAAATGAAAAAAACGTATTAAAAAGTCTCAAAAAAGAAAATCCAGGGATTAATTGATATGAATTCCGGGACTTTCGACACTTCTAAATAGCCGGGATCCCGTGATCTGGGACTGAAATCCTTAGTAAACACTAGTCCTTTCAAAAAAAAAAGCACCAAAAATGAAATCCTGCAATTTTAGCTAACAAAAGGATTTTTGTATTTAATTTTTAAGTGGAGCCTTTTGCTTGTTGCTATGTTAATGTTTTGTTGCTCGTCGAAAAATGAAACAAAGAACCACACAAACAATAGAATTTTAACTCAAAAAACTCTCAAGACATAAAGTAGAAGTACTGTGGCTTTCTTACTTTTGTGTGTTGGTGTGTGTGGTTAGGGGCAAAAGAACAAAAACACAAAAAAAAACATTAAAAATGCGTATAAGATAAAAAGAATTTTTTTTTTTTGCCGTGGGCGTTTCAGCCGCACAATACGTGACATTTTGATATGGAACCTAATTTATGCCTAAGTCAGGAAGAAATGCCTTCTAAAACTTTTAATGCACACAATGTTATTCAATTTTCATAAAAATAAATAAAATTTTTTTTTAAATAAAATTTGTTGTATTTATTTAAAGCAAAATATCGGCTGTGTATCATAAGAATAACTTTTTCTTTCAATATAACTTCTAATGGTAATTAATCATCTCTGTTGGGTACTATATTTGGGATGACGTGTTTCCTCATACCCAGATTTTTTATTCAAATAACCTTTTCAGTTGCGAATTGATCTATAATATCCTCTACGAACTTGTGGAATCCACTGCAATCTGCATTGCGCGGTTTCCAGTGATTGTGGCCCATAAACCCCATTTTAGAAAATGTAGGCAGTTCGTAAGATTATTTTTTTCTTAAAATTTTTTTACAGAAAGGTGGATGAAAAACATTCGTTTTCAAAAGATTTCCGTAAAAAAAAATTTGGGGAAAAAAAATTATTTTGGGAAAATTAATTTTTAAGATTTTTCAAAACATGGCCATGATTTACATACATATATGGGAAATATTGATTTTTTCGTATGCCTTTTTTTAAGCAATTTTTTTTCGGATTCTTATGGCATTTTAAATATTATTTTGATTTCCATTTTTAAATTTTGGAAATTTGAGATGGAAATGGTCTTTATATATTCACGCCTTCATAGTTTCTACCATTAGTCATATGTAATACACGTATGTCAGTTCTGTTTCCATCTTTCCAAGAACTTCCGCAACTATGTCTTTGATATCGCATTGAGTTCCTTCAGTGATTCAGTTCGTTTGCTTGATTTTTCAAACCAATTATATTAGAACATCTGAACCCTGATTCTCATGTCGTATCCATAACATAGCCATCCAAGTTTCGTCATCATTTGTGACCCATTTTCAAATTTTTGATCATTGTTGATTCGAGAGTAAGCAATTTGGATACAACATGTTTCATGCTCAAAACATTCATAAGGGGCTGTCCATAAACTCCGTGACGCTCCTATGGGGGGGGGGGTTCGAGCAAGCGCCACGCTTGGTGTGTTTTATTTATTTTTTATATGAAGCTACCGTCACATAGGGGGGGGGGGGGGGGGGGAGGTTCAATATAGCGAATTTTAGCGTCACAGAGTTTATGGACAGCCCCTAAGTCATCTTTCTGATAGTGATTCGGCAATTGAGAGAAATCATATTTTGTACTAAAAAATTTAAAATTTTGAATTTTTCGGATACAAAACTCTCATATGATCCTCCACTATCACCTATCGTCTTTTCGAGACAACAATGTAGCGTTGCCATCCGTCCTCTTTTTTAGTGTTTTAGGGGAGTTCAGGAAAGTCCCTTTTGTCCCCATAAAAGACTTAAATTTTCGCTTAGAAGAATCTTTCAATCAAATCTTTAAGTATTTTTCATAAAATTTTTTTTGTATGTGAACGAAAAAAAATTTAATATATCGTCCCTATACAAGTGAAAACTGCTAAGTCAGTTTTTCAAGTTTTAAGATATTTGATCTTCAAAAAATTTAATTTCGTTTTTTTTGAATGAATATCGTTGTTTTGCTTTTACTTTTATGATGAAAATAACCATTTTTTAACAGAGATATGCCTAATAGGTCTTATCAAACTAAAGACTATAATATTTTGAACCAGAAATACAAAACTTTGGAAAACTGACGAATATATTTTTTGGGCGTAGAACGTAAGAAAAGATATCAGTAGTAATTTCTAATGAGCAGTTTTTCTAGCCAGCTAAAGATCAATTCAGTAATTGTTTGAATAAATTTATGCACAGTAGACCTATCGTGTAAATTGAAAATGAAAAAAACCTTGCTCCCAGGGGCTAAAAAGTTTACTATTGGTGTAAGTATCAAGCATAAAAATTTTGGTTTCGATCGAAAAATATTTGACCGTGCCGCAAGGCTGTTGAAGGTCGAAAAAACGCTATTTATATGGAAAAATGGGGCCGTAATCGCAAGAATCAGTCCTATCTTTGAAACTATGTACATATTTGAGATAATTGAATGAGATTTGGTATGTGTATGAACAATGCTTAAGTTATTTGCATCCAATAAAAAAATGGGCGATGCCACGCCCCCTCGACCCGAAATTCTTGTATCTCTGAAAATATTGGACTCAGGGGAATGAGACTCGGTACATATGTAATTGGCAATGGGCAAAAAATTTTTAATAAAAAATGGGCGGGGTCACGCCCTCTCCTTCTAAAAAATCAAATTTGTCATATCTCTGAAACTATTTGACACATATGAATAAGATTTGATTTCAGGTAATGTGAAGTGAATAGGATATGGCACTGTAAAAATGTTAAAGCAATTTAAGGTACTTAGCTGATATGGAAGTAGTAATTTTTTCTGTTTTTATCTTGGTCTCCTAAGTATAAACACCATGCAAAAAAAATTTGGTCCCGATCTGAACATATTTGACCATGCCACCAGGCCGTTAAAGGTCGGAAAACGCTATTTATATGAAAATAAGGAAACAATCAATCCCATCTTTGGAAATATTTAACATAGGAGGATAAGATTTAGTACATCTATGAATAATACTTGAGTTAATAGTATTCAATAAAAAAATGGGCAGTGCCACGCCCCCTCCAACCGAAATTTGTCGTATCTCTGAAAATATTTGACTCAGGTATATGAGGTTTGGTACATATCTAATTGGCATTGAGAAAAAAATTTTCCACAAAATCAGGCGGGGCCACGCCTCCTCATTTAAAAAAAAACAAATTTGTTATATCTCTGAAACTATTTGGCACAGGTGGATAAGATTTGATTTTGGATAAAGTGTTGCGAACACCTGTGGCAAATAGTTTCAGAGATATGAAAAATTTGCTTTTTTAGAATGAGGGGGCGTGACCTCGCCCATTTTTATAAAAAATTTTTTTCCCAGTGCTAATTAAATATGTACAAAACCTCATTTACCCGAGTCAAATATTTTCAGAGATACGACAAATTTCGGTTGGAGGGGGCGTGGCACTGCCCATTTTTTTATTGGATACTATTAACTCAAGTTTTATTCATATATGTACTAAATCTTATCCTCCTATGTTAAATATTTCCAAAGATGGGATTAATTGTTTCCTTATTTTCATATAAATAGCGTTTTTCCGACCTTTAACGGTGGCATGGTCAAATATGTTCAGATCGGGACCAAATTTTTTTTGCATGGTGTCTATACTTAGAAGACCAAGATAAGAACAGAAAAAATACTACTTCCATATCAGCTAAGTACCTTAAATTGCTTTAACATGTTTACAGTGCCATATCCTGTTCACTTCACATTATTAGTTTCAGACATATGACAAATTTGATTTTTTTAGAAGGAGGGGGCGTGACCCCGCCCATTTTTTATTAAAAATGTTTTGCCCATTGCCAATTACATATGTACCGAGTCTCATTCCCCTGAGTCCAATATTTTCAGAGATACAAGAATTTCGGGTCGAGGGGGCGTGGCATCGCCCATTTTTTTATTGGATGCAAATAACTTAAGCATTGTTCATACACATACCAAATCTCATTCAATTATCTCAAATAGTTTCAAGGAAAGGACTGATTCTTGCGATTACGGCCCCATTTTTCCATATAAACAGCGTTTTTTTCGACCTTCAACAGCCTTGCGGCACGGTCAAATATTTTCCGATCGGAACCAAAATTTTTATGCTTGATACTTACACCAATAGAAAACTTTTTATTCCCTGGAAGCAAGGTTTTTTTCATTTCTAATTTTTCCCATACAACAAATGATAGGTCTAATGCACAGGTATTTGTTTTTTCTAATCTTTAATCAAAAACAACATTTTTTTATAAACGAACTTTGTGAATGTTTTTTTTTTTCCTCATTTTTATTGCTTGGAGTCCTCCTTCTCTGAAATTTCCGAAAACTGGAAACCTTAGTTATGACCCAAAATGTCCTTTCTATGAGCATAGTAACCGATAAGGCAGTGACCAGTGCATGCTGCTACAACAGTTCTACACGTTTAACGAAATAGGCTGTGTAGGGTTCTCCAAAAATAATGTTGGTTACACCGCTACACAATTTTCTGGATTATTTTCTTGTAAAATAAAAGAAAAATTACGTCATCATTTATAAATAGATATTAAAATATAAGCCCATAGCGACACTTCCATAAAATATAAAAATATAAACATAATGAGCCGAAAATATACATTTGCATATTATTGCAACAATTCATAAATTCCACTCGATCGAGCATTTTAACTTCCGGTTTGGTTACGCTTATTGTTACAAATAACGGAATTATTTACGTTCACGCATGCAGATAAAAGTTTATCATATGAATTTTTGATGAATCAGAGCGACCAGACTGACAAAAAAAACAGCAAAACAAATATTTCTACAAAATCTTGAGTTCAATCAGCAAATTTTTGAAGAGCACAAGAACGCAGAACCTTAACCTAGAAAGCTTCCAGCATAAAAGAAGAACATTCCAAAAGTGAATAACAAAAAAACAACAATTAAAATATAAAATAACAACAAAAAAACGAGTTCTCTTTTCGAAACAGACACTTTAAAATATGGCTCCTACTGCTGTCATTGCTGCAGCTTCGCTATAATCCTTAACACAAGTGAAGACAACATCGTTGGAGTATCTAACCAAATGACGTCAGCTGTGTTGGCATAAAGCTTTTAAAGGATAATGTGCGTGCGAGAGTGTGTGTGAGTGAGCAAAATTAGAAACGTGCTGGCGAACAACAGTAAATCGGCGTTCAGACCAAAATGAAAACGAAAAGGATGCACACAGAATAACGAAATGCTGATGATGGCGATGATGATGATGTTGATGTGGCATCGAGCCAACAACGTGCCTGAATTTGAATTCCTTTTGAAAAGCAAATAAAATTCAAGGCAGGATAAAATAAAAATGAAAATGGCATCCTTTTTAGCAGTCGAATGAAAATGAGCGATAGTGGAAAATTTAAATGGAACAAGATACAATAAATATTAAAATTTAATAAAACGGATTAAAGTCACATGGTGAAATTTTGAGCTTCAACCAAGTTACTACAAACTTTTTATACCCTACACCCAGTGTATATTCACTTTGTCCGTCCGTTTGTAACGCAGAGAATAAGGCGTGGCAGGTATTGAAAAATATATATATTCTTGATCAGCGTCAGCTCTTCAGTCCGTCTGCTTATCCGTGGAAATATTTTTTACGAAAAAACTAAGCAAGATAATTCGATTAGATTTCGTATTCTGATTTTGTCGCAAAAGTTAGATCGTGTGAAAAGGACACGCCTACCGCTCATATAAAATGAATTTAAAAAGCAATTTTATGAACATTATTTACGGTAACATAACCAAAATACACAGAAATACTAGGGATGGTAAGTGTTAGGAGAATTCGAACAAGGGAGCGTGGTACCTTTCATTCAAGCAAAAGTTCCAAAATGCTATACTGAAAGCGTTCGTTAAAATAGTCCATCCAAATTTCACTCAGACACTAAGCAAATGATAATAAATGCAAGCTCTAAGCACAAACTAGTTGAGCTCGCACAATAGGGCGTGACCACTATCATACAATTTTTAACCAGGCGATCTTTACTAGTTTTAATTTTTTATCGAGAAACTGTCAGAAGATTAGATGGAATGTATTGCAAAATTTTGAAATCTTACAGGTAGTTTTGTCTCAACATATATATATGTACAAAAAAAAACAAATAGAAAACATAGTATTTGCTCTCAAATATCATACTTTTATGTAGATTCACCACCTTTCCAAAATAAGACAAAGCATGAAAATCACTTAGGAAATGTTCAAGTCATGAACAATTTTGTAAAGCAGTATCGGTCGATTTCATGATTTGAGATGTGAGAAAAATCCTATCTCCAAAACCGTTACCGAGACCACAAAAAATAGTTTGGATAACCTAAAAAGTAAGCCTTGGACTGCTTTTCGTTATCTCAGCAATTAAAAGACACTTAAAATAGTAGGGGAGTAGGTCGGGTGTGGGCACCCCCCGAAACTTTTGACAGAAAACATATACGGCTGTTCTGACAAAGTTAAGCGCGTGTTATAACAGCACGAATTTTTTGTGCAAATACTGGAGCAAACAGAGGCATATGCTTTGTGCTGATTAGAAAACAATTTTGTGAAAGTTAATACAAAAGTTTTTTTCAATCATTTTCCAAGTGCGATAAATCGAAGTAAATCAATCGAAAAGCTGAATGCAATCTGTACTTATGTAGTAAATTTATTATATTTTGTGATTTAAAACGGAAACCGACCAAAACGTTCAAGCAACAGAAATTGCTTATTGCTTTTCAAAGTGGCTGTCAAAGTCGGTTGTGGGCACCCAATTGGATCGGTTGTGAGCACCCTTCTTTTTATACCCTACACCCAGGGTATATTCACTTTGTCCTTCCGTTTGTAACGCAGAGAAGGAGGCGTGGCAGATATAGAAATGTATATATATTCTTGATCAGCGTCACCTCCTGAGTTGATATAGCCATGTCCGTCTATCTGGCTGGCTGGGTGGCTGGCTGGCTGGCTGTTTGTTGAAATACACTTTTTGGGAAAACTGAGCAAGATATATCAATGAAATTTGGTACACTGCTCGGGGGATTGAAAATGAGCAAAATCGGTCAACGGACACGCCTACCGCCCATACAAAAAATATATTCAAAATGCAATTTTAGGAGTATTTTTCACGACAATGCAACCAAAATACGCATAAATACTAAGAATTGTAGGCGCAAGCTCTGAAAAAATCTGAGCCAATTCGGACAAGAGGGCGTAGCACCTCCCATATAAGCAAAAGCTTCAAAACGCTATACTGAAAGCGTTTTATGAGATATTAAAACCAAATTTGACTCAGACACTAAAAATCATAAATGAAAGCTCTCAACAATTGGGTGAAATCGGACAAGGGGGCGTGGCACCTCCCATACGAGCAAAATTTTCAAAATGCTATACGGAAAGAGTTTTTTGAGATAATCCAAAAAAAATTCACTCAAATACTAAAGACTATAAATGCACGCTCTAAGATAAAACTAGAGGGCGTGGCACTTCCCATATGAGCAAAATTTTAAAAACACTGCAGTGTAGGGTATTTAATGTTTGGCCAGGCCAAATTTTACACCCTTACTAGTTTTTATTTAAAGCGTGTGTTTTATAGAAATATCGTCGTGGATGCCAACATTATTTAATTAAAATGGGGTTTTTATGAGTTTTTACGCTGTGGGTGTGGCATTCCACTTTGCAAAATATCTCGGTATTGAGTTTCCAGCCAAGTGGACCAAGGAGCAGATGGCGGGCATGGATTGGTACAAAAAAATGTATGCTTGGCAAAAGAGCAATGTCAAAAAGGGCTAGAAATTAAGTTACCTAGCCGGCTTAGTCTGCAAAACAATTGCTCTGGTGTTGACGCCGAAGGCAATCAAGTCTGGAGTCAGGACAACAGGCATAATTCCATTCGATCCAGACGTTTTCAGTGACGCTGATTTTCCAAAATAAATTAATTTTGCTTTCTTTTTCATTTGATTGCGTTTAATTTCATATTTTCCCATTTTTAGCCGATTTTCTAAGGGTGCTCACAACCGACCCAAAATTTTTTTTTTTTTTTTGTCAAAAATGATCACTTCACTATTTTTTTGATATAATTTTTCAAACTGATGAAATCCAGTTACTTTCTTCACCAGTAGTTAGATTAAGGTCTTTAGCTTTCCAATGATACTTATGTATCAGCATAATATACATTTGGACAAAAGTTATGAGTGGAAAACAAAAAGGTGCCCACACCCGACAATATTCCCCTACTTTTTTGTCAAATACCAAAGAATAAACTTAATTCCAGAAAAGTTGTCAAAATTTCAAAACATAAAATTAAGAACTAGGAATATGTTTTTTTTATAGTCGTGGCAAAATTCCACTACGCCCACTTTTAGAAAAATCATTTCAAAGAAATTGTCAACAATTTTATATGTTTCGGAGAAGAGATTTTTCACTAAGTAGATGCCATTAATGCTTTTCCTACTAAGAGTTCATAATATAAGCATTAGTATTCAATAAACGATAGAGCAAATAAAATGTGGAAAACAGAAAAGTACCCGTAAACTACTACGATGCTGATTTAATGTACCCACAAAATGCGTAATCGCATTTTTCATCCCACACACTGTGCACACAATATGCAAATACGATTCAAAGGACACTACTACACACTATGATTTCTTCTGTTGCAAAAATAATGAACAGCTGTTCACTCTGTTCGCACTTAAAACCTAAAGAGGCTCATTATGACAAGATATCGTTACGGCACCAACGCATACTATGTACAGCAGAAACATATAATGATACTAACTAACGCCTCCTTTAATTGCGACTAAGCCACTTAGCAACTTTATACAACGAAAATAATGTATTTTGCGTAGTAGTGTTGACTTGTAAACAAGAGCAACAACAACATAGCAGGCAACGTTTTCATATTCTTTTTTTTTAAAGGATTTAAATTTTATATGGAAACTCTAATTTTAAATGAAGCAAACGTATGATTTTATATTTAAACCTATGAGTATGCTCTCACATGGTGGGTAATAATTAAGGATTCTCAGAAAATATAAAACTACGAAAAAAAACAAAACTCAATTTAATGGCCTTAAAAGCACCTTGAACTTAAGTGCTCTCTTGACAATTTTTCTAAAAACTGCCTTGTGCATTAACTTTATGCATTGAAATATCCTTTGGGGCTTACCAAACGTAACATTAATTTGTTAACTTATTCAAATTATTATTACTTACTTAAGTAAATACTTGTATTTAATGCAATTTTGGGATGAAAAAATTAATTTCATTTTCGATCATATTTGACAGATTACACAGGCACTCAAAAAAAAAAAAAATAAAAAAATTTGTCTTTTCACTTTTATTTTTTGACACTGAATCGAACTGCGTCCTCAGAATTGTCAACATACCTGCAAGATATCGAGATATCCTTGCTTGAAGTTGGAGAAAATGGTGTTTTTAGGCTACAGCTACAGGCGTAGCTACAGGAAAAGTTGAAATTCTTTTTGTTCATAGCATCAGATAGCTACACTTTTCCTTATCAAAATAAACCTTTAATTTTTTCCAATAAAATTCTTACTTTCCGAGTTATGATCCTTTGAAGAAAAGGTTTTTCAGCCCCCATACAAATATGTTAAAAGGACTCTCGAAAAAAATACCCGTAATATTTTATTAGTATTTGAAAAATTGAGGTTTCATTATAAACATCAAGGTGGTTTAAGATTTTTAAATATTTTGGAATTTCGATACAACAGCACCAAAACGTTCTATTTGATGTAAATAAGCACCATGTAAAATTTGGTGCATTTCTGAGGACATTTGATGCATCCCAAACCATTTTGAAAACAGAAAGCAGTCCTGAATATGGAATAATTTTTTGTTTTAAAATTTAAACTGTTAAGCTTTTTATATGAACTTTGAGCCGCTAAGTTTGAATCTGCAATTTATTTCTCTGTAAGTTCTGTGGTTTTGAAGATATTATTTATTCAAGTTGGCAAATTAAGATACGAAATGGAATGGCCAACATCTCCAAAATAACAGAACTTATGGAGAAATAAATTGCAGATTCGAATTTAGCGGCTCAGATTCATATCAAAAGTTGGACATTTTAAATTTTAAAACACAATTTTTTTTGTTTCATATTCAGGACCACTTTTCGGTTGGGAAGCATCAAATATTCTCTGAAAGAAACCAAATTTTGCATCAAAGAAAATATTTTGGTGCCGTAGGAGCGGAATTCTAAGCAAATTTTTGATTTTCACACAAATATATATAACAGAGAAACATTAAAAAATTCCAAAAATCTAAAGAGAATTTTCTTATCTGAACAAACAAATCTCTAATATTGTTATTGTATAAGTGAACTCGAAAATGCTTCCATAGTCGGAAATTTACGAAATTTAGGGCCGATTTCTAACTTTAACTGGCACTTTGACATTTAATTTCATACAAATTTTTTATTTATCTGGAAGTTAAATTTTAACTGAATATTGTGAAAATGGCCCTTAATCTTTAAATTATCGCATCCATATTTTTGTCATTAGTCCGATCCCTGGATTAAAAGGCAAATAACTTCATGAGTTATTTCACTCTCTTTAAAAAATAACTTCATAACAATTCATACTTTTTTTCAAAATTACCAATACTTTTTACCCAATAGTTAATACATAGTGCACTGCAATCAAATAATTGATAAACTGCAACCCAACATGCACCGGCTTGTATTTGATAATTGGAACCTTTTCAATGGTTCTAGCCACAGCTACGTAAATACACGTACTTTCTTGTCGTTTTCAGTAGTTACGTTTTAAACTCTTGTTTCTTACATTGAAAAATTATTTTTATTGCTTATTAAAGTGAAACTTCATAAGTCACGCTGAGGGTTTAATTTCAAGACCGCGTCACATTTTTGTGAAACTTTTTGTTCCATTCCATTATGTCTCCAAAACTAAAGAATATAATCTATTTTGATAATATTTGATACATATGTGCGAGGGTGCAGCAAAATTAAAAAAAAAAAATGAGTGCATCAAAAAGTATCATAGGTCTTAAAACAGGGACTGCATCAAAACCTGCAAAAAGATGACCCGCCTGGGGCTTGAATGAATGTCTAAACGACAAAAATCAGTGTTTTTAACAGTTTCTTAGACTTCTTTCAAAAACCACGAAATTGTTGGTAATAATTCAGCCTAAGTCTTCAAAAGGGGTTATTTTTATACATTTTGAGATTTTTTTTTCATTGCTCTACAGTGAAAAATGTGTCCTCTGGAAGTCCTGGAAGCAGTTGACATTTTTCGACTCAGTTTTGACTCGGTTTTTTTGCTATAACTCGAGATGCTAGAGTCGCACAGAAACTTTAGACCTCATCTATTTTGCTATAAGTTATTATTCCAAGGCTAAGCGTTTGTCCGCTAGGGGGGCACCATCTGTGAAAAACAAAAGTATATCATGGAAAAGCGACCTTTTTATGTTTTAGTTTTAAAATATACCAAAAATTTTGGACTTAAGAAAGAGTCAAGAGCTTTCAAACGTTATCTTCAGAATAGAAATCGGGTGAAATTTGCATGAGATATAACAGTTTTCACATATTTTTGTATTTTTTGTAAAAGTATGATTTTGGATATTTTTGGTTCATAGTGTATATTGCTTCTATAGCTTAAAGTTTTTTTATTTGTACTACACAAATTTAAAGCATAATACCTTAAGCAACTTTCAAGGTCAAGAATGTCAAAATCAATTTGTGCTTTCCTTGTGAATTTCAGCCTGAAATTGGGGAAATTTTTCAATTTTAGTCAAAAACGGCTTTTTTTGCGTACGGGGAGGGTATATACTCTAAACCAAGGGTGTCAGCGTTTTCAAATCACTGAGCCAAACGCATGCAGCGCAGTCAGCGTTGCTTTTACAACAACTTTAAATTCGAGTAACAACAAACAAAAAAACAATTTTTTGTTGTTTTTTCATGCCTCGTTTACAACAACAATAATACTTCAACAATTTTCAAAATTTCTAAAAACTAGGACACACACAAAAATTAGGGGAACTCACGCGTTGATGCGCAATGCCCTTGCGTCGTTGCGAAAGTGCAATTTGCTTAACTTTGATATTAGTAAAATAACAAAAATATTGCCGAAAATTTCGCACTACTTTTGCAATTTCTCAAGATGGAAATATTCACATTGATCGTTCAGGGCGTTAGTGCGTAAAAGACTTGCATTTTCTCAACTGCGCATCAACGCATTAATACCCATATTGTTTCTTGTTTTTGTTTTTGATGCGACGTAGTCGTTGTTGTTGTTTTATGTTGGTTCGAATTCGATTTTGTGTGTACGGAAAAAAAACAACAAAAACGCGAACGAGCGTGAAAAAAAAAACAACAAAAATTATTTCTGTGAATGTTGTACAGAAATATTGATGTTGTTGGGTCGAGCCAAAATTGGCTCACTTTTCTTCTACGCTGACACCCTTGCTCTAAACATGGAAAGCAATGTACTCAATTATAACCCAAAAACTTCAGGATATATACTTTGCTATATTTTCTTCTTTGTTGTCATCTTTCCACAGCAAATATTAGTTCATTAGAGGCCACCATTTAATAAAAAAAAAAATCAAAGTTTCAGAAATTTTAATTTCGAACCGACCTTTTGAAATTTTAATTTCAAACTTTGCCAAAAAATTTCACCGCAATTTAAAGAAAAAAATCAAGATCTTTCAAATATGGTCTTCAAAATAAAAACATTGTATAAGAACCATTTCGAAATTTTTATAAACTCCAAAAATGGATTTGGGACTCTTTTGTGTGATATCTTTAAGAGTCGAAGAAGTTAATCTCGAACACCTTGTAGCGTCGGTCATTCGTAATGAAAATGAACTAGTAAGGGTGTAAAATTTGGCCTGGCCAAACATTAAATGCCCTACACTGCAGTATTTTTAAAATTTTGCTCATATGGGAGGTGCTACGCTCTCTTGTTTGAGTTCACCCAGTTTTTGTTCAGGAGCTTGCATTTATAGGTTTAAATGTCTGAGTGAAAAATGTTTTCAGCATAGTGTTTTGAAGCTTTTGCTTATATAGGAGGTGCCACGCCCTCTTGTCCGAGTTCCTCTAGTTTTAGCTTAGAGCGTGCATATATAGTCTTTAGTATTTGAGTAAAATTTGTTTGGATTATCTCAAAAAACTCTTTCCGTATGGCATTTTGAAACTTTTGCTCATATGGGAGGTGCTACGCCCCCTTGTCCGATTTCACCCAATTTTTGTTGAGAGCTTTCATTTATAGTTCTTAGTGGCTGAGTTAAATTTGGTTCGAATATCTCAAAAATCGCTTTCAGTATAGCGTTTTGAAGCTTTAGCTTATATGGGAGGTGCCACGCCCCCCTTTTCCGATTTCACCCAATTTTTGTTGAGAGCTTTCATTTATAGTTTTTAGTGTCTGAGTTAAATTTGGGTCGAATATCTCAAAAATCGCTTTCAGTATAGCGTTTTGAAGCTTTTGCTTATATGGGAGGTGCCACGCCCTCTTGTCCGAGTTCGCTCAGTTTTTTCTCAGATCTTGCGCTTATAATTTCTAGTATTTATGTGTATTTTGGTTGAATTGTCGTGAAAAATACTCCTAAAATTGCATTTTGAATATATTTTTTGTATGGGCGGTAGGCGTGTCCGTTAACCGATTTTGCTCATTTTCAATCCCCCCGAGCTATCTTTGATGACGGAGGCAGGGTACCAAATTTCATTGAATTATCTTGCTTAGTTTTCCCCAAAAAGTGTATTTCCACACACATCACCCAGCCAGCCAGCCAGCCAGCCAGCCAGCCAGCCAGCCAGCCAGCCAGCCAGCCAGCCAGCCAGCCAGCCAGCCAGCCAGCCAGCCAGCCAGCCAGCCAGACAGACGGACATGGCTATATCGACTCAAGAGGTGACGCTGATCAAGAATATATATACTTTTCTATACCTGCCACGCCTCCTTCTCTGCGTTACAAACGGAAGGACAAAGTGAATATACCCTGGGTGTAGGGTATAAAAATGGATTTTGCGACGTCGGAATCTTTACAACTTCTAAACGTGATACCGTACTCTGGTCAAAAATTCAGCATTGTTAGAAAAGAACATTCTCACTTTTAAGAGATTGCTCGTTTTAAGACGTTATATCTCGCAAGCTGCACAAGTAATTTTGACAAAATTCGATAGGTAGATGGCAAACAGATATGTAAGTTTTACGCTTATTTTCATATAAAACTTTCACACCTTCCTACCGAGTTGCAAGCGTATTTTCAAAGGTACATTAAGCTAGCAGAGCGAAAATGGCAGAACTGAAAAAAAAATATTGCAGAATTATAGGCTAATTATAGGCTAATTTTGGGCCCAAATGCCAAATTTTAGGCTCTTCAGTTTTTTTAAAAAAAAAATAGCTCTGCCAGCTTAAGTGTAAGCCAGCAGAGCTGTTTCGAGAAAACACATACGGGACGTATATTGAAGTAAAGTAAGTAGTCAATAATTATAGGCTAATTATAGGCTATTTAAATGTCCAATCGCCAAATAAAAAGCTTTCCATTAAAAAAAAAAAAAAAAGATTCTGCTAGGTTAAATTTAAGTTAGCAGAGCGATTTCGAAAAAAAAAAACATTTTGTACTAAAGAAAGTATTCAATAATTATAGGCTAATTATAGGCTACTTAAATAACCAATCGCCAAATAAAAAGCTTTCCGTTAAAAAAAAAATAAAGATTCTGCTAGGTTAAGCTTAAGCTAGCAGAGCGATTTCGAAAAAAAAATATTTTGTACTAAAGAAAGTATTCAATAATTATAGGCTAATTATAGGCTATTTAAATGCCCTATCGCCAAAAGAAAAGCTTTTCATTTAAAAAAAAAATGGACCAAATCAATTTTCTTGAAATAAGGAACTTTGAATAACAACAATTCCAGAGAAAAAAAAAAACAACAACAACAACAAAAACTACTACAACAACAACAAATTTACTACTACTACAACAACAGTAATTTTACATAAAAGTAGGGGTAAGTGGGCGGCCTGCGGCCGCTGCTCAGGATTTAAACCCGTCAGACATCCAACACCGGCTTCGCGGCGGCCTTCGGCCGCGGATCAGTCTATAATATATCCAACAAATAGTTTTGCTAGTCAAATTGCGAGTGCAATTTTTAATTAAAATTTTTTTAAGCAATAAGTAGCTACTGCGCTTGTATAAGACTGATCCGCGGCCGAAGGCCGCCGCGAAGCCGGTGTTGGATGTCTGACGGGTTTAAATCCTGAGCAGCGGCCGCAGGCCGCCCACTTACCCCTACTTTTATGTAAAATTACTGTTGTTGTAGTAGTAGTAAATTTGTTGTTGTTGTAGTAGTTTTTGTTGTTGTTGTTGTTGTTTTTTTTTTTCTCTGGAATTGTTGTTATTCAAAGTTCCTTATTTCAAGAAAATTGATTTGGTCCATTTTTTTTTTTAAATGAAAAGCTTTTCTTTTGGCGATAGGGCATTTAAATAGCCTATAATTAGCCTATAATTATTGAATACTTTCTTTAGTACAAAATGTTTTTTTTCGAAATCGCTCTGCTAGCTTAAGCTTAACCTAGCAGAATTTTTTTTTTTTTTAATGAAAACCTTTCCTTTTGGCGATGGGGCATTTAAATAGCCTATAATTAGCCTATAATTATTGAATACTTTCTTTAGTACAAAATATTTTTTTTTCGAAATCGCTCTGCTAGCTTAAGCTTAACCTAGCAGAATCTTTTTTTTTTTTTTTTAATGGAAAGCTTTTTATTTGGCGATTGGGCATTTAAATAGCCTATAATTAGCCTATAATTATTGACTACTTACTTTAGTTCAATATACGTCTCGTATGTGTTTTCTCGAAACAGCTCTGCTGGCTTACACTTAAGCTGGCAGAGCTATTTTTTTTTTTTTAAAAATGAAGAGCCTAAAATTCGGCGTTTGGGCCCAAAATTAGCCTATAATTAGCCTATAATTCTGCCATATTTTTTTTTCAGTTCTGCCATTTTCGCTCTGCTAGCTTAATGTACCTTATTTTCAAACAGCTGTTGGGATATGATACCAATATTTTCACTTGGAGCTTATACAATAAGAGATCTTGTTAAATTAAAAGGTTACTTGATAGTTTTTTTCTCACTACAGCGTAAGAGTAAAAAATGTTCTAAAAAACCAGTGAGTGATATGTTTCAACATATGTATAACATTAACAGCGGAAACTCCCCAATATTTATGTCCACAAATGTTAACCCAACCAGACATATGTATTTGTTTTTTTTTCCATTTCCATTTAATGCGTGGGTTGTGGTGCGCAGCGCAGCTTCTTTGCTGCTGACCATTAATTTTTATGTACAATGACAACACCAACAACGCAAACATTCTTGACTAATGCAAATGTATGTAGTATCTATGGTTATGGTGACAAGGTATCTCTATCGTAAAGTAACAAGTAAACAAATTGCATTGACGCAACATTCAACAGCACAGGATAAGCGCTGCTGGCATTTGTGAAAAAGTTTTGTTTCGTTGTTGTTGTTGTTGTTACTTTTTCCTGGAAGAGTATTTAGTTTATGGTTTTATATTTCCATTTAATACCCAACCGTATGGTGTGTGCGTGTGCAGCTACTCCATTTTTATTAATAAGTGAAATTTTACTCTGTGGACCTTAAATGCCATGTATTTAGATTTAATGAGGCATTTCATGCTTCTAAGTGGAATGTGTATCAGGAGAGTTGATTTTATAAGGATCCTTTTTCTTTAAACAGATGTTGTGCAAATAAAAGCAAGGAATATTTAAGAGCTGTTTGGTTGAATTTAAATTTTAGATCAACAAGTTTACCATATGTTACGGAAATTAATGTCAACAAATTCTTTATTCCTTTAAAGTTCAACAGTGCATTTCGTTGAGTGTTTAAGGCCCGGATTCAAAGTCGTTAGATAACTAAAGACAACAGCTTTACCCCATTTTCATTGGCTAACCATTCATTAAGTAATCTATTCCTTCAGTCCACATTAGTTTTGTGAAAATTCTAAAATGATTCTTCTAAATTTTCAGACATTATCATCCATCGTTTTTGTTATTTTGCTTTCCCAACCATAAACAAACATAAACACAAATATAAACAATACAAACAAAATCCACAAAATTAGCCGTGCGGCCATATATTTTTGTTATTCATTGTTTTAGTTAACCAAAATACTGTGAATATGAAACATTAGTTAAACTTTGGTCACTATTTTAGTATTTAGTTGGTTAGTTAATGACTATGTTTCCGGGCCTAAACGATTGCAAGGACTCAAATGCGTTCTTGTGAACTATTTAGAAAGGATCCTTCATGAATCAAATCTGTGTTATTAGGATGATGTCTTTTGTCTATCGAATAATTTAAAATTCGACATTTATAAAATAAAGTTTCCGAATTACTCTGCCAGTATATTGCTTATACCTAGCACGAACCATGCTCTTGATTCTTTCTAAAGTTTCTCATCAAAATTGTTGGTATATTTTAAAACTAAAACGTAAAAATTTTGTTTTTCCATGATATGCTATTGTTTTCAAAGAACTGCGCCTTCTAGCGGGAAAACGTGTGGCTTAGGAATAATGGTTTGGAAAACAGATAACCTACAATTATTGGGGTCTAAAGTTTCTGTGCGACAATTGCATCCTGAGTTCTGCTTTTGAGATAAGTATAAAAAACTCTAAAAAACACTGGTTTTTGTCTTTTAGACCTTTATTCAAGCCTCTGCTGGACCATCTTTATGGGAGTTTCGATCCAAACCAAGTATGCAGTCTTTGTTGTAAGGCCTGCTCTTAAGATAAACTTTGATGCAACCTTTGAATAAAAAAAAAATATATCTTTTTGCGATGGCCCTAGGCCTGTACCTTGTTGGCCTATTGATAAATGCAACCCTGGGTGTATGCAACGATTTGATATCGAGTCGCACGGACGATTCATACTGTTTAGAATAGCACTTTCTGTTGAAATAGCTCAAAAAAATCTATACAATTTTAACAGATTATATCACAAGCAATGGACTTGAAATAAACCGAAAAAGTGGTCTGCAAAATTCTTCTTAGATTTATCGTAGATAAGGCGACCGACCGACGAAAAAAAAAATTGTTATAGAATATAACAAGCATATTGGCCATGAGTGAGTTCAAAGGAACGATCTTCATACACAGTTCTTTTAGAATTTATCAGAATAAAGAACATAAAGTGAAACTTGGGAGTAATTTACATATTTTTCATAGACTATATCAGAGACGATTAAGCTGAAATAAACTAAAAAAGTTATCTAGCTTCAAAAAAAATAATAGTTCTTGACACTATTTTCTTTTCAAAAATTGCCTTAAAACAATAGCGAAAAACAAACAAATAGGTTCAGGCCTGTATCGTAATGCATGTGGCTTTAATTACTTTCGATTACAAATGATTTTTGATGAAAACGCTGAGTATTAGGATCTCTTTTCTGAAGAACCAAAGGCTCTAAAAATAAAATGCTTAGAAAAAATCACCATTTAGAAAATATCAACCAAAATCCATGAAAAGTCAAAAAGTTAGTTTTTATCAAATATGTATATCCTAAACGGTTACTTAATTATTTCATGCAAAATTTTTTCCCCCCCGACGCCTTAAAGATTGAAGCGTCATTTAACATGATTTTATGTATTAATTGACTGGTTATTAATAGAGCAGATCTGCCACTCACTTATTCAGCCTAAAATAGAGTGTTCCTCATTTCATTATATCATTTTGTACATATGATAAAGTGGTATATCTTGATAGCTAAATAAAACATGAGTACACACAACTGTGTGCTACTCGCATACGAAAGATAATCAGAATATAAATTACAAATAAATAAAGGGAAGAATAAAAGAGTAAAGAAACGGAAGACACAATAAAATTACCAGGACTTTTCCACAATTAGTCAGTGAAATACATATATCGTAGATATTCGAATTGAATTGCAATTAATGCGAATATGGTAGAGAAAATGTAATAATAATGTGTCCTTGTTTGCATTATGTGCAGGATACTGTGAATGGAGTAAATTGATGTTAATTGTAAAAGACAAGAATAGACACAATTAGTATGAGAGTAATGTGTAAAAGCCATAAAGAATCATAAACTAAGGGGAAATAAATTAATTTTCTTGAAATAAATTATGTATATGCAGACGCGTGCACTGACTCAATAACACCGCAATTTTAATAAAGAAGGACATATGGATATGGTTTTGCGTTATGAGTAGTTTAAAGCTAGGTTCATATTTTAAAAACTCTAGACTTGAAGCTTTCAATGTTAGAAAAAAAGTCTTTGATTCGATTACAGAAAAGAAGCAAT
This sequence comes from Calliopum simillimum, assembly GCA_951812925.1. Lineage (NCBI taxonomy): Eukaryota > Metazoa > Arthropoda > Insecta > Diptera > Lauxaniidae > Calliopum > Calliopum simillimum. Next base: position 35,111,964 of record OX638369.1, read on the forward strand.
TTAAAGGATTGGAAAATTTATAAAATTTTTTGGTGTCAATTTCTGTCATTCATTAAGTACTTACTCGTATATAAAAAGTACATAAGATGGGTTCCATAAAAAACACAAAAATTAGCAAGTTCGTTACACTTATATGGCTTACTTTATGGACCTAATAAAATGATCTCTTCAGTGCTTTCTAAAGAACATAGTTCATAGTGAAAAATATTTTTGTTTTTTTTTATTTTGGATATAGGCAATTATTTAACAAAACCGAATTTTCCACTCGAAAAAAAAGGAAACTAGTAAGGGTGTAAAATTTGGCCTTGACAAACATTAAATACCATACACTGCAGTATTTTTAAAATTTTGCTCATATGGGAGGTGCTACGCTCTCTTGTCCGAGTTCACCCAGTTTTTGTGCAGAGCTTGCATTTATAATTTTTAGTGTCTGAGTAAAAAACGTTTTCAGTATAGAGTTTTGAAGCTTTTGCTTATATAGGAGGTGCCGCGCCCTCTTGTCCGAGTTCGCCTAGTTTTAGCTTAGAGCGTGCATTTATAGTTTTTAGTATTTGTGTGAAGTTTGGTTGGATTATCTCAAAATCTCTTTCAGTATAGCATTTTGAAACTTTTGCTTATATGAGAGGTGCCACGCCCCCTTGTCCGATTTCACCCAATTTTTGTTGAGACCTTTACTTTATGACTCTTAGTGTCCGAGTCAAATTTGGTTCAATTATCTCAAAAAACTCTTTCAGTATAGCGATTTAAAACTTTTGCTTATATGAGAGGTGCCACTCCTTCTTTTCCGAATTCACATAGTTTTTTCTCAGAGCTTGCGCTTACAATCCTTAGTATTTATGCGTATTTTGGTTGCATTGTCGTGAAAAATACTCCTAAAATTGCATTTTGAATATATTTTTTGTATGGGCGGTAGGCGTGTCCGTTGACCGATTTCGCTCATTTTCAATCCCCCGAGCTATCTTTAACGACGGAGGCAATGTACCGAATTTCATTGAATTATCTTGCTCGGTTTTCCCAAAAAGTGTATTTCAACACACAGTCAGACACCCACCCACCCAGCCAGACAGACAGACGGACATGGCAATATCGACTCAGGAGGTGACGCTGATCAAGAATATATATACTTTTCTATGTCTGCCACGCCTCCTTCTCTGCGTTACAAACGGAAGGACAAAGTGAATATACCCTGGGTGTAGGGTATAAAAATGTCATTTTTTGAGGCTGCAAATAGTTTGAATAGTTTATAACTGTCATAACAAAAGAAAAAAATTTAAAAATCTTAGTTTCCTGGCATGTTAAATCAAATTTTCTATTTTTTAATGTTGCGGTACAGCAAAGATTATACGGTAAAGCGAAAACAGTGTTGTTTGTGATATCTCAAAAAACGTACAAGATATAACACTTCTGAGATCGAACTCGGAATTAGCATAACTAAATATATCAGAAATGACTATTATTGTTCTGTTTCGCCGTTAATATATCTGTCGACTTTTGACAAAGCAACCTAACTCGAAATTGGCAACTTTTCAGGAGAGCCCAAAAACTGATTAACTACTTTTCAACAATGTGGTTCAATTTCGTTGAATCTCCTCTTTCCATACAATTTTACTAATCTTAAGTGTCAGCTGTCAAATTATTTTTTTCTTTTGGATCATAACACTTTTCCGCACGGATGACGCAAGTTCAAATCTTGCGTGAACTGCGGGACACCCTTATATCTCTAGAACAAAAAATCATAGAGACATGGCGATTATACCAATAGAAGCGTATTTAAATTTTAAATTTAGAACTAAAATCCTGGAGAATTGTCTTATCTCGGCTTAGGTTGCTATGTGAAAAGTCCACAGATATCATACTGAAATTTTTTTTTTGTTCATTTTGATTAATTTATGCGGTTTTTGTAAGTGAAGTGTTGCACAAATGGCCGCAAAAGTCAAAAAAAAAAAGGAAAAAAGTTACAATATCAAATTTAAAGGTCCAGAAATTTTCGAAATCTTTTTAAAATAAATAAATTTGTCATATCTCTGAAACTATTTGACACAGGTGAATAAGATTTCATTTCAGATAAAGTGATGCGAACAGGGTTCAAATCTTATTCCGCTGTGTCAAATGGTTTCAGAGATATGACAAATTTCGTTTTTTTATAATGATGGGGCGTGGCCCGCCCATTTTTTACTGAACAATTTTTTCCCAGTGCCAATTAGATATGTAACAAATCTTATTCCCCTGAGTCCAATATTTTCAGAGATACGACTTATTTCGGGTGGAGGGGGAGTGGCATCGCCCATTTTTTTATTTAATACTATTCATTCAAGTATGGTTCATATGTACTATATGTACCAAATCTCATTCTCCTATGTCAAAAAGTTTCAAAGATAGGATTGATTGTTTCCTTATTTTCACATAAATAGCATTTTGCCGACCTCCAACGGCCTGGCGGAACGGTAAAATATGTTCCAATCGGGACCAAATTTTTTTTGCTTGGTGTCTATACCAAAGAGAAATGAAAAAAAAAACCGGGTCTTTTCCCACTTAGTACCTTAAATTGGTTTAACATTATTACGGTGGCATATCCTATTCTCTGCACTTTACCTGAAATCAAATCTTATTCACATGTGTAAAATGGTTTCAGAGATGTGACAGATTTATTTTTTTTTAGAAGAAGGAGGCGTGGTCCCACTAATTTTTATTGAAAATTTTTTGCCCATACAGATGTACCGAATCTCATTCCCCTGAGTTCAATATTTCAGAGATACGACGAATTTTGCGTGGAAGGGGCGTGGTAGCACCCGTTTTTTTATATGGATGCTATTTACCTAAGTATCTATACATACTATACAATGTATAGTATACATACCAAATTTCATATACCAATGTCGAATAGTTGCAAAGGTAAGCCTAATTCTTTCGATTAACGCCACATATTTTCATATAAATAGCGTTTTTCTGACCATCAACGGCCTGCGGGCACGGTCAAATTTTTTCCGATCAGGAATCCAATCAATGCTTGAATAACGACAGTTACCTATGTAACATATAGTTACTGCTAGATAGTAATGAATTATTCCATTTAAAAGACAAATCTGACATTTTTTTACATTCAAAATTAGTGAGACGCGATATTTCGGTTTGTTTGAATAATTTCCCATATAATTTCGAAAATTCATAATTTGTTTTTGGTAAATGTATTTATGTATTTCGTAAGAATTTCAATCATCGGTGAATATTTCATAAAACTTTTAAAACAGTCCTGCCCATTTAGCTCAAATTTCTTTAAAGCTTAGAAAAGTAAACGTGCACTTCAATCACTTGGCTAAGATTTTGCATTTATAAGTAGACACCTCACTAAATGTCTTGCTGTTACCCTCGGGAATACAATGTCCTGTGTACTTATACAAAGCAAAAACTTACTTGTAGCAATACTCAAATAGGTAATATCTTAATGCAAAAAAACAACAATATTAATAAATGTAGCGCACGTGTTGTACTTGTAAGTACTTACTAAAGCAGTTGTCCATTAAAGTATGCTATAAATCTTTTCTTTTCTTTTTGTTTGTCAGTTCAAGTTGAACTGCTTGAACTGGTAACCACAATAATGCCTGCAGTGTACTTAGTTAACTAAAGGAAAGTGAGCTACAGTGTATCCTTTTCTTTGCTAAAGTAATTGTGTATTGTATTTTTTATTTATTTTTTGTACCTTTTGAAGAATAAAAGTTTTTATCAAAAACTTTTTTTATATGTTTTTGTTTCTTTACTGTCTCATTGCCTTGGCTGTTATTATTTTTCTGATGTTGCTTTATGTTTGACATTTTTTTACGCACTCCATTCATTTGTGCTTCTTGATATTGTTATCAAAATTAAATTATCTTCGTTGGTATCATGGTTTATAGGTCAAAAAAAAAAAAAGGTTGACAGTTTAATAAGAATTTTGTTATATAATATTTTAATAAATTAATAATGGATGTTTAAGGTCTTTTGGTATGAAAATTAAATAAGAGCTCATTAATTATATAATAAAGGTATTCTTTCAAACGTGTAATTGCCTCGAGAACCTCATCAATTCGCAAAGCTGTCAAAATTCATATTGATATTGACAACTTTTACGAGGTTTCGAGGCATTTACACTTTTTAAGGAATACCCTAAATAAAAAAAAATAGTTGTAAGATAGGTAGAATTTTCCGAATGACAGGGGGTCACTCTGTAGTTCGATTTGGAAGTCATTTCTATTCGAAAAACAAATTCAATTCATATTCCCTAGTTTGTTCAGATACATAGGTCTTCGTAAATATTTTTGAAAAAAAAGCAATATTATTTGTCAAATGTGAAAAAACAAAACCGAAAAAGCAGAAATTATGTACCGATAACGAATTTTAGAGTAAAAAATGTTTGAATTCAATAGATTTATTTACGAATCAAACTACAGAGTATCCTCCCTGGATTTATTTGCATTGAATTTGCTTGAACCCATAAACATTTGGGGAACTTGAAATCTTAAACGTGTCATACTTTTTTAGTGGATGTTTTTTTTTCCAGCATAATACATACATACACTGTTCCCATTACCTTGGTTAACCAAACAAAAATAAAAAAACCAAATCTTGAAGGACACCGTCGCACACTGGGGACTCCAGGTTCAAAACCACCCAGAAATCGCAATTTTCATCAATATATAAAAATTCTTAAAGTGGGATATTCGTTTTGTCATACTAAAGTATGGTACGAAGCTTAATTTCCTAAATATGACTCAAAATGGGATTCGGACGCTAAATGGGAGTTTTTGGCTTTTGAACGCCCGCGGAAGGCAAAAATCTTTTTTTACTCAAGAGGAAAGCATCTTACGAAAAAAGTGTGCTAGGCATAAAATGCTTAGAATCGTTCAAGCAATACGTGTGATTTTTTTTGGAATTTGCTTAAACTTTAGTTTTTGAATAATTTTTGAAAAAATTTCAAAAAAAAAATTTCAAAAATTAATAAAAAAAAAAAGTTTCCAAAAAAATCTACTTGGACAATTCTAAGCATTTTTTGCCTAGTACACTTTTTTCGTAAGATGCTTTCCTTTTGTGTAAAATCTTGATGGTATCTCTATTTTTAAGTAAAGTCACATTTAGGAAATTAAGCATCGTACCATTCTTCAGTATGACAAAACGAATATACCACTTTAAGAATTTTTATATTTCGATGAAAATTGCGATTTCTGGGTGGTTTTGAACCAAATCACTTCTATAGCCCCAGTGTGCGTCGCTTGGTTATAATTTTCTGAGGGGTTTGTTGCTAACCAAATTTCTACTATTCTATTCTCATTTTTTCACTTATATTCTTAAGTCAGTGTTGTTGCTACATTTTTATACACTACACCCATATTTACTTTGGCCTTCCGTGTATAACGCAGAGAAGGAGTTGCGGCAGCTACGTTTATAGAAAAGTATATATTCTTGATCAGCGTCACTTTCTGAATCGATATAGCCCTGTCCGTCTGGATGGCTGGCTGTCTCTGGAAATCATTTCAATATTTTTGGAAAGTAAAATAATTCGATGAAATTTTGTGCACTGCATTTGTCGTAAAAGGTAGCTAGAAGCATTGTAATAGAAATCGAGCAACGGACAAGCATACGACCCAAACAAAAAAAAAATATTCCGAAACGTAATGCACGCTTTATTTGAGATAACGGAACCCAATTTCGTAGAAACGCTTGAAATAGTAGAAGAAAGCTCAAAACAAAAACTTTGTGAATTCGGACATGAGGGCGTGGAACATCCCTTACAAGCAAAATGCCATGGTGAAACTTTGCTTAATACTCTTAACACTCGAAACTTTCGATTGTATGTTAAAAAAAAAAAAATCTTAACATGTTTTTTTTTGGTGTCGTACACAAATACCATACAATTAAACATTTTGAAAATTGCAAATAATATTTTAGGGTTGCCGCTTTGTTTTTTTGTATGTAAATTTAGCTTATATATAAAAACATAACTAAATTTTTGTCTTACAACGCTTAAATAAACTTCTTAATAATCCAACATGCATACAATTTCAGAGTTGCCACCTCTTTATTTTTCCAAGCTTTATTTAAATCTTCCTTTTTTCCCAATTTTGAAATTTTTGGATCCAATAACGCTCAGATAAACTTTCTTTATATTGTACATGATATTTTAGCGTTGCCACCTATTTTTTTGTTATTTTAAAACAAAACTAATATGCTGAAATAAACTTGTCAAAAAGACAATATGCATTTTAAGGGTTGCCACATGGTTATTTTCCAAAATGTTGCTTAAATCATACTTGTTTTAACTAAATTGATTTTCGTGAATCCAAACACACTCAGATTTCTAAAAATTGTACATAATTTTTCAGGGTTGCCACCTGGTTTTTTGTAAGTTTTGCTTAAAACAAAACTGAATTGCATCATTAAAATTCTTATATAAACTTTTTAAAAAGCCAATATGAATTTAAGGCTGTCACCTGGATATTTTTAAAAACTTTGGTTAAATCATGCTTGTTTAAACTACATATATTGAATCTTTTGAATCCAAAAACGATCAGATAAACTTTTTTAGAATTGTGAAAAAACTTTCAGTGTTGGCACCTGTCTTTTTTGCTCTGCTTAAAATATATTTTTTAGAAACAAAATTAAATTTTAGATTTAAAATGCTTAAATAATTTTCTTAAAAAGCCACCATCCATTTGTAGTGTTGTAGCAAAAACATTTTTTTCAAGCGAAATTTTATAGAAAATGCCAGATCATGATTACCGTGGCCTGGATGGAAAGTGGTCGTAAAAATATAATGCCACGCATACTTTTTTTGAGACAGTCAAATGAATTTGTGTTAAAAGCTGTCGACCGGGATTACCATCCACTTGCCGAAAAGTTGAAGATTTCAAATAAGTGCCACGCCCACTTTTTCGAATTTGAAAATTTTAACACGTCATATTTCACAATCTTTGTAGGCTTTTTTGATGAAATATTGTATATAGGTAACACCCCATCATGTGTAGCACACCCTGGATGAAAGGTTTTTTTAATGTTCAAAACTTTTGATACATTATATCTCGCAAGCTATGCAAGCTATTTTGATGAAATTTGGTAAATGGGTTCCGAAAGTAAATAGCATAAACTGGTCGTAAAGTTGACGTAATCAGATAAGTGACACGCCCACTTCTCAAATATAAGTTTCACTTCCTTTTGATTTTGATCCAATTATTCATCTAAACTCCACAGCCAAGTTATTTCCTCACTGAGGCAAATAACGTCAAGTGTGTACCCCAAATTCCACTTATTGATAAAATTTAATTCTAATAACCTGAATCTAATGCTTAGGTTATTAGTAAGCATTCCCCATACAAAAAATTTTTAAATTTTTAAAATTTTAATTTTTACATAATTTTTTATAAGATTCAAAATTGACAGAACTAAAATTTTGAAAATTTATTTCATGAAAACTGTCTACCCAAACTAAATGAAATTTTGCAGGCATGTAAAAAAAATGTCAAACTTTAAAAAAATATTTAAAAAAAATTTTTTTTTTTTTATTTTGTTCCCTTTTTTAAGTTTTTAAATAAACAATTTCCTTATTTTATGCTTTCTTAATGAGATAATCTTTTCATTTTTTTTTTTATTAAATTCGTAAGAAAATTGGACTGCCCGGCACTATTTACACCAAATTTAACTGCAGCTCACGCTATTTGGGCCAGTCAAATTATGGTATTACTGATATTATATGTAGTGTTCTAAATGTAGTCTCAAAAGTCTCGTGTCTGCGTCTTAAGTTATTCGAGGTCAAAGATCAAAAAATCAGTTTCTTGCAAATATCTCGCAAACGGTTGCTTTGGTAATTTCCTATAAAAAAGTTAAATGTGTGAACTCAACTTAAGGTGTTGATTTATTTGTAATTTAATTGAATAGAGTTCACGGTAGTGTTCAATTTTATATATTGATGCCTGCAAAATTTCATTTAGTTTGGGTAGACAGTTTTCATGAAATATATTTTCAAAATTTTAGTTCGATCAATTTTGAATTTTATAAAAAATTATGTAAAAATTAAAATTTTAAAAATTTAAAAATTTTTTGTATAGGGAATGTTTACTAATAACCTAAGCATTAGATTCAGGTTATAAGAACTAAATTTTATCAATAAGTGGAATTTGGGGTGCACACTTGGCGTGATTTGTCTCACTTAAAGTCCTCCAGTAAAATTCAAAAGTTGAATGCCTTAAGGAGCACTATAACACTATATTTTTATGTTTTTCGTATAAGAATTTTATTAGTCACATGAAAGCCACCTTGTACAAATAAATTGCAAAAAGGCTGACTTTCTGACTCCTTTTTTTATTTTTTTGAAAAGTTTTTCATCATTAATGGAGTAGATTTTTATGCCACTTCAATAAAAGAAATGAAAAACTTTTGAATTTTTTAGTAGGTAGGTATCTACACATACAAAACTTTCTCTTAATGTTTGGCAATTTAGACAAATTGAGGTTAATGCAAAAAGTAGTTCAGTGAGTGAAATTTATTTGAAGTACCCATTTAGGAATAAAGATGGCTTTTTTTAACTAGAGGCACTGCAACATACAAAGGCACTTTCATGTATACGTACTCGTATGTAGTGTATGTATATGTAAATACGCGCATCGTTCAAAAATCGATAATGCAAAAGTGTCTGCAGAGAAATCTTAAATATTTAATGAAACCAAGCGAATTTAAAAACTTTTTAAGAAATAAAAAAGATGTATGTAATGCGGAACATTCTTTAAATTTCATATTATGTATATCAATGATTGTATTTTTCCTGTTAAATCATAACTTAGACTACATATGGCGAATGGTGTTTATTTGACTGAAAAGCAGCTGAGAAACATATTGTTACCAATTTCTGAAAGATAACCAAGAACGCTGGTGACAAATATTAGTTCTAAATAATACCACACCCTGACAAAAATTTGTTAACTTAAACAACCCAGTTGGGCTAGTCTTCAAGAAATCATCAATGACGGGTGCACGACCATATGAAATCATTGATGAAGAATTCGTATTTTTGTAAGGCAGTCGTTAACGAAATTTCCATACTAGTGTCCCATATTTCATCAACGACTAAAAAAACGACAGTTTCCCTTACGATGTCGTTGATGACATAAAGAGTGACAGTTTCCCTTACGTTGTCGTTGATGACATTAAGGGCGACAAATTTTACATACTTTCATCAACGAAAACATCAGTGCCTTTGTCCAAATATTTTGATTAATGACAATTTTGTGTAAAATTGTGGAAGTATTCATGTTATCGAATCAAATCCATTTGAAGACGCTGACTAAATCCTAATTTCCTCATGGTGAATAAATAGTATATTGAAACGATGAAGGAGGGTTTACGATATGAATTACCACTAACGAAGATTGATTGCTTTGTTTTCCTAAGACCTCGATAAATCCTCTTCGTCAATTTAACAAACTACCTCCAGAGTCCAAATGTATGTATGCGTTTATTCACGAAATTAGGATTTACCTTCAAACTAATATGATTCGATGACAGCTTGATGCTTCCATTATTCAAATATTGAAAAAAGGCGCCGTTAAATCGACAATTAAAACGCCAATGGGAATAAGGGCTTTCGCAACATATAATTGTTTAACCCTTTCGAACCGGTTGGGACAATATATCCCAAAAATTTTTTAATGCTTTTGTATAATATAACTCGGTTATTAACGTCACTTAAATTGAATGAATTAATAAAATCAATCCAATTTTTAGAAACCACTATTTTTTCTTATAACCACTCCAAGGACATTGTATCCCGAAAATTCAAATCAAAAACATCTGTTGGGAGTACAGACCAGAAGCGCCTCTGGCGGTGAAAATTTGAATTTAGAGACGGTCAAACATTTTACTTAAATTTAGTTTCTAAGTTTAACCTATCACAAGTATTATGTATATCACAGTTTTTTTCCGGGTCGAAAGGGTTAATAAAAATTAAAAAAATTTTAGCATCTAATGATGAATTTTAAAATTTTTGGTTAAGAAATTAAAATCTCCGCACTCTGAAGTATTTTTGAATTCATTGCCGACATCTTACAAGACTTTGTCATCTATCATGTCCCCAAAGTTCTGAATGTAGTCATTGTAGATGACACAGTCGTTAACGAAAATGTCTTCGACAACTATTGGCCCAGCAGGGAAATTACATAAAATTTGTGTCGAAAAAACTATTTTCTAAAATTTAAAAAAAAAAAATTTAAATTATAATATTTTAGCAAAAAACAAAAAATTTTTAGTACCCCATTTTATCATCTACAAGGAGAGAAATCATGCTTCATTATTATGTCAATAAATCTAGATATGTTAAGTAACACGAGTAATAACTTTTTTGAAATAAATATTGGTTCTTTTAGACAAAAATATGCCCAAATTTTAGAAAAAAATATCTCAGAAACAATATCACTAGTGTTAAGACTATTCCAAAACAATTTTTTAGGCTGTACCGGTTTTCAGAAAATTTAGACATTAATTTTTTTCTAAAGGACCTTTGGTTCTTAAAACTTTGTTATAAATCTATGGCTTTATTGAAAAAATTCTGAAGACTGATTTATTTCTTTATTAATGTATTCTGTAATTATTGCTATGGGATGGTTTGAATCTACCAAAGCCGATCGAATGAAATTTTCTATGAACTTAGCACAAGGCAGGTGACTAGAGAAATATGTAACTCGAAATGAACCCCAGGAAAACCACTGTAATATCTTTTACCCAAAAGTGAAAGCTGAATCTAAGTATATGCCTTAAACTAAGAAAAACGGTTACCAAGGAGTTTAAATATTTAGGAGTAATCCTAGATAGAGCTATAACTTTAAACAATTTTTTATCATATAATTTATCATATCATAATGTATACATTACAAACAAACCCTTTTGGATCCTATGTGAATGATGTAACTCTAACTAAGATACCAGGCCACGATGGACATGAAGTCAATGAAAGGGCCGATTGCTTGGTCAAGATGTGCGAACTGAATACTTTCATAAGCCCAGAACCCTTCCGTGGAGTGAAAAGTAGCTTTAAAACAACTTAATCCGATTATAGGTAGAATCAACTATAAAATACTTAGGAATGTGGGAGGCAAAAAGGCTATCAAGGTGTAGTTCTTTTTCTAAGAACGTTCTGTTTTCATAGAACTGCGTAAGACGTTAACTAACAAACTAAGTAGCTAACTGACATTAAGCTTTTGTTATTTAGTTACACTGTGCAACACAAAATTCTAAATGAATTTTGAAAAACTTTTTTGAATTATTAACGGGCGGTCAGAATTTTTTGATTTTTTGCCTTAAGTCACAGTTTTGAAATTGGAACCCTATATCGCCATTTCCACAGAACGTGAAACCGTGAGCCAAAAATTTAAATCATCATATCTATAAAACTATTCAGCGTACATGAATGAAATTTGGTACATATGTAAGAACACCAAGACAAATAATGTGTACTGAAAAAAATAGGGGTATCACTCCCCCACAAAAATCACTTCATCATATCTCTGAAAATATTTAACGCACCATATTTAGAGCGCCAGGACAAATAATGTTCACTGGGAAAATGGGCGACGCCACGGCATTAAAAAAAACTAGTAAGGGTGTTACCTTTGGCCTGGCCAAACATTAAATACCCTACACAGCAGTATTTTGAAAATTTTGCTTATATGGGAGGTGCCACGCCCTCCGAATTCACCCAGTTTTTTCTCAGAGTTTGCATTTATAGTTCTCAGTGTTTGAGTGAAATTTAATTGGGTTATCTGAAAAAATTTTTTCAGAATAGCGTTTTGAAGCTTTTGCCACGCCCTCTTGTCTGATTTTATCCAGTTTTTGTTTAAAGCTTGCATTAATAGTTAGTTTAGTGTCTGAGTCAAATTTAGTTCGATTATCTCAAAAAACGATTTCAGTACAGCGTTTTGAAGCTTTTCCTTATATGAGAGGTGCCACGCCCTCCTGTCTGAATTCAACAAGTATTTGCTCAGAGCTTGCGCTTACAATTCGTTGTATTTATGTGTATTTTGATTGCATTGTTGTGAAATATACTCCAAAATTTGCATTTTGAAGATATTTTTTGTATGGGCGGTAGGCGTGTTCGTTGACCGATTTCTCTTTGATGACGGAGGCTGCGAACCAAATTTCATTAAATTATCTTGCTTAGTTTTCCCAAAAAATGTATTTCCACACACAGCCAGCCACCCAGCCAGCCAGACAGACAGACGGACATGGCTATACAACTCAGGAGGTGACGCTGATCAAGAAAATATATACTTTTCCATATCTGCCACGCCTCCTTCTCTGCGTTACAAACGGAAGGACAAAGTGAATATACCCTGGGTGTAGGGTATAAAAATCAAAATTGGATAGGGACAAATGACTTCCTTTGAAAAAATTGGCTATGCCACGTCAACTTAACAAAATACTTATAAGGTGAACCAACATTCACTGGGAAATCCGGATTTCTTGAAAGATTTTCAATTTAAAATTTGTGTGGTGGAAAAAAATGTCACGTTTATAATGTCACGTATCGATTCAGATTATGAGAAAAAAAAAGAAAAGTACAGAAGGTATTTGAATCAAACAAAATAAATTATAAAGTTACATTTTTTCATAAGCTTCTAAAGTTAGTCGCACTAAAAAATTCTGACTTGTTTCGCTGGGTTCCAACTTTCTTTGGATAGGCACGAAAACTACTTCTCTTTTGGTCACGTTCGTTTTGAGTCTTTTTTTGCGCGTATCTTGGAACCAGGATTTCGCTTATTATTAACGTTGGTGAGGTGCTACCTAAGAGCTAATACTTACATATGTAGCAAAGTAAAAACTAAAACACAAATATGTTTTACTTCCACTTTTTTGCACTTTGAATGTGTGCGACGGTCACGTTCGTCACTTGGGAAATGCCCATATGTATCTTAAAATTGGCCCATACCATGTTTCTGTTTTATTTTTTTCGAATATACCTTAACAGTTTTCAGGACATGCTATGAGTGATCAGGGGAAATTATTATTTTTTGGTTCATTGTTATTCATTGAAATATTGTGGTGATGGGAAATTTTTTTTTTTTTTTATCTTAATTCACAGTTTTACAGTTTCGAGATCCCAAACCTCAAAATCGGTACACTCTATATAGTTAAGATTTTCAGTGACCCTAACTATTTTCTCATGGGACACATTTTTCTCGAAAAGACAATAATAGTTTTCTGGACCGTTTACATGCAATGGCCAAATTCTCAAAAAGGGTTAATAAAACACCCCAAAAAGGCAACAAAGAAGATTAGGGGAAATTGTTACCTGAAGAAAAAAATTTCTTGGTTCAACATGCCCAACTTTTTCAAAAACATTAAGAATGTAGGAATTGATTTTAACAGACTTTTGGGCACATTAAATTTACTCCAAAAAAAGAGGTAACCACATTTTTGGCACTCTCAGACCTGATAGGAACAAACCATAGCTAGATTCGGAATCAGCGGCTCTAAATTACTCCAAAAATATAACGAGATCTCATTCAAATTTGTTTTCCATTAATTTTTTTGCACTGTATAATTAAATATAAGCCAAAAAATATTATATTTACTCGTATATCATGGAATATGTTAATCAAAACCATTTTGACAAAGAGCCATCATAGCGGGGGCAATAATGTACCAATAGAATGGTTTAGTTAGAAGTTGACTTATCTGCCAACATAACAGAGCATAAACTAACCAACTCCACAGCTTCTCTATCATCTAAATTTAGCTATTTATGAGCTAAACAGAGTTTAAAAAAGTGTTCAGAGAAGTTATCAAGACAAACTTGTTCCAAGACTTGCATAAATTTTGCAACATCCTACAGAACACAGTCAATATTTTAAGTTAATTTTAGTAGCATTTAATTCATCTCTTAACTACATCCTTAGCAGAACGAAAACATTTCACACAACTTGTCAAAACATACATCAATCCATCCACATTTGGAAAGGACAATAACGTCGTAGTTCTATTTCAGATATTTGAGAATTTCCGTAACTGCCTCAACTCATCTCATCTATACATCATTTTGATTGCTCTTTTCAATATGCTGCAGCAGCAGCAACACATCCCTCAGGCTTGTGAAACTTACTATACGTGTATGTAGTTATTTGTTAGTGTTGCCAGACTAATTCACTAAGTGCTACTAAAGTGTTTCATTCAACTTAATTTTGTCTGCGCAATTTCCGTTTGTTAACTTTTGTCGTTGTCATCGTTGGGGCCAACAGGAAATACATTTTTTATTAGATTTTTATAGCAACAACGCCGTTTCATGCCATATGATGGCATTTAGATACTAAATGGCAACACTATTTCTGGCTAAGTTTAATGTTGTGTTTTAGCCCAGTTTTCTTCAGTCATAATGGTTTTGTTTTTGGCTCTTGTCACTAAGAATAATAATTCAACAATAGCCAGTGAGAGTATCATGTATGTTGGCAAACATGTTGGCTATTTTAGTTAAATTGGCCTAGAAAACGAGATGATGAACATATATAGATACAATTGTGTGTGTGTGTATGTGTGTTAGTTAAATCATTTGTTCACTTAATTGTTATCTTAGTAAGAAGGTTTGTGGGTCATTGAATTTTCCCATTAAAACTAACAATTCCTTACAGGAGTGCGGTGTTAAAATAGAAATTTGATATCTAACAAAAATTATTTCAACATTTTGTATAGATGTACTAAAAGTTTTGCATCTCTTTTTGCAGTAACTAATCCACGATGGCTCCCAATACCAAAACTGATGAACCGCAGGATGCGAATCCTGCACCAGAGCTAGAAACGGCCGATCAAAAGATTGAAGAATCCACACGTCATTCAGCGTTTCGTGAAAATGAACCACAACAAATTGAGAGTCAAAATAAGGAAGTGGAAACGACAACGCTTTTGTCCAAAACAACCACAGAAACTGATGGTATATTAAATCAAACATACATATAAAGTGTAAGCCCCCTATGTACTGATCCGCTCTTTACTTAACTTCTTCCAGAAGAACAATCTACCACTGGCACACCGGTAATTAAAAAAATCGAACATAGCGCTGAAGTCATTACCGAAGTGATTGCTGACAAGACTGGCCTGCCAACATGGGGTGTTGTCGCCATTATCATTTTGGTATTCCTGATCGTCTTTGGCATCATTTTCTTCTGTGTACGTCGATTTTTGAAGAAACGAAGGACCAAAGATGGTAAGGGTAAGAAAGGTGTCGATATGAAATCCGTACAATTGTTAGGATCGGCGTATAAAGAAAAAGTAAGTATCAACCGCGCTATCAAATCTTAGTAGTTATTGGGTTCTGGTATGTCATAGGTTCAGCCTGATATGGAGGAACTCACCGAAAATGCTGAAGAGGGTGATGAAGAGGATAAGCAGAGTGAGCAGAAGTTAGGCAGACTGAATTTTAAGGTAAATTTTCAAAGTAAAAATGAGATAAATTTTTGCAATGATTTAAATGTGTTTCAAAAAAAAAAAAAAAAAAAAAAAAACATAAATATCGTAAACAAATATATATAAATATAGCTTTAGAAATGCAATTTTTTTTTTTTCGAATGATATATTTATTATTTGATATATGTATATGTAACAACACTCACTGCCTCTATTCAAGTTTTTTGTTGTTGCAGTCGAGCACGTGAAAGACAACACATTCAGTACAAACAGTAAACTTTTTAAAATATCTTTAAATAAATATTTTTGGAAACTCTTCAATAACTTTCTATGTAACATTCATTGAAACATAAATTTCTATTAAATATTGAATGAATCTTTTTGTGCTGGCAATAATTTTAAATAGCAATAATCGAAAATCTTCTAAAATAAATCGTATTTCTTGCAAACCGAATTATTACTTTAGTACGGGAGTAGGTTTATACTCACTAATCCTATTGTCAAAAATGTCCTTGAAAAATCATTCTCTTCGAATAGATGCGTGAACTATTCAGATATAAACTCTCTTTTCAGACACCTTATAGTAAACCAATTCGCTAATAATTAATTTCTAATGATTTGAACTCAGAGTTTTTACAAAAGACCTCGAGCATTATTTTCTGGTACTCCTTAGTAAGGTCTAGTAACCGGTGGTGGCAATAATTTGTGAGGGAATATTTTGAAATTATTTGTAAGAATTATTATACAACTTTTAAACAGGGAATTCAAAGCGCAAATAAATAATGTATGGCAAATTATAAACATTTATACGACAATTTGATTACTTATTAAAATATCTTTCATATGTCCAACAATATTTTTTATATCCATCCAAGGGTTTCTAACTTAAACCGGGTTTTTTAACAGCTGTTTCGGAATCTTCCGATGGTTTTATACCCGAAACTAGATCTGAGCGACACTTTTTGATTACATATTCTTTCTTAGAATTAAAAGCCTCATAAAATAAAATATGAGGTATGATACAGATGCAGTTTCTAATCGCACTGACAAAATGATAGTAACTGGTCTAGCTCCTTAACGACTTCAACGCCCACTATGAAATTTGGCAAGAATTATCTATTCACTATTAGCTATGTTTAAAAAAAAATTTACAGAGATTATCTTTGTTAGAATCGAAGTTAGTTTAGGTATTGTTTGTTTTTTTTTTTTTTTGCTTGTACATATATATAGCCTTATCAGATCAATTTTAGTTAAACCTTGTCAAAAACAGTACTCGAACCTGTGACTCCGGTTTTCTAATGAAAGAAACCGCGGTGCTTTAGCCATTACGCTATTGGACACGGATAAAATCTCTGTACAGGATCGCCTATATTCATAGATCATAAGGGTCACTAGCGCCGTCTGCTGTGAAAAATTGCCAAATTGTTTTTTGTTGGCAACACATTCTGGTATTGAGACATGCTACATGTAGCTAACAATTAAATGTTAGAATCAATTTTTGAAAAATTATTTTTTTTTTTTTTAAATCCAAAAATGCATTTAAAAAGCTCATTAAATTTAGTTTCATTTAGACTGCTTTATTTATTAATTTATGCTGGAATTAGCCAAGAAGTAGCGTTTCGTAACGTAACGTCACGGTTGCTTGTCAACGTAGCATCGATTAGTGAAAACGGTAGGCAACGTTCAAAATGTCACCTTACAACTTAAAAATTACTTGAAAAATTACAGTTTTTGTAAACAAACATCCATTGTCATACTTATTTTAATTAACTAGTTCAAAAAATTCCATTTACAACATCCAAATTTAATTTATTTCATCTAACAACGTAGCGCGACGTTCAAAAATCTAATTTCAACAGGTCTCAACGATGCGTACCGCTACCTGCCAATTAGTCCAGTTCTCAAAACCCCCTACCTCGTTGGTAGACTTTATAATATAAAACTATTTTGTATCTTGATCGAGGGCATATATAGATATGGGTGAATGTGACGAAATGCCGAAAAACACCTGTCCCACGGGTGTATTGCGCGATTGAAGCAAAATTTCGACCATCCCACCATGACATTGTTTCAAAATTAACATTTTTATTACATAAATCACAGAATCAAAAAGAAGCCCCAATAAAGTTTAATCGCATGAAAATTACCGAAAATGTCCCCTCCGTCATGTTCCTTTTGCCAATCAAGCTCGATTTAACCAAATGCAATATTCCACTAATGTTCTGCGTACACGGAAAAACTAAACCGTAAAAATTCATTGAAAATCCCAGTTATTTTTATTGATTTTTTCAGTAACTGTGCGCCCGCAAAGAAAAATCGTATTTTTTACTGACTACACACAGTAATTTTTTTAAAAAATATAAAAATAAAAAAAAAATTATGTTGATTGGTGTCGAACTTAAGCCCTTTGTGTTTCTAGGCGACGCTCTAACCACTGAGCTACTGTAGCACTTTCATTTCTATAGCTTATTATTTTATTTAAATTATATTTCAATAAATTTTTTTACTATCTCAACCAGTAATAATTGAAATATATTCTAAGCAAATATTGCAGAGCCCACTGGCATTTTTTCATGCGACAAATTTTTACTTCTACATTCAATAGTTTTCACTGTTTGTATCTGTACTTTTTAAAGTTTATGCCGTATATATTACTTTCGTGCCATTACTTTTTCATAAGAATTCAGTAAAGTAATTGAATTACTGGATCAAACCGTAATTTTTGACGTGATTATTATCTTTTTGTGCTATTTGAATAACAATTTTTACGGATCATTTTTTTGAGTGTATGGACATATTTAAGTTCCATAAGAACAGTTGGAGCAAGCCCAACTCTGACCCTCCGATGCACGCTGGTGGCATTATCACTAGAGTCCCACTCAAGGCTTCCGCGCCGATTTTTTTTTTTTTTTTTCAAATCCATCAACACAGAAACCAAGCCCGACAGAGGAATTCTACCCAAATGTTCCCATGTACTGCGGTCGAAACAAAATGACAAAAGTACGGTCAAAATATTGGTGAGAAGTGGAATTTTGGTGCATCATCATTGTGGAATGAAGAGTCTGTCAAACTTAGTCGATTGTGCCCAGTAGCGAGAGTCGGCGATTTGCTTTGTGTGCGTAATGCTCATTCATTGATGAAACGTCCCCTCCGTCATGTGTCCCATTCGTCAAGATTTTGCTGCTGCAAATGAGTATGTGAGGCTTCGTGTAGATTTCAGGGGTTTTTCAGACTACATATGATCTAGATTCTAGATGATGGAATCCACCGGTTACTGGACCATTTCAACAACTTTGGAATTTCAAATTTTCATATCCCGAAATTACGGTATTTCGTGATATGCACCCATATAACATAATTAAATTTTACTAAAATTGGAAGCATCAACTTTTTTACCCGTCCGCTACACGTGTAATGTCCAATATAACAGTTTCGATTTTCCCCATTGATTTGCTTAATTCTGAGTGCGATCTTTTACTTTGTACCACAATTAAAGCTCGTTTTCTCCTTTGTAAGGAGGTCAGTGACGTTGCGAGCTTATGTTCGAGAAATCCCAAGGTCAGTTTTTTGCAAAAATCTCACTGTTATTTACGCAGAAAAATTCTGTTCAAATGTAAGTAGTTTAAGTTTAGAGTTGTAAAACTTTCTTTTTGTACTGCAAAATTTTTCTATTTATTTGTAGATCTAGCAACTCATCGAGTTCCGAGCGTTTGTGCTAAAGCTAGACTGCTTCGCGATGTGAAAAGTTGAAATTTTCCTTGTTTCATTTCGATTTGTGTTTCCAAAGAGCTATCTGCTTTCGTGTTCTTGTAAAGTCTTGAAGTATTTCAGACTTTGAAGTCTGGCCAATACACATATGATTCTTTGAAGTCACTTTTTCACGTTATTTATGTATTATGTATATAAAATTTTGCCAACAGCAAAAAGATTTTAAAATAAAAAATACTCCATATTCATTGAAATCTATAGGAATACATATCTGTGGCAACAAACCAGAATAGCTTAAGGTGATCTTTGATAACATTACAAAGCAGCATGAGTTCTATGCTTATGAAACGAATTTAAACTGTTTTGCCTTCTGATCAAAGACTGACTTAAGTTACTCTAGTTTGTTGCCACTGATATGTACAAATATGTATGTAGATATTAAGCGTAACTACTTAGGCATTGAGATTCTTAAGACTTTAAGCAGATAAGGCTTAAGTAACTTTGATAGAAAACAAGAAAAGTGAAGAAAAATTTTCATGAGTTCTAACTTATGGTCATGTAGAAAGTATACTTGTACTCAACTTTATACTGCTTAATACGACTTGAGTTGTTTTCCTCTTCATAAAGTACTTTAATTAAGCTATATGTTTCAAATAATATCATCAATGATTGTTTAATCTATACTGGTCATTCTCAAATTTTTTGTAATTTTTATTCTAAGCAAAAATTACTTTCTTTGATTGACACTTCAACAATACTTTTTATAATTAAGAAATTTTTGATAAATATTATTTATTATATCTCTGTTAAATCGCAAGATAAATTCTGTTCCTTTAACATTTTAGATCGATGAAAAATTTTTATTGATTTTTCTTTCTTGTTTTCTCAATTTAATATCATTCAAATTTAAAAATTACCTTTTTAAATTGAAAAGATAGAATTTATATAAAAGAATGCATTCTGAATTAAAATTCATATCAAATGAAAAAACAACTTATAGATATTACGTTAAGCCATTCTTGTTTTCAAAATTTTCCAATTTATCTACCTAAGTAATACCTTACAATCTTCAAAAAATTTCGAATATGGCGTATTTTTGAAGAAAATGAATAGAATAAAACACACTTCATTAACTTAAAAAATAAAAAAAATATAAAAAAGGCTTATTAGTTCTGTTTCTGTATAAAATTTTTAAGCATGCAATCTGAATGATGGAAAATAAAAAATGTCTAAGCATTACAAATATATCAAATGATGAAGATAATATCGCCCAAAAATGATGATATTATTGCATATATTTTAAGTTAAATTTCTAACAAACATATTTCAAGTACTAAAATTCCTAAAATTTCTTCTAAAAATCTTTTAAAACTTTTTAAAGTTTAAATAAGATTTTATTACGAAATATCGAAAAAATCCAAATCACTAGAAGAAAACCCACATTTTTCTTCTCGAATTTACGAATTTTGCACTTATAACAGCCATCTATTTCAGGCTCTCATAGAGCCCATAATTTTAATAATCGTTAAAACTTCGTGAATATTTGAAGTAGAACAATAATATTTGATATTTTTTGGGAGCAAATAGATATTTGATACAAATTAGCTATTTTCAAAAAAATCTTCAGCCATTCTGTTTACGAAAAAATAATTCTGAATATACATAGAATCAACATAAGTCTCAATATCCGCGATTGCGTCAAGATAAAATGATATATAACAGTTTAGGGGACAGCCCTTTAAGAAATTGTCCGCCATTCCGGATACTCTATTTTGTTTTTAAGAAAAAAATGTTCCGTATTCGAAATCAGAGATCCAATAAATATAAGAGTAGATATTTATTTAAGGGGTCGTCCATAAATGCCTTCACGGTTTATCAGAGGATTTTTGACCCCCCTCCCCCCATGTCACAAATGGTCACATTTTTCCAGCCTCCCCCCCTTATGTGACGTCACAATATTAAAATCAAAAATTACACATTGTTGCAGTTAATAACGTCCATAGCAAGTGCTAAATAAATAGCAGTAAAAACAAATAGAATTCATAGCCATTAATAGCATCATTTGTTTACGATAACATTTCAAAAATAATTATAAAATACAAGTCTTGCCACGGATTTTCAAAATATATTGGGTGTACAACTTAAAAACCGGAATTTGACGGTGGATGTCCGTACTAACAAATATCGTGAAAGCTCGAACTTTATATATATGTCATTTTGAAGGTACATTTGACAGCTGTCAAAATCAGTCAACAAAACAATTTTATCTTGTGTGCATCATTATTATTTTTCACGATGAATAACTTCGAAAAAAGACAGCATTTGCGGGGGGGTTCTAGTGGGTCATTTTTTTGCAAAGAAAACAGCTGCCGAAAGTCATCGCATTCTTGTAGAAGTTTATGGGGACTATGCTCCAGCTGAATCAAGCTGTCGTAAGTGGTTTAAAAGTGGTTATTTTGATGTCGGAGACAAAGAACGTCCTGGTCAGGACCAGCTAGGTGTGATCCATTATGAGCTGTTGCCAGGTGGCCAAACCATTAATGCTCAATTCTATCGTCAACAATTGATCCAATTGAAGCAGAAAATCCAGGCAGAGCGGCCAACGTATGCGACCAGACATGAGTCGATCATTTTCCACCACGACAACGCTCGGCCACATATTGCTGCCCCAGCCAAAAATTACCTGGAAAACAACGGAACACAACGGATGGGAAATTTTGCCTCACCCGCTTTATAGCCCAGACCTTGCACCATCAGACTACCATTTGTTCCGATCGATGCAGAATGCCATATCAGGAATACGCTTCACTTAAGTTCAAGATATCGAAAATTGGCTCGATTCATTTTTGGCCGCCAAGCCGGCGCAATTTTTTTGGGATGGAATTCATAAATTGCCTGAAAGATGGGGAAATAATGTAGCTTCCAATGGACAATACTTTGAATAAAATATATTGTAACATTTTTCCACAATAAAGCATCAAATTTCGCTAAAAAATTCCGGTTTTTAAGTTGTACACCCAATATATCTGCTAAATTTATCGGAATAGTTTCCGATTCACCGTTGTCCTCCTTTCCCTTCGGAATTTAGACTCAACCAGTCATATCTAAATCGTCTGCATCCAGCCAATCCACATAACCGTCGGTAATGATGGCCATCCATTCTCTTAAACGCTTTGTTTCTACTCTGATGGGTCGAATTTTCGGCAATACGTAGGCTGCTATATATATTTCTGGCCTAATAATGAAAATGCGAATATTTATCATCAAAAATGGTTTTATTGTTTTTCAAAGTAGAGTAGAACGGGGCAATGTCGTGCACTCAACTTTGACATGCTCGTAAAGCCGTACATCTCAAGCGAATGCGACGAGTAAGCATCCGATCGAAAGATAATTTCGTTGGTTACATTGGTTACATCCATGTGTAAGAACATTTGTGTAGCAAGAAATTGTGTTTGTGTAAGTGAAGAAAAAAAATGTGCACGACATTACCCCAATGGTCGTTTTAAAGGTCTTTAAGGTTTTAAAGGTCTTCGATAACTCGGTGAAGCCCAAAATTTTTTTCGAAAACCAAATGCTTCTTTTCTTTGGCAGGATATTTCGTTTCAAAAAACACTTACCTGTTATATTTTCCCGCAAGGAAAATTATTTTTCTGACCCGATGAAAAAACACTTTTATCGTCCCGAAAGCGTGCGTTTTGAAAAAAAGGTTACTCTGTAGAGACGAACTGGTGAAAATTGCTAGTATTATATGCATAAGCTCAGTAGGTCAGCAGGTCTCTACCTTACAAACAGTTGGTAAATCATTCAATTTTTGGGCTAAAACAGCCAGTGCACGACATTACCCCCTGCACGAAATTACCCCGTTCTACTCTACGTATATTCTCCAGCATGATTTACGTGTATACACTTTTGCATGCGCTTAAACCAATTGTCAAAGCACTTTTTCCACTCCGATTGAGACACCTCCAAAACATGGTTTTTGAACGCTTCAACAGCATCTTCTGGCGACGAAAATCGTTGACCACCCATTTTTTTCTTGATGTGCGGGAATAAAAAGAAGTCATTGGGTGCCAAGTCAAGGCTGTACGGCGGATGACTCATTAATTCGATGTTTTGGCCTGTCAAAAAGGCGCTGGTTTGAGCCGATGTGTGAGAGCTCGCATTGTCATGGTGAACAATGATTTGTCTTCTCTTGTTCGTTTTTTGAATTTCTCCGAAGACTTCAGGTAAACAAATTGTGGTGTGCTACTCAGAATTGACCGTCCTACGTTGCTCAAGCAGACTAGTCGCCACATTACAAGTTTTGCCGAAGAAACAGGCGGCCATTTGCTTCGAAGTGCTTCTTCCACCAACAACTTTCGTTGGATTTGGCTCGTCTTCGAAGATCCACACGGTCGATTGCTGTTTTGTTTCGGGCTCATACGCATAGATCCATAATTCGTCACCTGTGAAGATCTTGTAAACGTCTTTTGAAACACCGCGATCGTATTTTTTCAACATTTCTTTGCACCAATCGACACGAGCCTTTTTTTGAGCGATTATCAAATTGTGCGGGATCCAACGAGAACAAACCTTTTTTACGGCCAGGTGTTCATGCAATATCGAACATATGGTGGTAGGAGCAAGGCCCAAGGATGCCTCTATCTCACATCAGTTCACGCACGGCATCAATGTTCTCTGGCACTGCGGCCGTTTTTGGACGACCTTCACGGAATTCGTCTTTGAGCGAGCGTCGGCCACGATTGAATTCATTAAACTAATTTTTCACAGTGCTATAGGATGGTGCTTTATTGCCATACAAAGATTAAAGTCCATCGATGCACTCTTGTCGTGATGATTCACGTCGAAAGTTGTGAAAAATGATCGCACGAAAATGTTCACGAGTTAATTCCATTTTTTTGCCAAATTGATTTTTTCAAGTCACTTTAAGCAACACAAATGATGGTCGTACGTCAAAAAGTTCTGAGTACGTTTATCCTAAAAAATTTCAAACTTTACTATGGTGTTGCCAGCCCACGTATAGTACATTACTCGAGTTCTTGTTCGTCTTGTGCAAGACTTTGTGTTTCTGGAGCATTACTTTTGAAGCAAAATATATGTGGCATGATTGACAAATTCTCGACTCCAGATCTTTTTAGACTGAAGGGCAAAATGAATCGTATGGTATAGAAAAGTTTTCGGCTGGAAAGTTACTCAACTAGAATTATTATTCCAGAAGTCACATTTTTATGAACCCTCCCCCCCTCTCGGTGCTAGGCCCCCACCCTTCCTCTCAAGCAGTGGCGTCTTTTATGGACGACCCCTAATTACAAATATGGAGAATTATGACTAGCTACAATCGCATTCTGGACCGCTGTGTACTAACGTGGAACGTTTGCGTGCATTGTTTTCAAACAATCTTTTTCTTGTGATTTAAGTTATTCAGCTAATCTTAAAGTAAAGAATTTTAAACTTTTTGTTTGCTTTGGAGATGCCAAGCATTTCTGCCAAAATTCAGAACTTGCACAAACTTTGCTTGAATTATTGCGCAATTTTGTGTAAATGAGAGCTTTTTAACATAAAGTATTTTTCAAAGTATTTTTGTGCGCTTTCTCCAAGATCAATATAATGCAAATTCTTTTTTGTTGTCCTTAGACATTTTACATTTCGATCGTTCTATAACTTTATGTAATATATTTTGCACATATGTACAAATATTTTAGAACATTTAAACTAACATATTCATATTTTTTTGTTATTTCTCTGCTGCGTTGGATACTTTAATTTGTATATTTAAAATTTTTATTTATCATTATTTTGTCAATTTCTCCATATTTTCTTTTCTTCCGTTTTTTGTATGTTTCTTGCAATTTTTCGATATTTTAGCTTGAATATGATTTCAATTCAAACAGTTTAGCCGTAACTGTTATACAAGCTGAAGAACTACCAGCACTCGATATGGGTGGCACCTCAGATCCATATGTTAAAGTGTATCTATTGCCAGATAAAAAGAAAAAATTCGAAACAAAGGTGCACCGTAAAACGTTGAGTCCTGTCTTCAACGAGACGTTTACATTTAAGGTAAGTTGAGACAGCTACAGAATCAACGAAAAATTATGACAGCCTCAAAGTATGCAATACAAATAAATTAAAGCTTCTTTGATGAAAACTTAGCATGCGAAATATTGTATATTTTTAGGCTGAATTTTCTTATACAATAAAATTCAAATTTAATTTTCATCTCAAACAGAGTTTACCCTATGCCGATGCCATGAACAAGACCCTAGTATTTGCGATCTTCGATTTTGATCGTTTCTCGAAACATGACCAAATTGGTGAAGTCAAGGTGCCATTATGTACCATTGATTTGGCGCAAACCATCGAAGAATGGCGAGATCTAATTAGCGTTGAAGGTGAAGGTGGACAGGTATGTAAAAATTCAATATGTATATTTAGTTAAAAATTAATAAATTTTATATTTTCCTTATTTTTTTTTAAGTATTTTAAATTTATACATAAAAAAGTGAAACAAAAAAAAATTATAAAACAGCTAGGATAAATTACATATATAACTGCTTTTATAAGGGCATACTTATATGAAACATATACTTTATTATATTTGTGTGAAAAATGTGTGTTTTCTCTACTACACTTTAACATTTGTCAGGTTGTGTTGCGTGTAAATTTAAAAAAAAAAAAAAAAAGTTTACAAAAAATTACATTTTTCTACATAATTGACAATACAAACAATTAATAAAAAAAAAAATCACCACTACCATAGCCACCACCCAGTTCAAAATGCCATAGAAGTACCCGCATAACAAAAAAAAAAAAGTATTTTACCACTACGGAACAAAAACACAAAAAATTTTCTTTTACTAAAAAAACAAAATTAAACTTTTTATAAACTAAATAAATAAAGTTCATTAATATTTAATTTAAATATTACATTTATACATTTTATTAATTAACTTACTACTTTTCTCTACTCCTAACTAAGCAAAGACTTACTACTCTTTTAAAACATAACTCTTATTCTAAGTATTCTACACATTCGTATAAGTTTCTCTTGCAAATCTTTTGAGAAGCCCTATTTTTAACTAAATTGAAAAAAAATCTTTTACCTTAAAATTTTTAAAAAACAAAAACTTTTATTTTTCTTTTCTATACCCTCCTTCAAAATCCTTGATTTCAACCTTTTGTAGAAGGTAAATACTACATCTTTAAAACAACAACAACTTAACCAAACTCAACACTTTGCATACTAAAATTATAAAAACTACTTACTACATCTTTTGCTCTCATTTTATTTACTACTAATTCAGAAAACATTCTTTATACTTTTTTTTTTTGTTTTTACACCGTGAAAAATAAAGCATTGTGTATTTTTAATAATTTTGTAATATAAAAAAGTTTTACATTTTCTCACAATATAAATATTGTAGTAGAGTTTTTGTATTATAATTTTTTTCTTATTCATAAATTTAAATTTTAAAATTTAATGCATTTTTAAAATTTACCTTTTTCTGCTTATTTAGTGTTAAAAGAAATAATAATAAAAAAAAAAAACAATTTCACATCAAAATTACAAATACAAACAATTTTTACTACAATATTTTTTGTTGAGACGTTTTATTAAAAAAAAAGTACTAATTTACAAAATTATTCTATTGAATAGGTCTTAGTTCGCCATTTTTAAAGCAATTTATAACTGAAAAACAAAAAAATTTTAGACTTTTGGATCAAATATTTTTTTTATAAATAATTCCTGCACATTTCATTTGCATACCTCGGAACCCATATGCACTAAATGGAGAATTTTCAAGGTTCAAATAAAGGCATATTAATATTTAACGAAATTTGTTAATTATTAAAAAATATTTTCTAGAATGTTCAATGAAATACATTTCTGTGAAGGAAACATACTGTCTTCTCAGTGTAATCAGCATTCATCTGGTTAACCAGGCAAGTGAGAATGGGGTATTAAAAAACAAAAAATGTTCTCTAGGGTTCGAACTCTTGAACTTTTGTATTATTAATAATAACTAATATCGCCAGTGGCCAAATTTTGGCCATTCACCTTATGATAGATACACGTTTTCCATGCCCTTTTGTAAATGAGAAAGCCAGAACATTGAGTATAGATAGAATTTAATTCTCGCTACCTTTTTTGGGCGCAGAAGGCTTAGGTTACCTCCGTATTGATTTACTTTTACTAAAATAAATAGTCCTTCTCGAAGTTCTGTCTATCTCCATTCCGAATTTCATGAAAATCAGTTAACTGACATGTGACATGATTCTGCCCATGTATAAATTTCTCTTTAGTTTTCTTTCTCAGAGTTCAATACAACAAATTTCATAAGAACGGTTGTCACAATTCATTTTTTCAAAACTTTGATTCAAAGCACATCTCACTGCAAAAATTGGTACTAAGCAGTTATTAAAAAATCCCAAAAAAGATAACACACTAATAGGAATAAGCGAAAGTCCAAAAGCATCAAAAAACATCTAAAATATCGGTAAAAAGTATCGATAAACATCCAAAATATCGGTAAAAGGCCAAAAACATCGTGAAACATCCAAAATATTGGTTAAAGTCCGAAGGTATCGAGAAACATAGAAATCGGTAAATGTCCAAAAGTATCGAAAAATTATCGAAAAACATCCTTAATATCGGTAAAAGTACAAAAGCATTAAGTATTGAAAAATATCCAAAATATTGGTAGAAGTCCAAAAGTATCCAAAAACATAAAAAAAAATTGGTTTGGGTCCAAAAGTATCGAAGAACTACCAAAATATCGGTAAAAGTCCAAAAGTATCGACAAAAAACCAAAATATCGGTAAAAGTCCAAAAGCACCGACAAACATCCAAAATATCGGTAAAAGTCTAAAAGTACCCACAAACATCCAAAATATCGGTAAAAATCCAAGAGTATCAAAAAACGTTCAAAATATCAGCAAAACTCCAAAAGTATCGTAAAACATAAAAAATCGGTTAGGGTCCAAAAGTATCGAAAAACTACCAAAATATCGGTAAAAGTCCAAAAGTATCGACAAACATCCAAAATATCGGTAAAAGTCCAAAAGAATCGACAAACATCCAAAATATCGGTAAGAGTCCAAAGTATCAAAAAACATAAAAAAATCGATTTAGGTCCAAAAGTATCGAAAAACTTCCAAAATATCGGTAAAAGTCCAAAAGTATCGATAAACATCCAATACATCGGTAAAAGTCCAAAAGTATCGAAAAACATCCAAAAATATTGGTGGAAGTCCAAAAGCATCGAAAAACTTCCAAAATATCGGTAGAAGTCCAAAATATCGAAAAAACATCTAAAATATTGGTGCAGAAAGTCGACAAAGTGCAATAAAGCAGGTTCTTTGCAAGCAAGAGAAAAACAACAACAACAAAATTACTCACACTTCACTGACGGTGCTGTTGTTGTTGTAATTATATGGGAAACTTCGATCCTGTTTTTAAATGCCCTAATGGCAACTTATGAGGACAGTTTTTGGTTTTGTGCATTCTACACCAGAGTACCTTTCATATAAAAAATATCGAAAATCGCTAAATGGTTAGCTCGTAAAACCAGGGCAAAAAAGGCGTTCACGTATTTATGTATAGATAATTTTCTTCTGGCATTAACCGAAGCAGAACACAGATCAATTTCATTTTTTCAACTCAATGTCATAAATTTTTTCACTTTCAAATAAACATTTCTAACAAAATTACAGCTAAAACACATTGTGTCATTGCTTGTGTTCCTTGTATTAATTAAAAGATTTCTTCTGAGTGTACTTACGGGCCGACCTATGATTATAATTGATAAAATTGCTTTAAAAACTGGAAAAATAAATTTATATATTTTTTTTTTTTTTGTTAATTACACTTACCAAAATACTAATGCTTTAAAAAAAAGAAAATTTTTTTTCTTAACTACTACTAACATGACAAAAAATGAACGCCTAAAATTTTGTAGAATTAATAAAGTAAGAACTCTTTTTCTAGCATCTAACTAACGCACTATTATCCAAATTTTCTTTATCATCATTTTATTTGAATTAAAAACTAAGGCCTATAACGGAAAATTGAAACCAAGTAGTATTCGCACCTGTTTGTTATTCAGTTTTTTTCGAACATTTTTCTACTTAACAAGCAAACGCCGACAAAAAAACATAAAAAAAAAACTTTATTTTTTATGTTCGGAGCCTTTTCATTTTATAATTTATGATTGCACCCTTTCTGCCTTTTCTACTGCTATTATTAACAAATTAAAATAAAATAAAAGTTTCTACTAAAAAATCCCATAAACACTAAATATACTCTCAACATAAATAATATTTTGTATAATAAAACAACAATTGGCAACCCCTTTCACTACAATTCAATACAACATGAATACCCCACGAACACCCAAAAATTATATTCACCATATGAAGAACACTTTTCAAAAAACCCCCGCACACACACAAATACACACACAAATAGTTAACAGAATTTCACCTTTGAAAATGTTTCTCTGCTACGCTTTAAGCCTGTGAATGAAAATTTACAAGAAAATTAATTTAAAAAAAAAAATTTAACTACACAATTTTGCGATTGGAAATCTTATAAATAAATTATTTTCTTTTTTTCGAATACAATATTGGATACGCCATTTAATTTGATTTTTAAGCAATATAATATTAGAATTAAAATTTTTCTTGATTTTTTTTTTTTTTAATAAATGCGATTAATTATGAAATAGTTCTTTAAACAATATTTAAGCGAAGAACATTTTTCGGAAAAACTTTAATGTATTACCTAATACTAAAGCTATTCCCTTTAAATCGGAAGCTTCCGTCATTCTCGAAATCTATAGGTTGTAAGGAGCTACTGAACTCATTACTGGACAACAATCCTATCTTCTTCTAGTCTGTGCACGCACATAGTCAGTTTGCACTAGTGATGAAGCAGATTTTCTCGCGCTTCAATACCGAAGCAAATACATACAGAAAAAATTTCAAAATATCCTAGACTAGACAGAAGAAGTCGAAAGCTTAACATAAATATAAGACAATGTGTCCTCATTCACGGTGCCTCTTAGGCACTGAATTTGTCAGAAATAGCCACCGTCCGGGCACTTAAATAGAGAAAACCTTCCCGAATAAATTATCCGAATAGGTCCTCCCTCAGAAACCACCCGTACAACAACCATTCCTGAGTGAGCTAATCATCGCCCCATCGTGTTATATATACCCATCGGGTACCAGATGATAGTTGCATATCTGCTTACAACTTTCCTCTCCGGTGAGAGTTGAAACCTACCAGGACAGAAGTCTTTTGTACTTAATATGAGCACCTGCCATGATGGCTTAATCTCACGATGTTCTTTACACACGGTCCAGTTGACTTATCTTGGATTGTGGGAACACGTTTCTTGGTGCATCCCACCCTTCAAGAAAGCTCAAGACTTTCTTGGCAGAAGTAGTCCTACCCAAGTTTGCTATGACCACTTTACCATGTACGACTCGACTTACTATGGAACGTGGGAACACGTTACCAAGTGCGGATTTCTCAGGAAAACCCTCCTATCTTGGATTACTTTTAACCACTTTGCCATATGCGTCATGTGTGAATTGGGATAAAAAGGAAAAAACCCTCAGCTCTCCAAAAGCCACGTCCTTCCGCCTTCCTGCTTTGGCTGGTAGTCGACAGCGGCACTGCGGTCAACAGTGCCATTGCCAACCACCATTACTAGGAGTTGCCGCTGGAAGGCAGCTTGAGGCCAGACATGGGACAATGTCTAGCTAATAGCCTCTCATGTTTCGTTTCATCACTCCTCCATTGACATCCTGTTAACCAACGTTTAATCACCAATCAATCTTCTATACCATTCAAGACTGCGCCTTCAGATCCATCGATGAAACAACTTCTACCAGCGATTTCCGGCGGCGGGAGATCCCGATTGTCTTATCAGATCTCCCACTTCCCTCTCCAAATAACTGGGTGATGGTAGGTCGAGTCCCCCATAGCCAGCTGTTTTTTTGGCATTGCATCAGAGAGGTTGCCTATCCTAAGCGATTTAATGATATCTCTTCATTAGCCTCCGTTGGGTCTCCTCTACATTTGCTCTTATAAGAGAGTAAAGCTGAGTAGTGATTCACCAGCCCTTGCCAACATCTCTATTTTGTTTTTTAGAAAAGGAGGAGACCGGGAGGAGGTAAGCTGCTTCAAAGCTTGAGCGTAAGCCGAGGACGAACGAGGTTCTAACGACTGTGGGCTCTACCAGGGAGAACGTTTTTCTGTCCTGGAACTCACTTTGTCTCAGCCAAGACAAACAGGGCCTGGTTTAAAGTTTAAGAAGATGTATGTCAAAGTATTTTTTGACTACTGGCCGCTTGATTTGTATCAAGGTCTCTCTTTTTTAAGTGTAGTACGCTTTCTACGTACGAATATCATCCAATTAATAACCAATTTTCTTCACTTAACAGCATAATTGGTTGGCGTCATCGAGTTTTGGGTCAACGTATATGCAGTCTGTTCTAACTGTTTTTGGAATCTCTGAAAATATCCTTGTCCTCATAGCAGCTCCGTAATGTAATAATTTACATAGCCGAGCTTCCTTACTTTCACTTTCCCTGACTCCGGCCAATCAATATCAAATGAAAATTTCATACTTAATCGCACTCAATATAAAACCACATGTTTTCTTATTTATAAATAAAACAAAAACAAATATTTGCATGCTTCGCTTAAAAAAAAAATGATAAAATTTTATTTTTAAAAATTTATAACAAATCGTAAGATTTATTAAGGTTTTTTGCTAACTTAGATTTATACATATTATACAATTTAGGAAATTTTTAATTCATCGACTTTAATATTTATTTCAATTTTCTTCATCAACAAATCAAAAATAATAAATTAATAATTCATTTATCAATAGTTACTATTATTATTATTATAATTACAACTATTATTATTATTATTAACTATTTTATAAATAAAGAAAACAATCTTTTCAATTGAATTTTAATCTTTTTCTACATTCTATTTTTTTTCTTTAAACGTTTCTAAATCGTTTCGTTCGTATCGCTAATCAACTTCAAAAATCAAAAAATCGATCAAAAATAATTTCATAAATTATTGCCAAAAAACCAATCAATCAAAATTTACTATATATAAATCAAAATCGATAAAATGCAAAAATCTCTCAATATTCGAAAACTCAATTACAACGATTGTGACGTTTTGAAATGTCCATTTACACGTAAGTACCTATGAAATAACTTTTATTGATCATAAAATTTTCGTTAAACTCATTAAAGATTTTGTTTGTGTTTTTTGTGTTGTTGCAATTGGTTGTTTATGATGAAAACAAAAAAAAAAAAAATAAAAATAATAATAATAAAAATTACTATTATTACGAATTTACAATGTATACCTTTAAAGTACAATACATACAAATTTTTTTGATTTATATAACATATATTGAACGTATTTTTAATTGGTTTGATTAAATAATTTTGATGTTGTGTTTTGTTTTTCTAACGGAAAGTCCACATGTAACAAAATTAATTTTTTTGAGTATCTATAAAATATATAGATGTCAATTGGGTTTAAATTGACATGCCCCCGTTTATAACATTGAAAATTGTTTTCATTGTTGTATTGCTTCTTGATTGATCGTTTCTTTTTTATTATTTTGTTTGAAAAAAAAAAAAAAGTTAAATGTTTTAATGAAAAATGTATTTATATTGAAATTTTAATAAGTTGCAACTCCACGGTATAACTTTTCAAAAGCATACATAATAGTTTCGTACTGTAAAAAGTTAAATATATTATCAAAGATCTAAAATATTAAGGGTATATACCTAAGTTTGGCTCATCGTTTCAATATTTTAAAATTCTAAGGACTTTTTCTTAACTTTTGTGATTTTTTTTTCCAATTTTAAAGTTCGAGATGAAGCTTAAAGTCTTTGGTAAATAAAGCCCCTTTTATATACTACAATCAATATGCATAATTTGTGTCTAAATGTAAAAAGTCTTTAAAATGTTGATAAAATGGTCAAATTATCATAATATTTGCAAAATTTATAGCCATTTCAAAACTATTTTCTGTTTTAGAAATAGTGTGCCTTGATCTCCTCCATTAAAAAATAGGTCCACTTCCTTTATTTAAGCTTCAAACATGGTATAAGTTTTTCTGTTCTTTGGGTAAAATTTGTAAAAGGTCTTGCAACTTTTCTTTTAAATTATTTGGTTTCTTGTTTGTTTATTGTAGACAATTTCGTCACTTCGTCTTCCTCTAACTATAGTACCTGGTCAAAAGCACTAAGTTGGCGAAACTTATTCTTTAAAAAAAAAAAACCGAAAATCGTGTTGGTTCTCGGAATTTCTGGGATTTTCACACTTTTTAAAGTGCCATCGGTAAAATATTATTTTTCCCGGGGAGGGTTTAAAGAAAACAAATAGCATATTCGTATGAGATGATATACTAACAACACTTTTGATAAAACCGAATATGACGAATTGCTACACTTATTTTAATTTTTTCTTAAAATGATCAAATATTTCTAAGACATTTTCCATCGAACATTTAACTAAATTACTTTATTAAAGTTAAGTTTTCATTTTTTATTTTTTTTTTTAATTTGCATCTATTTGATATACTGTAATGTTAAAAAGAGCTTCGATACAAAATAATTAAAACAGAAATATTTTTACTTGATCATCACAAAACCGATAATTTACAACAAAAAAATTTTTTTTTATTTATTTCTATTATATTTTTACTTCTCAGAATACATAGTGTACATATGTATGTATGTATCACTTAAACTCAATAACGATGATTACTCAAAAAGATGTGTAATTTCTAAATCAGTGATATCCAAAACATATGCCCACGGGCACTTGAGCTTTTGTGCTTAAAAGCTTTTAATAAGCTTTTATACCCCTGCAGTTAATCGGAATAGTGCATGACAGGTCTTTGTATGTATATATGTATTCTCCTTTAACTCCTATGAGGAGCATAGGGCCAATATGAAACGTCTCCATTTGTCGCGATCCCTTGCGATGACTTTGATCTCTTGCCACGACTTTCCCGATTCTTGTTTTTCCTTTTCCAGCGACTTTTTCCGGTTGGTTTTCAGTCTACCATGTCGTCTACTGCCTTGTGGATTCCACTCAAGAGCCTGGCGACAGACTTCGCTGTGTGGTTTCAGGAGAATATGACCAATCCATCTCCACTTGCGCAGCTTGACCTCGTTTGCTATAGCCGTCTGATTGCATTTTTGATGTAGCTCGGCATTTGATATCTGAGTGTTTGGACGATAAGAGGCAAATGTCGTCAGCGTAGTCGAGATCTTCTAGCTATTTGGTAAAGTTCCGTCGAATACCTCTTTTGGCTTTATTAAGAGCTTTATTTTGGGATATCTTCAAGAACGATAAGGAAGAGCGATGGTGATAGTAAACAGCCCTGCCGGACTTCTGAATGAGTGTTGAATGTCGGTGACAACAATCCGTTGTGTAGCAAGTTGCATTTTAAGCTTTCATATTGTGCGCGTACTGAATTTATGGCCTTTGCGGCAATACCTCTTCGCTGCAGTAAATCCCTAATGCATAGCTGCC
This sequence comes from Calliopum simillimum, assembly GCA_951812925.1. Taxonomy (NCBI): domain Eukaryota; kingdom Metazoa; phylum Arthropoda; class Insecta; order Diptera; family Lauxaniidae; genus Calliopum; species Calliopum simillimum. The sequence goes on from OX638369.1 coordinate 35,146,675, forward strand.
CGTCTAGAGTAAAATTATAAAAATTTGGCACTCGCATAAAAAGTCGTGGCCCCCATGTAAAATTAATAAAAAAGAAAACATAAATTTTTTAAAATTATTGAAAACAACAACCAGCAAAGATTTTTAAATTAACAGTTACTTGTGCGAGTGTTTTTTTTTTCGCAAATCTAAAAATCCTGAAAGTTCATAAAATGATCAAATTTGTTGTTGCCACTGTGTGTTGTTGTTTTTTTTCTTTTCGACAGGAACCCTTGCGTTTTGTTGCAACAACAAAACATACAGTCCTGTGGGGTCGAAAAAACAACAACAAAACACATTCTTGTGCGGTCGCAAAAAACAACAACAAAATTTACGCATATGTTGTTGCTGGTGGTCGATCGCAATTCTTCAAAATTTCGCATATACCGTTACTTGCGTGTGCGATTTTCATTTTCAAAAATTAAATTTTGCTGTGGCACGTGAGATCAAATGATTTTCAAATAATGGCACTTTGCGATGGCACGCGTGGGCGGCTATGCCCTAATGTATGATATAGTCTACGAAGACAAGTTGAAGCCCAGAATGCCACTCGCATGATTGCTCGACAATTATTCTGAGGGTGTTGATTTTATCCACGCATGAACGGTTTGGCCGGAATCCTGCTTGTTGCTTTCTGTCGGGTCTTTGACTACTTCCAAACAGGACTAGTACTTGTTCCACAACTAACGAATTTCATATAATGGACTGGCGATTTTCCTGCGAATTGTCAATTGTCTGCCTCTGCATTACCTTTTCGCTAGCCGAGAGACTCCCTCTGCTTAACCTATTCACCAGTCAAGAAACAATTGAAAATTTTGAGAGTTTCGAGACTTGAATTCGAGTATCTAAAAATTGAGCGATGTAACTAGAAGAAGAATGAGCAAGAAATGACGTTTTAGGTAATGCGGAATTTAAATGGCGAATGAAAAATTTACAATTTTTTCAAATGATCATTAAATTAAAACAATTTAGGATTATCCAATATATGAGAATTATATTAAAACAATTTTTTGACTTTAAGGTAGCATATTTACACGCAAATTAGTTATTTATCAAAAACCGTGACTGTATTACATATTATACATACTATATTACTCTCTCGCAATACTACATTTTCTCAATCAGCGGCAACTCTCAGTTAAGAAGAGAGGAAATCAAGACAAACAAAAATACGAAAACTTTGTAATTTTTCTGTCAACTAACGATCTATGCACTACATGGGAACTAGAAGAACGCCAATACCTTTTTGAACAGTTGCCACTCTTTGGGACTAGATCCAAATTTAACTGCAGGGACATTAACAAAATGCGGTAGTATTGAATTTGGTTATCTAAACTAAAACAAAAAATTTTCATCAGTTTAATAAATACCAACTTTATTCGGAATAAAGGATCCGGGGGACTTGCACAGAAATGCTCCGCATTGTGTTATTTTTTTACATCAAATATTTGTATTCCTCAATATTATCTCCTTTTAGATCAATACACTTTTCTTACCGATATTTAATACTATAATATGTTCATAGCGAGAACCTCCTTAAGCTCCTCCTTTAAAGTTTTAGGCAGAACAAATAATCCAAAGTGGGTTTATGGGACGAACAATCTATGTTGTTTTCAAACCGTGGCCGCCACCTATGCGGAATATTAGTAAATTCTGGGCTTATATAATCTCTGTCTTTTCTCAAATCCCATTCATGTGCATAAAATATTTTCAGAGATAGGATGAAGTGATTTTTGTGGGGGCGTGGTACCGCCATTTTTCCCAGTACACATTATTTGTCTTGGCGCTTTTTACATATCTCTTCATGAACGTTTAATACTTAGTTTCAGGGACCTGATGATTTGATTTTTTGGCTCACACTTAACTTTTCTGTGGAAATATAGACATTCTTGAATTAGTTTTTTGTGTTTTTTTACATGCCGTATTCGACCTTTTTCGAAAAGCTTAAAGTTATTCCCAATGTAAAAATCTTATCAACGACTTTTTCGTTATTCGATACATTTCCGCCCAATCCAAAGATGTTTTTCTAAAGTAAGGACTGTTTGACCAATCCGAAAAAATGCGTCATTTATAAAAACCTGCAACAACTAAGTACAATATATTGAAAATTACTGAATGTGTAATCAGCGCCTTTGAGTTACAATTGAAACAAACTGAGATTTCTCTGAGAAGTAAAAACATTTTATGTTGGTTTTATCTTTTATTATTTATCACTAACATTAAAACATTTTAAAACTCGCTCTAAAAAAAAAAAAAAAATAAAACAAAAAAATCGAAACAAAAGTGTAGGTAAGTGGACTTTTTTTCTTCTAAACTCAATACTTTTTGCTAGTTTACCTACATATAAACTTAAATATTTACTTCGCTTAGGTTTTTCAAATTCCAAAACTATAGAAAAATTTTCTAATTGGCCTACACACCAAACATAAATTATATAAATTCCATTCTTGCTTAGGATACATACTACATATGAGGGTATCAGGGTAATAGTGGCCTTACCCTTACTTCGTTAAAGTAAAGGTTAGGCCACTATTGCTCTGTTAGCCTCGTATTTCATACATTTTACGAAACAACAACCTACCAAAGGATTAGTTAAAATTCTGCTAAATTAAAATTATGTTTTTTTTTAGTACCTATTTTAAATAATGCAAACATTTAAAGAACATTTTTTAAAGATTAATTTATACATACATACGTATTTTTTTTTTAAATTTTGAATGCCAATAATTAGCGCTTGAAATGCATACATATATCTAATATATACAATTTATATATCGTATAAATATTTTATTAAACATTTAAATGATTTTACTACATCCAATACCATACATGCTGTTTTAATACCATTAAATTTTTTTTTTTTATAAATATCGGCTTTTTCAAAACTTTATAACTTTTGTAAAATATTTTTTAAAAAAATATACATATATATCTAACTAAACAAATATTTTATGTTCGTTCTCCCAATTTTTACCAAAATCAACCGCTTGTAGAGTTTTTATAAAAATCGTGGTTCGTTTAGTATATAGTTTCTAAAAGAAAAATAAAAATGAAGACACAACCCTTCGAACTGCTGTTTTATGTACATTTTCGTTTATTAAATACAAAAATTTAGTAAAATACTGTATTATTTTAATTTCATAATTTTTTCGAAATAAAAAGCTATTGTTTGCAAAAATAAAAAAAAAACATTGGTTTAAATATTTTTGAGAAAAATCTTTTTTAAAAAAAAACAAATTAAAGATCGCAAACAAATTGAACCTTTTTTTGAATTTTGTGCAGAGGTTTTGAGCTGGGTGTTAAGTTAAATACTCGTATCTAAAACTAAATGCTGTTCATAAAAATATATACTAAATATATATGTCTTATTTGAAATATATAAGCAATGATGCAGCTGTTCAGGGCCCTCAAAAATAAACAAAAATACACTATATTACAAAGTTAATTTCTTAAACATATATACATATATATTAGAGTAGGTCAAATTTTTCACGTGAATAAAAGTCATCAAATAGTATTGCCGAGAAAAGTAATTCTATGATAAACTGCCGAAGAAACTATAGATCTAAAAGCAATTTCGATCCTTCACATTTTTGTTCAAAACTGTCTAAAGTATTTATTTTTCCTTCTTTTTCCCAAAAAATTATCATATTGCAAATTTGCACCAATTCGATTATTCTAGGCTTGTTCTCAACAATGTATATACTAGGCCCCTCTCCTAATTCAAAATAGTGAAAATTGCTCTGTGTGTTCTAACGACATTTGCAAAACTCACACCAATTTTGGAAAATCTTACTACAGCTCCTAAATTTTAACTGAATACGCGTCTAAGCCTTCTAAATTTGAGTTATTTCGAAAGAGGTGTATTCTCCATTACCACAGCAATTTGTAGCTAGCTTTTATTTATATTTTACTAGTTTCCCGGGAGCGACTTCGCTTACCCTTTCCCGATACCCTTCAAAAATATATGTCTTTTTTTATATCGCTTTGTTGGAAATTTTTTCAGCGGATGTTATTTGTCCCAGTACCGGAATTTTTTAATATCCCGAACGAAGCCGAAGGAATTTTAAACGTATAACATGTCTACAAAAAAAAAAAAAAATCGTGGAAATCGGATAACTTGTTTTCGGGTAATGGGACTTTCCACCCGGGCAAAGCCGAGGGTATTTCGAAATAAAATGTATCGTAAAACCTTGCCATGCAAATTATCTGTGAACGAAAAAAAAATATCATGCAAATCGGAAAACGATTCTCAAGTTATAGAGACACAGACAGGTCGACAGATGTTGTATTTTATGTATATGATGATTTGGTATTTCTGCTTAATGTAGTAAAGAAAATACAAATAGACTTAGGCGCTTATCTAGAAAAGTTTTTGGAACGAGCAATAGTAATGATTAGGGGACTGCACAAGACTTTTTGTTGCCGTTTTAAGACATTTCGTTTCAAGATACGTTATGTCTTGTACCCGCTTTTTATTTATCAAATACTTCAGTTCAGTGTCACGTGTACTGCACCGACCTGTCTAGTTTGATTTGCTCCAGTACAGTTCAGTTGTATTGTACACTACAAAATGCTACTTTAGTGACGAAAGTAATTTTTCGCTCTCTTTTTGTGACTATTTTTTGATAACGCTCTTTCTATTTCTCTCTCTCTCTCTCGCGAAAATGTATGAAAGTTACCAAATTATAATCCTGGGTTTCCAATGCATTGCAACTTGTATGTGTTACCATATCATACATTTTTTTTACACTGATAAAACAAGACACTAAACTTCAGCACCAAAACGAAATCAGTGTACAGTGAAGATTTAAATCTCAAATTTTTTGGATCAAATACTTCAGTTCAGTGTAAAATTTGCGAGTAAAAGAAAAGAAAAGAAAAGAACACTACATTTCTAGTTGTCATGTGCAATCCCTTAGTAAAGTTTTAACATAGCAGGGATGTATTGTGAAAGTTATTGTATGAAAATAGAATTAAATCAAAATTCATGATATTTCGAAATGAAATGTCGATGCAAATTTTTTTCCTTAAATCGATCATGGTTTCTTGGGCAAAATTTTTTTTTTAACTTTTTAATAAAATCTTCCTTTACTATACCAGTTTTGGCTAAAAACATATGTTGACCTTCCTTAATATATTTATATATAAAAATATTTATTTATTTATTATTTATTAATGTTTATTATTTAATTAATATTATTAAACCAAATACAAAACAATACCAACCATTCGAAATCGAAGCTCTAAGACTTGCAGTAAATGTGTTTTATATACTATATACTCTTATATTATAAAATACTTTATATAAAAATACATATATATGAATATATCGTAATTACAAAGAAAAAAGAAAATATTCGTTAAATGCATAAAAAATAATTTAATTATCGTAATTAGTTTATGTGTTAATTTTTGTTGTTTTAAAAATATTACAAAAACGAAATTTGTATTTATTTTGTAATTAGTGTTTTATTATAAAATTGTAGTTTTTTTTTTTTTTTTGAGTTACATTTAATGAAAAAGGTGTTTTTAGCATCATTTTGCAAATGTGATTATTTTCGTTTTTTTTTTTTTTTTGTTTTTAATAATTGATTATCTAATTTCGCGTTATATACAAAAATATTTTTTTCAAACAAAAAGGATTAAACTTAGGCATTAATTCAATATAATTTGATTGATTTAATAGTATATCGTTGCTTTTTTCCATAGTGATTTATGCTTCGAAGTATTGATACAGATTGGGTTATGATCTGCAACTTGTAATATTAAGAAAGATTTGACAAAAGTTCCGCCTTTTAGACTGATTGAAAAGATTCTTTTCATTTTTAGTTTTCTTCACATTGTTTTCACTAATTTAAATCAGTACTTGAACATTTCCCTGAGTTCTGTCCTATCTCCAAACATTTTCCTAAATTTGGGTTTATTTATTTTCAAAGTACGCAGATTACTGCTTACTATTATTGTTAGTTAATCCTCCAGTGGCGGATCTAGCACTGTCAAGAAGGGGGGCCGATTGACTACATTTCTAGATAATAACAGAATGATTTTAAAATCTTTACATATAATTTAAAAAAAAAATATTCACTTGGTTTAAAAGGGGGGAGCCATCGGCCCCATCACCCCCCCCCCCCCTGGATCCGCCACTGTAACCCTCATCACTAAAATCGCACTGAAATAAGATTTACCAAACTTATGAGGGTTTTTCTTAAATTTGTCATAAGTTTCAATTTAGTCTCATATCCCCTTTTAAAAATGACAGATTCAATTGTTGTTTGGTCTATCAGGAGTTTATCTCTTCTCGAATGAATATAGCTATGCACACTGGAAGTCCAGGAAGCTGAATAGTTTCTTTTGGAGCTATCGCAGACTTTCGTTAATTTAATAACGGAATTGCAAATATGTAGAGCTCGAATAACATAGGACATTTAAAATATCTTTAATATGACACTCTTATTTTTTATATAGGTTCTCCACTCCTAGCTTAACCTTTTCATTGAATTAACCTTATAGACATGCTATTGCACCATTTTGCAAATCCAAATAAACATATTCCAAATCAAATTAAACTTTTGCTGAGTCAAATTAAACTTTTTCCAAATCAATTCAAGCTTTACCAAAATAAATTTATCCTTTATACAAACCAAAATAAATTTTGCACAAGGATATTACTCTAATTTTAATGAATTTTTGGTACGTTGTTGAGTTCGAATAAATATGAATACTCGACAGCTTCAATTTTATTTTTATACCCTACACCCAGGGTATATTCACTTTGTCCTTCCGTTTGTAACGCAGAGAAGGAGGCGTGGCAGGTATGGAAAAGTATATACAGTGTGTCACAGAAGTATTTTGCATACGAAAAATATTCGAAAATTCGAATTAATACTCAATTTTTAGCCGTTTCATTCTTAGAAAAGTAATATTTTTTTTTATAAACTTCGAGTCAATGGAACGTTAACTATGATACCACATCATAAAAAGATTAAAATGATGCGTTCTAATCACTTAAAAAGCAAAGAAATGATTTATTCATCTTTTTTATAAGGTCACAAAAGTATTTTGTTTTTTAGTAAACTTTTGCTTTGAGATTATTTATCAAGTAAAAGAGGCTTTTTTAATAATATCCATGGTAGCCATTATTTGAGGAGACATCATCTAAACATCTTTGCGAGGATTCTATCCCTTTACGACATTTTCGGTCGGTGTTTTTTCCCATTTTTCTTGCAGTACTTGTTTGAGCACAGTTTTTTGATAAAATATGGTATTTTTGACCTTTCCACTTGATAAGACCAAAAAAATTCTGTTGGATTCGAAAAAGAATATCGTGGTGGTGTTTTAATCTTTTTGGTGTTGTACAGAAGTGTCCCAGGATGTGTATTTAGGGTCATTGTTTTTTGAAAATAAGAAGTCATCTTGTGCTAAACGCATTTTTTAATTACTGGGTGCAAATTTTTTTTGTGGAATTGAACTGATGTTCATGTCTATCCATATTGCCACCGTTAAGTTTAAGTTTCCCCATTCCATGAGCCAAGAACAGCCCACGACACACGATCATGTAAAATTGTTGCTTTTAAGTTATAAAAGTTTAGGGTTTTATTTGCCTTGTGCCAGACCATACGGCGTCTATCGATCCGATGGAAAGCAAATATTATATTATTGGATCCAATAGAAAGCAAAAATAATATTTTCGGATCCGATGGACGCCGTATGGTCTGGCACAAGGCAAATAAAACCCTAAACTTTTATAACTTAAAAGCAACAATTTTACATGATGGTGTGTCGTGGGCTGTTCTTGGCTCATGGAATGGGGAAACTTAAACTTAACGGTGGCAATATGGATAGACATGAACATCAGTTCAATTCCACAAAAAAAATTTGCACCCAGTAATTAAAAAATGCGTTTACCACAAGATGACTTCGTATTTTCAAAAAACAATGACCCTAAATACACATCCTGGGACACTTCTGTACAACACCAAAAAGATTAAAACACCACCACGATCTTCTTTTTCGAATCCAACAGAATTTTTTTGGTCTTATCAAGTGGAAAGGTCAAAAATACCATATTTTATCAAAAAACTGTGCTCAAACAAGTACTGCAAGAAAAATGGGAAAAAACACCGACCGAAAATGTCGTAAAGGGATAGAATCCTCGCAAAGATGTTTAGATGATGTCTCCTCAAATAATGGCTACCATGGATATTATTAAAAAAGCCTCTTTTACTTGATAAATAATCTCAAAGCAAAAGTTTACTTAAAAACAAAATACTTTTGTGACCTTATAAAAAAGATGAATAAATCATTTCTTTGCTTTTAAAGTGATTAGAACGCATCATTTTAATTTTTTTATGATGCGGTATCATAGTTAACGTTCCATTGACTCGAAGTTTATAAAAAAAATATTACTTTTCTAAGAATGAAACGGCTAAAAATTGAGTATTAATTCGAATTTTCGAATATTTTTCGTATGCAAAATACATCTGTGACTCACTGTATATTCTTGATCAGCGTTACCTCCTGAGTGGATATAGCCATGTCCGTCTGTCTGGCTGGCTGGCTGGGTGTGCGTGGAAATACACTTTTTGGGAAAACTGATCAACATAATCCAATGAAATTTGGTGTTCTGACTTCGTCATAAAAGTTAGCTCGAGCGAAATCGGTCAATGGACACGCCAACTGCCCATACAAAAAATATATTCAAAATGCAATTATAAGATTATTACTTGCAATAACAGAAGTAAAATACACATAAATACTAGGGGTAGTAAGTGCAAGCTCTGAGCAAAAATCATGCGAATCCGGACAAGAAGGCATGGCACCTCCCATATAAACAAAAGTTTCAAAATGCTATACTGAAAGCGTTTTTTGAGATAACCCAACTTAATTGCACTCAAATACTCAAATCAATAAATGCAAGCCCTAAAAAAAACCAGGCGACTTCAGACAAAAGGGCGTGTTACCTCCCATATAAGAAAAATTTTCAAAATGTTACACTGAAGGCGTTTTTTGAGATAACACAACCAAATTGCACTCAAATACTCAAATCAATAAATGCAAGCTCTGAAAAATAACTAAGCGAACTCGGACAAGAGGGCGTGGCACCTCCCATATGAGCAAAAGTTTAAAAATGCTATATTGAAAGATTTTTTTAAGAAAACCTAAACGAGAAAATAATAATTCCGGTGCAATAAGAGCCCATAATATTAATATTTACTGTTGGCGCATCCTCTTTTTGGGTTTTTAGTATGACTTGTATGGTATTTAAAAGAATAATTTTCTTAACAGTTTTGTGCATATCTCGTGAAAGATAAAACTTAAACAAATGGGGTCAATACCATTGGAAAGAGCATGAAATTTTTCATAAAAAAGTTCAAAATAATTTTTTTCCTGCAGATACTATTGGGTGTTGGAATTAATTTTAAAGGTTTTTTTTCGGTTTTTGAGCAATACATAATTCGTTAGTTTTTTAGCTGTTTTGCTTTCAAAGACACAAAATAGATGCTTAATTCAAATAAAAAAATACTTGTAGGTATACATTTTTAAAAAACATTTCAAAAAGTAATTGAATTGTAAGAGTGCTATTTGGTTTCAAAAAAAGGTTTAACTTGGTGTGGAAAACCTGTATCAAGCCTGAAGTGAATGTTAACATTTTTGTTAATGCGCACAAGAGTTAACTTAGAATTGCTGAATTAATTTTATAGATATGAAGGAAAAAAATATAAAACAGAATTGAGGTGGAATTAAGGCGGAATTGAATCATTTGAGTCTATAGAAGCTTAGACAAATATGTATAAGTAGCTTTCAAAAAGCTTAGTTGAAAAATACTACGGTATACTTATTTAAAAATTTTTCTTTTATATAATTTCTTTTTAATTTTCATTACATTTTATGCAAAACCAAATAAAGCCTAACAAAAAGGACTAAAATTCAAAAAAAAAATAAAAAAATGTCCATTTTGCTTCAAATGCTTTAATGTATGCCCACAAATACTTAAATATTAATAAGCGTGTATGCAAAAATACATACAAACGTTTCGTATATGATGTATTCGATGTGTAAACCAAATATGTAGACTGATTGTATTATAAAAGTATTTATGTATATCAACAATGTTGTACTTAGTCAATAATTGTTCGGCAAAAAATATAATTTAAATAAATCTTATTTGAAAAATACAATTAATGCTAATACTTTTATTATATTTCTTTCTTTATTCCTTATGTAACTCTTTGTCTTTTTTGAATTGCGAAACATAGGAAAAGCTTGGCGATATCTGCTTCTCTCTGCGTTACGTACCAACAGCTGGCAAACTTACTGTCGTTATCTTGGAAGCTAAGAATTTGAAAAAGATGGACGTCGGCGGATTGTCTGGTAAAAGAATTTGTAACCAATGCGAGACAAAACTTTTGACAATACAAAAAGAATGCTTTTTAAATGTATTTTGCGTAAAATTAAAGTTTTATAATTTTTGTACCATTAGAACGATGGTTGCTATTTAGCTATACATACTGTGAAATCGGGGTGGGGGAGAGGGGCTACAAAAGACTAATTGTATCGAACATGGAGCAAAAATTAAACTTAACACTTAAAACTGAGTAGTTTGGGGGTCAAGCAAGAAAAGTTTTAATTTAATATTTCCAGACGCTGAGCACGATTGCGTATTTAGTGTAAACAGTAAAAATGAGCCGCAATTTGCCAAAGAGTTTTTCAGACTTTTTGCATACGCAAGTGTATTTATGTTCAAGTGTAAACTGTATTTATGTTCAAGAACAAAGCTACAAAGCTTTACAGCGAAAACAAACGTTGAGCATGACTTGTGTTTTTGGTGTACACAGTAAAAATGAGCCGCAATTTTTTACTTTTTTCAATTTTAGACTGAGATGAAATGAGACGCAACTATACGTGTATAAATGTTGCCAAGATTCGTTTAGATAAATAGCAACCTAGTAAATTTTATTGAAAAAATGGCGAAAATTATAAAACTGCTATACTTGCTATATATACACTATACCAAAGTTATTGTCAAAATTTTGTCTCGTTTTTTTTTTTTTTTGATTTTGATTTTGATGTCTGTATGTGCATATTATTGTGTTATATATGTCGTACAGGTATATAAAAAGTGTTATTAGTGTTTTTACTTGGGTTAAAATTTAATGTTTTAAAGCTTTATTAAAATTTTTATTTTAAAATTAAAAATTTAAATTTTAATTCTTTTTCAACTGAGGTAAATACATGAAAATTTTAAGTGCACCTTTTTAAGCTATGGTTTAAAATTAATGCCTTTGATAACTACATACATACCATAAGTCATTGCGAATGTCATTTTGACATTTGTTATGTGTATATGACATTTAAATTAAATACAGCTCTATTAAAGAGTGTTAACTCTAAAATGTTTTGCTATTTAAACTATTAAAAAAAAAAAAAAAAATTTTCTTCAACTTCAAATAGTAAGCTATTCTATCTTAAATTTAAATGAATGCTTTTATTTTATCTACTTCTATATTCAACATCAACGTACATCTCTGATATTTTCATATGGCAACACATTTCAGTATTTGCTACGTTCAGAAATGCATTTCTCTTTTTAGTTTTATTTGTGTTTTGCTACTAATCTACATATCTACTACTTATTTTGCCACACTTAAAAGCTATGCCTGCCTGAGTGCAAGATATTATCTAGAAAAAATTCCAAACTGATCCTTAAAAAACATAACATATCTTTTTTTAATTTTAATGTTTCCCTTAAAAAATTATTTAACTATTATTATAACTATTTTAAATAAAAGCTCTTAAAGCTTGTGCTATGTCCAAATTATTATTATTCATTTTTTTTAAATATTTTTGTTTTCAACTCTTGTTGCCTATGAAAATATCAACCAAAGCTCTTCTAAGCTTTTACAAACAAAACTTGTTAAATGATATAATTCCAATAAAAATTTTTTAAATTTTAATTTTTTCTTGTTTTTCACAAATGTTAATTGTTTTGTTTTAATTGTGTTTCTTTTCGTAAAATTTTGTAGCGTTGAAATATATAAAATTAAATTATGTATGGTATTACTTATTAATGGCAAATATACTCGTACATTTAAAAAAAACTTTGCATAAAAATTGTACCTACTCGAAAAAAAAAAATATATATATAAATCAAAGCAATAAGTTGTTAAACTTCGAAAATTATCGAATTGCTTTGAACTTCACCCAAAAAGTCTATATAAATCGGAAAGTAGCGAATAGTACCTATGAATACAGCAAAGAAGTCAAAAAAGTATAAAAACTTCGAATACTACCGAAATAGTTGATAACTATCGAATATTATCGCTAAAAAGTCTTACTATGTCATAATGATATCCCAAACGTCAAAAAAGTTAAAATAGTACAAAAGTTTCCAAAAAACTATAGTTAGTTAGCAAAAAAGTCGATAAATATTAAATAGTTTTGCAAAAGTTCGAATTCTGTCTAAATATAACGAATTATATCGAAAAGTTTTTAGAATTCGAAAAGTTTTAATCATTGTCATTGGCTACATTGAAAAGTTTTTTATAGAATACACATTGATTTCGAATGGAACTTTATCATATAAACTTGAAGCTATCTAAAAATTCTCAAAATTATTGATAAAGCCAGTGGCAGCCGAAAAATTGTTAATAAATATAAAGAACTTAAATAGGTATTGAGTAGTACCGAAATATTGAACTACAGTTAGTTTAGAGGTTCAAAAAGCATTAACAAACTCTATAAAATCAGAAATATATTAAATGGATCCAGGAAACAGCGATATGTGTCAAAAAATTCTTTAAAACAAAGCATTGAACATGCTTAAAAAGGTCAAAAAGTATCAAAAAAGCAGGGTTTCTATCGAAAAATGCTATATTTGTCGTTATCAAATCGTCGGGTTAAAACTACAACTAGACATCTACATTTTTTGATATTTTAAGTTAAGTACACAGAAACATGAAGTCGGTTTTTTTATATGCAATTTTATATAAGAAAAAAAAAGCAGAAAAATTCAAATCCTCGAATTTCAAAAAAATTAAAAAGCGTTTTTCTCAAATCAATAAAAATGTAGATGCCTAGTTGTAGTTTTAATCCGACGAAATGACACCGAAAAAGTAATAGATCCGTAGAAATATTATAAATGCGAAAATAAATCTCTGTTACCTTTTCATGACTAAACCGCTGAACCGATGTGGTATGGATAACCATCCCATCTCAATTTTCCAAAAAAGGAGGATTTTCCTTCCAAATTTTACCAAAAAGGAGATTTTTTTTCAAACGGAGGGTAAAAGGAGGATTAATACATTTAACGAGAAATTTTTGGAAATGAATTTTATCATCTATATATAAGTAAATAGGCAAACGAAATCGGTTAGGTCCCTGTTTCTATACCTAAATCTCAACCGATTTGCTTGATTTTTTTTTTGTTGGAAAGGTTGTGAGGAGGAGCAGTGAATAGGACTATATTTGTTTTTAAAGTGGGAGGTGCCACGCCCCTAAATGGAAAAAACGATCTCACGGCTAAGCCGCTGCATCGATTTTAACGAAATTTGGTATGGAGATAGGGTTAGGACTAAGGAACGATAATATGACCATTATGTTTTTCAGTGGGCGGTGCCACGCTCCTAAATGGAAAAAACGCTCTCACTGCTAAACCGCTGCGTCGATTTTAACGAAATTTCGTATGGAGATAGGGTTGGGACTAAGGAACGATAATATGACCATTATGTTTTTCAGTGGGCGGTGCCACGCCCCTAAATGGAAAAAACGCTCTCACGGCTAAACCGCTGCATCGATTTTAACGAAATTTCGTATGGAGATAGGGTTAGCATTAAGGAACAATAATATGACCATTATATTTTTCAGTGGGCGGTGCCACGCCCCTAAATGGAAAAAACGCTCTCGCAGCTAAACCGCTGCATCGATTTTAACGAAATTTGGTATGGAGATAGGGTTAGGACTAAGGAACGATAATGTGACCATTATGTTTTTCAGTGGGCGGTGCCACGCCCCTAAATGAAAAAAACGCTCTCACGGCTAAGCCGATGCATCGATTTTAACGAAATTTCGTATGGAGATAGGGTTAGCACTAAGGAACAATAATATGACCGTTATATTTTTCAGTGGGCGGTGCCACGCCCCTAAATGGAAAAAACGCTCTCGCAGCTAAAACGCTGCATCGGTTTCAACGAAATTCGGTATGGAGATAGGATTGGCACTAAGGAATGATAAAATGACCATTATATTTTCAGTAGGCAGAGCCACGCCCCTAAATGGAAAAAACGCTCTCACGACGAAAATACTGCATACGATTTTTATGAAATTTGGTATAGATATAGAGTTAGCACTATAAAGCACGATAACATGATTGATTTTTATGAATTTTGGTATAGATAGATATCAAAAACTGTTTGCTCTTTAGTAGGAGTTACACGCCTCTAAATGGAAAGTACGATATTGCAACTAAGCTGCTGCACCGATGCAGATAACCGGAACCCTAAGGAAGAATATTAAAAGTTTTTTGTGTTTTATCGACCAAGGAAGGGTATAAAAACATTTTCCTTTATTTTATGGGCGAATTTCGGCCACAAGGCGAACTCTAGTTTTATTAATTTAACAAGATTTCTAGTTCCATTTGTCCTTCATCTTTGTCAACTGTTTGATAGTCGCTGGTTATATTACCAGAATATTTTGCTGTCGATAATATTTGGCGAAGCATATCCGGCTGCGATTTAACAAACGAATAGAGATCCAAGCACGACATATTCCAGTTCACTTTTGTGGTCAGAATGGCACTTAGTGTGCTGACTTCCATCTACATTTTCTGGGACGACCACATCTTATTGATTGTAAGAAAAACTCTTTCAGCGGAAGCTGTTGAGCTGGGCAGGCATAAAATGAATTGAATTATTCTACCCATTTCCTCGTTGTCACAATTTTTGCTTTTCAAATTTTTACGCACTCTCCGATTGTTGGAACGAATGTTTCCATGATTGGATGCGTCGGTGTAAATTGTTACACATCGGAAATTTTCCAGGTCATCTTGGAGCATTTGACTAACTTTCGGCGCAAACTCGTTCTTCATGATGCTTTGACATTTTGTTTGCGAACACGAAAATTTTTCTAAATTGAAACAAGTGCGGAAAATTTTTGTCTCACAGTCTGACGACTGGAAGCTTTGATTTGCATCAATTACGTGGTACGTCCATGTACCCTCAATTTCAGTCATTTTGGAGTCGAATTACGATAGGAAATGCGAATCGATTGGTTTGCTGCTTGATGCTGCTTGCATTGCATCCAAGTGTTTGGCTGTATTGACATGTCGTTTGACCGCTGACTTTATCGCCGCCCGAAGCGATAGAAAAATTGCTTCTACATTTCTTGCAACACACATCACTTTTGGTTTTTGTCGTTTCATAGGGCAGATACTTTTTCTTCAGATTTGAATTTAATATGCACTTATTTTTCGGCACTTTTGTTAAAAAAAAAAGCCCAGCTTGACCAAAAATGGGCCTTATCGTAAATAAATATTCTCGAGAATTTGTTTTTGTGTAAAATGTCAACGCTCTTGGAAAAACGCAGCGTTACAAACTGGTTAATTCTGAAAATTTCAACGATATTAAAATAAAAAAAGTATCCCTGCATGAAGGGGGGTTTCCATTAATAAAATACACAGGTTTACAAAAAAAAATAAATGTCATGGCGTTTTGACCAGACTATGTGTTTCCTAGGGACTTTGATGTCCTGAATCCGAATCCCGGGTCTGTTTTTTTCCAGAACGTCTGAGAGAAAAGATTTCAAGGTCATATGGAGGTCAAAATGGGGTTCATGTGTCGTTTAGTGATAAATTCGCTAAAGTTCTGAAACTAATTTTTAATCACTGAGCTCTTAGGTCTTAAAAAGAATATGTGATCAAAAAGGGTATTTTGGTCCTAGTTTCGGAGATATAGCCATCGAAAGATCAGAATATATATATTCTATGAAAACCGCTATAAATTGGGAACCCCTGGATGGATTTGGAAAATATTGGTGTCGTATGAAAGTTTTGTTGTTGTTATTATTGTTGTTGTTGTTTTTGCTGTTGTTGCTGGTGTTGTTGATTTATTTGTTGTTGTAATTGAAAAATTTCAAAAAATTTCAAAAAAGGTCATATCTCAAAAACTATGAATCCAATCGAAAATATGCTGCAGACATTTTTATAGGCTGTCAAAATACCTTTCATATGACACCAATATTTTACAAATCCATCCAGGGGTTCCCAACTTATAGCGGTTTTCATAGAAGATATATCCGGATCTTTCGATGGCAATATCTCCGAAACTAGGTGCGAAATACCCTTTTTGATCACATATTCTTTTAAAAAACTAAGGGCTCAATGATAAAAAATAAGTTTCAGAATTTTAGCGAATTTATCACTAAACGACACATGACCTCCATATGACCTTGAAATATTTTTTCTCAGACGTTCTGGCATAAAACGGAGCCGGGATTCGGATTTAGGACGTCAAAGTCCCTAGGAAACACATAGTCTGGTCAAAACGCCTTGACATTTTTTTTTTTTTTTGTAAACCTGTGATATTGGGGGTTATCGTGAATCAAGATTCCCGGGGAATTTTCTTAAAATGCAATAGAGAATGCACGGCAGTCTGAGAAAATTCCCCGGGAGTCTTGATTCACGATAACCCCCATTCAGTACTTCCACCGCTCCTTCCCCGGGAGGGAGAGAATGGAACTCACTTCAGATTTACGATAAGGCCCAAAGAGTTTGCGAAAAGAACGAACAGAATAACACGCTCAGAAAGTGAAAGAGGAAATGTCATTGTGTTCAGCTTTGTTTTGTACATTTGTTTTCGCTTAGTGTTGCCAACGCATATTAATTTTTCGTTCAAAAATTCATGTTCAGTAAAATGCACGTGTGGTTATGAAAGACCCCTAAATTAAAATTTCCAAATTTGAAAGATTTTCGATAGGAAATGAGGAAGATTAGAGGGTGAAAGAAGAAATTAAGGCGAAACAAAAGGTTCGAAGGTTTTTGAAATTTTGGAGAACGATCCTCCCAAAAGTAGGATAGATGAGATGGTTAGGTATGAAGATAGGGTGAGACCCTAGGAAGGACATAGAATAATTTCTTTCCCAGAAATCATTCTTAAGGGTGTGAAAGTTTATGTATTTCAATCATTCTGTGTGTGTCTGAAGCTTTATCAATCAGAAACTATTCGGCCAATAAAGCTGAAAATTTGGCAGTAAGTGAAGCTCAGGCATGAGAAGGTTTTCATGTTATATTTGAAGGTTCCCGAAGATCACCCAAAGGCTTTAGTCAAAACGAAATATATCTATATGAAATAGAGGGAAAACATCTATGACGAACAATAAGCAAGCTTTAATTGATAGTTTTCTGGTATACCCATAGGTTCCTGGGGGTAACCCGAAGACGTCATAGTCAAACCTAAAAATATCTACAGGGAAAACATCTATGGCGGTCTCACAACAAGCTTTAATTGATTCATTTCCTGAGTTCCCGAATTTCACCCGACGGCTTCATTGTCAAAACAAATAATTTCTATGGCGGACTATTAATATCTTGAAACAAATAAAAAACATTGATCGATAATTATCGAAAAAGTCTATAGAAACCAAATCGAAAAATCTTTAGGAAGATGTCATATATAACAAAATATTTTTTTAAAACTAAAACCAATATTTATGGATAACTTAAAGGTAAAAGGAAAAACATCATAACTTTATTTAAGTTGAAAAGTATAAAATAGTATCGGAAAAATTGATAAAGGCATATTTATTAAACAAAAAACCTCGAAGACAGCACAACAAAGTAACGAAAATGTCAATTATTATTAAGCAGTGTCGAAAATTTTGATAAAGATTTTAAATGCGTTGGAATATAAAAAGTATTGTTCAATATATTTTCAATTTGAAAATCATTGATGGTTATCCTGGTACGCATCAATAATAAACATATATCTTCCTTAATAAGTAATTGCCATACAAGGTAAAAGTTGATTGATTTTTAATTTAAAAAAAAAAAAAAATTAATTTGTGTTCTTTATTAAAATTATATGATTATCACTTATACTGGAATATATACGTATATATATCTTTTAATTTATGTTAAATGGTTAAAAAATAAAATTTAAAATTTTCTGTTCAGTTGTCGTTTATAGATTTTGGTTAGTTAATTTTGTAATAAATTGAAGCATTTTTTCAAAATATCGTAAAAAAATCGAAATTAATTTGAAAAAGTAAACAAAAAATCGAGTATTATTTTTTTTTTCTATTTTATAGATCCATATGTGAAAATTGCTATCATGCAAAATGGAAAACGTTTGAAAAAGAAGAAGACAAGTATCAAAAAATGCACCCTCAACCCTTACTACAATGAGTCGTTCTCATTTGAAGTACCATTTGAACAAATACAAGTATGCGAGAATGTATTATACTATCCTATTAACTTCTACTACTACTACTACTACCACTTACAACTACTACTACTACTATTACTACTTAAACTACTGCTACCTATACTACTAATACTTTATACTATTACTGCCAATACTACTACTACCACTAATACTGTGTTACTCTACTACTACTACTTTTATATATATTACAAAGAAAATATACTCCTACCACAATACTACCCCTTATTTCAAGCATTTATTTTGTATAAAGTAAACAAATTAAAAAACTTTCTCTGTATCTAAACTAAACTCTATTACCACCAAAAAAATACTACTACTACTATACAAATACCAAAAATAAAATACTTCGAAGCAAGTTACTTCATTCAGTTACTTTTAATCCAACCAACAAAAAAAAAAGCCTGATACAAATACTACTATACTACTCTTTTATATTTTTTATACAAAACAAAATGTTTGATGTTCGATGTTGTTGTGTTCAATTTGGTAATCATTAAATTTTAAATGATTTTCGGTTTCAAATGCTTTTTTGGAGTCAGTTTAATTTAAGTAAAAAATATTTTTCTTATACATTGTATATTATTTTATCTTAATTTCAAATGTTTTGTATATATAGGCAATTTTTAACAAAGAGCCAAAATATGCTTTTTTCCACTGACTCCATTTATGTTGTAATTTTTGAAAAGATTTTTTTTTTTTAAAAAAAAAGTTTATGTTGTGTGCTTTTTATGGCAAATATTAGATACATTATTTGAAAATTGATTTTTGCGCAAATTTTACCTTGATGTTGTACAACTGTGTCTATAAAGTTTTTGAAATTTTTTTTGAAGTTATGTTAAAATCTTTACTAAAAAACCTGAATGTCGCAAAAAGTCGAATTCCGAGTGATATCGGAGAATGAAGGAATATCTGTGTATATATAATACAATACTTATATCATCGATTAAGTGTGAATAATGGTCGAGAAAGAAGAATATCACCATCGATCGAACGTCTTCACCTCGCCAGCAGATTTACGGTTCTAACTATAGTGGAAATATGGTCTTTCTTCCATCAATTTCTCAACTCAGCGTTACTAATTGTATTCAACCACCAGATTCTTAACAAACTTTACCATTTTCGAAGAGTTTCAGCTACTTTACATTTTCAGTGACAAGTTAAGTTGTGCAACCACACATGCAACAGCAAGGACATAAGATTTAAAGATTCGTAACTTATTTTAGTATTAGTATTTTCTTTGAACAATTTTGTAATGTACAAATGCCTTTCTGTTCCCGGCTTCAATATATTTTTTCGGACGCACCAATTCATTACAATTCGTACCATTTATCGTTTCATAACAAATTAAAGTGGCGAAATAGTAACGCTATACATTAAAGATAATGGTTCAATTGTGTTAACAAATTGAGAACGGGACAGTGGGAGATCATCCACAACAATTCCTATGAACTGGTTGAAGCGGTAAGAGTGAGTGTTGCCTGCCGAGAACCCAAATGTGTCGTTTCGTCACCACACTCAGTGTTACCACTTTACAGCGCATTTTGCAAGATGATTTAACTCAATATATATTGCCGGCAGACCGACCACGTTGCTTGGAATACGGCCAAACACCCGCTCGAATGGTTGACACTGGACTTTATTGTTGGAAACAAATTTTGATCACAAACGAGGTGTAAACAAGCGAAATTGCTTGATTTGAAAAACGGGGAATCTACACGAGATCCATTCAATACCATGATCAAAAAGTAACTGTTTGGGCAATCATCAATCATTGGGCCATTTTCTTTAGAGATGGCGAAACATGCGATGGTAATCGATATTGATGGATATTGGTTCAATACCATCTGTCAGAAAATAAGCGAAAAAGGTCGTGACGGTTGGTTCCTGGTTTCAACAAGATGGTGAAACATATCACACTGCAAACGAAACAATTCTGTTTCTGTGATGTCAAAAGAAACTAGTAAGGGTGTAACCTTTGGCCTGGGCAAACATTAAATGCCTTACACTGCAGTATTTTGAAAATTTTGCTTATATGGGAGGTACCACTCTCACTCGTCCGAGTTCACCCAGTTTTTGCTCAGAGTTTTCATTTATAGTCCTTAGTGTCTGAGTGAAGTTTGGTGGATTATCTCAAAAAACGTTTTCAGTGAGCGTTTTGAAGCTTGTGCTTATATGTGAGGTGACATGCCCTTTTGTCCGAGCTCAGAGTGTGCATTTATTGTCCTTAATATTTGAGTGAAATTTAGTAGGATTATCTCAAAAAACTCTTTCAGTATAGGGTTTTGAAACTTTTGCTTGTATGGGAGGTGCCACTCCCTCTTGTCTGATGTCACCCAGTTTTTGTTGAGAGCATTTATAGATCTTAGTGTCCGAGTAAAATTTAGTTTGATTATCTGAAAAAACGTTTTCAGTATAGCGTTTTTAAAGCTTTTTCTTATATGGGTGGTGGCACGCCCTCTTGTCCGATTTCACCCAGTTTTGTTGAGAGCTTGCATTTAACCCTTTCGAACCGGTTGGGACAATATATCCCAAAAATTTTTGAATAAATACTTTTGAATAATATAAATCGGTTATTAACGACACTTAAATTGAATGAATTAATAAAATTAATGCAATTTTTAGTAACCACTGTTTTTTCTTATAACCACTCCAAGGGCATTGTATCTTGAAAATTCAAATCAAAAACATCTGTTTGAATTAAGAGACGGTCAAACATTTTACTTAAATTTAGTTTCTAAGATTAACCTATCACAAATATTGTGTACCCCACAGTTTTTTTCCGGGTCGAAAGGGTTAAAGTTCTTAGTATCAAAGTAAAATTTAATTCGATTACCTCAAAAAACGCTTTCAGTATAGCGTTTTGAAGCTTTTGCTTTTATGTATAGCATTTCAGTATAGCGTTTTTTAGATTTTGCTTGCATGGGATGAGCCACGCCCTCTTTACCGAATTCGCCCAGTTTTTTCTCATAGCTTGCGCTTACAACTCGTACTATTTATGAGTATTGTTATTGCATTTTCGTGAAAAATACTCCTAAAGTTGCATTTTGAATATATTTTTTGTATGTGCGGTAGGCGTGTCTGTTGACCGATTTCGCTCAATTTCAATCCCACGAGTTAACTTTGACGACGAAGGTAGTGTACCAAATTTCATTAAACCATCTTGCTTAGTTTTCCCAGCCAGCCAGACATACGGATATGCTATATCGACTCAGGAGGTGACGCTGATCAAAAATATATATATTGTATGTACTTTTCCATACCTGCCACCCCTCCTTCTTTGCGTTACAAACGGAAGGGCAAAGTGAATATACCCTGGGTGTAGGGTATAAAAAAGAACATTGACTGGCTACCCAGATATCTAGATCTGTCAACTCTGTACTTCTTTTTGTGGCGTTATTTGAAAAGTGTACGCCAGCAAGCTTCAGACCATTGACTTATTCAAGACATATTGCTCGAAAATGTTGTGGAAAATACAGCAAAAGGCACATTTTCTCGAGAAAAATAGATTAGGCCATTTGATTGATGTTGTGTTCAAATGCATCGAAAAAACAAAAATTTCTTATATATGGAAATCGGTTGTTTTTTTTTTAAGTTATTCAATAATCACATACCGACATGGAAAAATGTTTGAAAAGCCAAAAATAGTGGAAATGACGAAAAGTCATGAAAACTCCACAAATTAAGATTTAATTAAAATTTAAGATAGAAGCCAAAAAATTACGGAAGCGGGAAAAAAGCTTAACAATACGGAAATGGTGATAAAGAAGAAGTGAAATGTCGAAATGCATATGTTGAGAAAGTTGAAAAGATTTCAGTTATTTAAAAAATTTTAAAGAATTGTGAAAAGCTGGGATGTACCTATTGAAAAAACCACAAAAAAATGAGAAAAGCTTTGCAGCAAACGTTAAATGGGGAAAAATGTTTCGAAATAGCATAAAATACAACAAGTGAAAACGTCGGGAGATATGGAAAAACAGTAGAACGATGTAAAATATATTGGAATCTAAATTTTTTCAAAAGAACTGTTGACACTTTGATATTTAAATTTTAACAGTTAGCACGATTACTATTAAAGTTGCTCATGATACAATAAAACAAAGGAAGCCTCAAATATTTTAACATAATCTTCAAAAGAATTCAAAAATATACACAGTTTTTAGAATGCTTTACAGCTTTATTAAAAAAACAAAAAAATTATAAACAAAATCATAATCGGCTGATTAAAATTTACAATTAGTTATAACGATATTTAAAAAAAAATTTTATTTTCCTTATTTCTTTTTTTTGCAATTATTTTGTAATAGTCAAACATAAATTTACCACACAACCTAAACCATAAATGTTTTAGCTTTCAAAAAAAAAGTAGGATTCTACTCCTTTAACATTTCAATACATTGATTTGTAGATACACTCTACACTTTAAGAGAACAAAAATCAAAATATTTAGACAAACTTTAAACTTAAGCAATAACTGCTGAACAAAATTTGCAATGCTATATGCCACACAACAAGTAAATACTTAGTACACTGAAAAAAAAAAAAACAAACAACGCAAGCTAAAAGCCAACTCAATGCTTGTCTCTTTAATTTTGAATTTCGTATTCAAAAATGAATTGACGAGTGCGCGTAAGCACAAACAGCCAACTTAAGAAACCAACCACCCACCCACTTAATACTACCACCACCATACCAAGAAAAAGGATCTTAATAAACAAAAATCTTCTACTTCAAAACTTCTGCTTACATTCTTATTTTTCACACACAGAAAAAAAAAATACAAAATTTCGCAACTGAGATAAAGAAAAATATGTGAAAAAATTTAATCACAACGGCGTCAATTTTGTGCCCTATTAACATGGGTTCATTATTTTGACACTGTCTTCTGATTTGATACTATAACTCGTACAACAACTACATCAACAACAATAACAACTATTACTACTACTACAACTACTACTTATTACTACAGTAACAAGAAAAGAAAAAAAATGCAACACTGTATAAATCACACATATATCGTAGATGTGAAAATTTTTCACAATTTTCTTTTAAAGAAAATCTACGAATATATATTTAATTATGTGTGTGATTTTTATACAAAGCGCGCACAGCGTAGTAACAACAATTCAACAAAATTAAAATTTAAAAAAAAAAAAACATAACCTAAAAAGATCCTTTTTTTAACATAACAGCCAATAGAAAGTAGTCAAAATTTTACCAATAAACTTTATTTAGTTCAAAAGCTAAATTCCACCCAAAACTCTCAAAATCTCAAAGAAAAAATAAGTATGTAGCGATGCGATAATACAACATTACCTAACTACCACCAAAAAAAAATAAAGAAAACAACAAAAACCCACCAAAATATAATGCGAATTTACAAAAAATATGGGATTGAATATTATACATTTTCGTTTACCAGTATTTAATGAACATTATTCTTTGCTAACTAAGTAAATAGTTGCTAAACCAACCAAAGAAAAAGTAAACTAAAGAAATTGTTCATTTTATATCATGCTCAATTTCGTCTCTACCATTTTCTTCATTTCAACTGTATAACTCACCACACACTACAACTTACCACCCACCAACCAATCACACACACACACACACAGTTCGTTCAAACAGTACAAAAACTTTCAAGCTTTCAAAAGAAACAAAGTTAATAATTAAACTCTGTCTAGTTGCACTTTATTAGCTACCGACTGCAATTCACTCCGTTTAAAAAAAAAAAAAAACCCAAAGCTTTTTATTTAAAAAAAAAAAATATTTATTTTCATTGGATGTTTTTTTTTTAATTTGGCAGCACTGCAAATCTTTACACACATACACACACCCCAATGCACACTCATTTCATTTATAATGCATATACTATATACTTATAAAGATAAGAGATGCTGGCAAAAATATTCATATATAATATATCGTAACGAAATTTAGTACTCAAACGATCACCCATTCTTCTAGAAAAGAATTCGACCTTTATACTGCGTTGTCATATATTAGTTTCAACTTCGACTGACCTATTCGATCGTTTGATTGCACCGTTATGTACAAAGCGTTATGCAACACATATGAACAACAGAGCACAAAGATCGAGCACCAATGTCTTGCTACACAGTAAAAATTTTAGTTTAATTTTTAAACCAAAAATTATTTATATAGAACAATGTTAAAAAAAGTATTAACTTTAAACTATTTTGGAATAAATTACATACTTTTCTGGAATAAATTTTAAAATTTTTTATAAGAAAATCGGAATTTAATCCCAAAAAAGTTTTAGTTCAATACTAAAGAGGATCAAAACTAAGGAGAGTAAACTATTATTTTTTAGCGTGTATAACAGGACTTAACAATTTCCCTCGCACTGAAACTTCGTTTACGAGTATCATAAGAGCCTGGACACACGAGAGACTAAATTGTAGGGCGATAATACTATTGCAGGCAAGCGGAAGGACCGCTTCCCACCACGTTCCTACAAATAGTACTAACGACCGACAATTTAGACTCTCGTGTGTCCAGGCTCTAAAGTAGACCTAGTTGTTTATTTCACACAATGTTGTCATACAAAAGTTTCCGCTGACTCATTCGATCGAAGAACATCTTACAAGGATCTAGCATTTATGCCTTCCGTGGAAGAGTGTGCATATGATACCTACATAAAAAAATATATATAAAAAAAAACAATTCTAGAATATCAAATCCACGTAGGACCGGCGGAGACAATTGTCTCAATAGTCCCATCTTTGGTCTAGTTAATTTGTGAGTAGACCAAAGCTGACTACACCTAAAACTAGAATAAAATCACTTAAATTATCAATTGTACCAAAAATGTTCCAAATTTTATGCAAAGTCGGTCACTTGTATCAAAAATGGTCCGAATGTAATGCACAATCCGCCATTAGTACCAAAAGTGCTCCAATTGTGTATCGATTGTGTCACTGAAATTATAACATTACTAACTACTTATGGATTGTTTGGAAGTTCGTCGACTGTGAAGAAGAGCAAACAATAGTGTATCGGTCTAATGACTTGCGCTGTGTGCAGAGACCCCCATTCAAATCCTCCACTCAGTGATTTTCAATTCCAACTTTTAAATTTCCATTAATTTGAACACACTTTGTCTGAAGAATCTTCGGAGCAGAAAATTAAATATGTGTCCAATATAGCGGGCGTATAAATTAATAAAAAAAAAATTAATAAAAAAAAATTCCATTCGCACTGAGATTTGAGCCCGGAACACAATGCTCAGAAACATATAACACAGTCTTTAGCACATTCTTCGCCTATGAAACTTTTTGACGTTTTTGTGTAAAATTTGTATGTTAAATTAAATTCTTTGAAATATTGTAAATAAAATAGAAAAAAAATGGCCTTTTTCTGGTCCGAATGTAATGCAATTGACCTTTTTCTGGTCTCAATTCAATGCATAAGGAGACAATTGGTTACGTCCAATGACAAATACTACAAAACGTAAATATAACTTCATATGTGATTGGACCACAATTTGGACTAGTCGGTTCCTAGTTTGCAAACTAGTTTTGGAATAGTCCGTGGTCCTGCAGGGATTTGATCACGATTCAATATATACAGTCAATTTGGAGTAATCATGACTTACTGAATACGAAAATAATATCCGAATCACCGAAATTGACTCTAGTTCTCCAGATATCTTTGTTTAAAGTTTCTGAAATACCTGTGTTTAAGCATATTTGAAGTTCCATCATACTTACAGTAAACGGTGTAACTAATGTTTGCTAGACATCAGATAGCCATTACTTTCCTCATTAAACCTCACCTTTTAAATTTTTCAATTAAATCCTTAATTCTCGAGCTATCAACTCCGTTAAATAGATTTAAAATTTGTTTTTATTCTTTTCATGGAGTTGAAATACCTATTAGTACGAGATCCGGCAGTAAAAAAACTTGCGGCCACATTTCGAGAGGCAACCTAGCAAAAATATATTCCCCCATTCCTAAACATATGTAAAAACTAGATTTTAACTAAAAACTCGATCGATACATTTTTTTACTGTTGGATCTTAGACTATACGCTTGAGGTGTTAGCCTTAATGAGGAAGGCAATAGCTTTCCGATTAAATTACTCTGTTTACTGTACGTACTTTTAATATACATAACTTAAAATAAGTATGCTTCAAAATAGCTATTATTGAAACTTTAGACATACCGGATCGGGCTTGGATTTAGATACTGGTTGGTCTTAATGTGGTTCATGTGACAACATTCCCTTAGAGTTATCATAACATTTCAAGTCAAGAGTCGATATGAGTACAGTAAATAAGATTGCCAGACATCTCTCTTTCACGATCATTGCACAACATTTTGCATTTTTGCATGTCATAATTTTAAATTCACCAGGCTTAGTTGAAGTTCATTGCAACAAATTAAAATTCACCCAATATCAATAACCTTAAAATGCCTTCAATGTAGCGACGTTTAAATATAAAATTTTAGCAAATACTTAACAAATTTAAGTACAAATGCCAGAAGTAGAAGGCTAGCGCATATAGAATTCGAGTTGGAGAGTTCAATTGGTTCAACACCGAGAGTTTAAAATGAAGAAAAAGATTTAATTCAATAAAGCAAAGGATTGCAGCTTAAAAGATTTTCGGATATATTCTTTTGAAGAAAATAATGTAGATTTTAATTGCCATTAGTTTTACGAGCTCTAGGATGATTAACCTTTCGGCTGACGTAAGCCTTCTTGGGCTTCCCAGTCCTTTCGAGTTTCTCGTGATTTTTTTTTTTTTTCTAAAGAATCTGATAAGTCATTACTCACATTAGAAATCAATTGGATAAACTGATGTGCATTAATTTTCCACCATAAGTTTATACCAAAATATCAAATTTAATAGCATTTTCTTCAAGTATGCTTTTACTGATATCTGAAACATGCTGTGTTTCACAAAATGTAACTAAAATCAAATTAATTTTATATTGATCACCCTGTGATAATCGCACTTATACCCAGTGCGAAAGAATGATCAATGTTTACGACAGCATATTCGACTCTAAATGGACCTTCTACAATGCATATATTAAAGAAAATTGGAGGAGTTAAATGAAAATTCAAGAATGAAAATACTAATTTTCAAAAAAGGCAAAGGAAAATTAATTGTAAAACATTGCAAAACCCATTCCGATATCATTAATCTGTAACAAGATGTATTAAATTTGAATTGTATCCGAAAATTTTTAGTGAATTTTATTAGAAAAAAAGTGCGTTACAAAAAAGGATCTTTAGTGTATTTAAGACAATAATCTAACTAACTGCCTACAAAAAAAAAGTTTTAAGTCAAGGTTGCTTGAGGGTTTCATTTAGTGGCCAATTTTTCAGAACAGTTTTCTGTTACTTTTTGAATTTATTTTTTTATTTTTTATTATAAATGTTAATATGTTCTGTTGTTTTAATATATATATAAAAAAAAAAAAACACCAATTGAACTTTTCAAAAAATTTAATATTAAATATAAGTATTTAGTTTATATTTACATATACTTATTTATGAATTGTAAATATATTAAATCATATATTTAAGAGCAAGACCTCCCCGCACTGAATAATCCCAAAATAACTATTTTTGCTATGACAGATTATCATATCTAGTTAAAAATTTAGCTTACCGCATTAGTGAAATGCAAAACAAAAATATATTTTTATTTTCTCTACTGCAGACTATGACTAAAATTATAAAAAAAAAAAATTATGAAAAAACAACAATGTTCGTACTTAAATTTTATAGTTTCTTCTTCTTGAACAAACAGTCCAATAAACCACCAACCAAATAAAACTAAATAATGGCTTCATACTTTTGAAGCAATATAAATTAAACATAATATATTAATATATTTTTTTATTTTCCATTTCCCTCCTATTAAACCATATGCTATATATGAACATTTAGAAAATCTGTCTTGTTGTTACCGTCGTGGATTACGATCGTATTGGTACATCTGAGCCAATTGGACGATGCATTCTAGGTTGTATGGGTACTGGCACTGAATTACGACATTGGTCCGATATGTTGGCTTCACCACGACGACCTATTGCACAGTGGCACACATTGAAAGATCCCGAAGAAACCGATGAAATACTTAAGAATATGAAATAAAGTGTGTCAGCATAGGCAGTGAGTGCTTCAAGTGGAGTAATAATGTAGGAACAAAATAAGAAAATTGATTGATATGTTGCAAAAAATAATGAAAGATGCCTTTTGAAGAAAGAGACATTCCAGGTAGTGAAATGATCATAAGGTATGTTAATATATAACAAAAAGCAAATAAAAATTGATTCCAGAGATGTGCTTTCAAAATTAAATGGAACATTTCTTCGGAATTACGCATATTTGCATATTTAAATAGAAAATATTAACATTATTATTAAATATTAAATACTAAATATTATTTCATCCCACTAAGTCTTGCAACAGATCAACCAATATGCTGAAAATAACCAAATTAATAAAAATAACCAAAAAAAAAAAAAGATACCGTCAAAATAAACAAAAAAATAGTTAAAAACAGGAATTCAAACAGCATCAACAATCTTTTTGGATTGGTTAAGAGCAGTCTTCGGCCAGCCAATACATTAAAATACAATAGTAGTACCGCGAAAAGAAATACCAAAAAAAAAAAAAGAACATCTTTAAAATGCAGTATAATATTTAATTATATATATTTCCAAATAACAAAAAAAAAAAAAAAATATTTCAAATAATTTAAGTACTGATGTGTTTTAAACGATAAAAATTGAGCGAAATTATTTTTAACTGCGTAAAATGTTTAAAATTTAAAAATTGCAACTGTTTAAAAAATGTTTTTAGCGCTTATATAAATTTAAATGTGAAACAAATTATAACTCAAAAATTGCTGCAGATAATTGAAATAACTTTTTTTCCTGACTTCATTCCATTGAATATATACATAAATACTATATATGCGTAAAGTATTTATATTGGGTATTTGAATTATAAGTTTACATTGCATACAGTAAGGCGCATTGATAAAAGTTGACAACTTAATACGCCATTCGAATACCGCTATTATCGTTTAAAGTCATATTTGTATTATTTATGTTTCTAATTGTCAAAATATTAAGCATGCTGCTACAAAAATTTTGTAAAACTGTTTGCCGTTTTTATTCCAACTATTTATTATTGTATTTTAATTAAAACCGAAAATAAAATTAAAAATAATAAATATATACTTACATATATGTTTATGACATATAGGAGAATAATTAAAAAGAAAAAAATATATTTGTTCTTATTCTCTCTAATGATGCAAAATACAAAAAAAGAAATGAAATTGTTGTATTAAGTAACAAAAAAAACTTACAAAAATATTTTAAAAAAGTAAATTTACTTAAGCTGAAAAAAGAAATTCATTTAAACAATGTTTACAGAAAAAATATATATAAAAATTTAAAAAAAAAAACATACAAAATCTATAGAAGATCCTTTAAAAATGTTACACATTTATTGATTATGAACTATGAACAAATTTAGCAGTAAAAATATGATTACCAAAATATATACTTACTTGCAAACCAAAAAACAAAAATTTAAATTTAAATAACAAAAATATTAGAAAATTTTAAAATGTTATGTAAATTATTTATTATTAATGAATAATATTGAAACTGTATAATTAAAATGTATAATTTTTATGTAAAATTATATAATTAAAAAAAGACACAAAATAAAAGCAAATATTTCAACAAAGTTAAACTTTACACGTGATTTAAATACAAATATCATCAGTTATACTTGAGAGAAAAAATAAAAATATTATATTTTTTCTTTTTTGATAGTTTAAAATTTGATTTTAATTTTAATTAACAACATATATAAAACGTTTATATTTATTATTAAAATTAAAAGAAATGCCACATCATAATGTGAGTTACTTAATAGTTTAGCTTAATTTAATCGAAAGAAAAACAATTTTTTTTTTTTTTTAAATTATTTTAAAAATTTGCTTTTATTTTTTACTATACAAAGGGCAAATACAATAGTAAAGTAAGCATAAAATAATACAATATTGTAAACACAATAGAGACAAGTAATTCGGTGTATAATGTAAATTCAAAAAATTAATTACGTATGTATGTAAGTATATGCATGAGAAACTGAATGCAAATTTATAAAACCTTTTTTTTTGTTGTTTCTTTCTAGCCTACTATCTTGTTTATAACTTCATACTTGTTCCCATTGTTTTATTTGAAATGTTTTTGTTTTTTTTTTTTAATTTCTGAAAAATTTATTTCCAAAACATGTATATTTTGCTATACACTATATAAATCAATTTTTGTTTATTCTTTTCTTATATTTGAAAAGTCATTTTTTGAGATTCACGTTTGCAAAATTCTCACTGGGGCTTAATTTAATGTCAATGGTTATTCTGATTAGTGTTGTATAAAGTTAAGTCACCAAACTTGTAACGACTAACTTTCAAGTACAGATATTTTTTATTTTTAAATTTTCAGCTACAAAAAGTAACAGTCATGTTCAATATTAAATTTTTACATTAAAATTTGAACTAATCCTTGGCAGACCAAGCATCATTTCCTTCAAAAAAGAAAATTTTAAAAACTTAATTTCGGCTTACTTTTTACAGTTGTTATTACATCAGATAACAAACAGTAATAAGCTTAAAATTTCGATTTAATATGACAGATTTTACGAGTTTGCGAGGGTTATTTCCCATAAAAATTGAAAAATTTATAGAGAACAAAATGATTTCACGGCGGTGAAATAGCGTGTTTAATGAAATTTCCATATTAAACGAAAAAAACCTAAAAATATAAAACTAACATGTATTTTTTGATGCTGGATTCAAACCCATATCAAGATTTCTGGCCAAAGATTATCTTATCTTGTTATATAACTTCAAAAATAGCATAAAAACTGTGCTATATGCACTTTTAGGTAAGGATGGCTCAAAATCCTGACAAGTTAGCGTAATTCGGGTGCCGGATTTGGACTCAGCATCAAAGAATACATCTATTCTTGTTTTTGTTTGTTGGTTTTATATTTTTAGGTATTTCTCGTTTACAATGTAAAAATGTAAATGTAAACGGCCGTATAGATTATTTTAATTTTTGGATCTCTGTATCCAGAATACCCAAAAGAACAAATATCTGCAAGAATTTCAACTGAGCACGCATGTTTGAAACGAACGCGCTATTTCACAGCCGTGATTTAGCTAGGTTACCTATTGTAGTGCCACAAAAAAAGTTTTGGAGAACTTTAAATTGTAGTTTTGTTTTTAGTGTAAACTTTCAAACATAAATTTTTTAGTAATATGAGCTTTAGTATTTTAAAGAAACAATTTTTTGGTGGCTTATTTTTCTTAAGTGTAGTTATCAGATTGCACTTTCACAATGGTTTCAAGTGTTTTATTTTTACAACTCGTAGCTTAGATATATTTTCGTTACATATATTGTTCATTTTATTCTCAATTTCAATATACATGCATACATATATATTTTTCAATATTACGTTAAGCAAATTCCAAATAGAAATTTTAATATTATTTTTTAATATATATATATATAAATATATGAAATATTCAAAAGAAATATTAAGAACAATAATAGTTATTACAATATTTATTCGTAAAATATTATTAAAGAGATACTTAAAGAAAATATAACCCTTAGATCTACAGTAAATATATGAATAAAAAATAATATATTAAAACAAATACATCTGACATAATAATTTCAAATAAACCGACTGTAGGCTTAAGCTAAATGAAAGGAAAAACTAAATAAAAAGATTGAATAGTAAAGTTGAGCAAACAATAATGAATACTTAATGAAAACGAAAAAAGAAGTAAAACAAAAAGTATATTTATTAGATGTTTTTTGTCTTGTATAAATATTAAAAAAATAGCAAAATAACATAAATTAAATTTCAAAAAGCAAAAACAATAAAAAAAAACAGCATATTTATGTAATATAGCATATAATAAAAATAAAAAAAAAAATAAATAACTTTGATTTTCAGACCGAACAGAAGATAACAACTCAAAATTGCGAAAAAAAAGTTTCAGATGAAGTACATATAAATAAATACAAAAACAACAAAAGTATAAATGTGTAATATAAAAGAAATAATTAATTATTTATAAAGAAATTTAAAGAGAAATAAAAAAAAAAAACAAAAACTATACAGCTACAACAGAACACAAAACATATATTATACATATTAATAAAAAACTATATATAAACTAACTATATACACAAGCATATTATTAAAAATTTAAAAATTAAAAAATGAGCTAAACAATGTTGATTATTAATTTGATGAAAATATGAACAAAGAATTCAATAAAACAGAAGCAAACACAAATTTTATTTTTTGTCTTATTTCCATTTCTACGTTTTAGTTTTATAGACTCTCTTACCCTAGAGATTAACTAACATTTATTTTCGCTTCGGTATGGAAAATTTTTTCAAAAAAGTTATAATAAACTTTAGCTTAGGTTTTCTAATTACCTTTAACTTGATAAACAAAATAACATAATTTTCTATTATGATTTTTCCCCAGCATAGTGATGGTCGCACAGCACAACCGCAAATATTCATATATGTTTTAAGGATAAAAAATAAAAGATAATATTCCGCAATTTATAAAATAGAGCTATCGGTTACAAATCGAAACATATTATTTTTTTCCATATACACTTTAGCATCGAAAAAAGATATGGATCCTGATCGAAAACATAATCACGAACGGAAAAATTGTTCTTCATTGGCTCTAGCATAGTGTACTTGATATTATTGGGTTGAATGGCTTTTATTTTTTTAAACATTACAGCCAGAAATTGTATAAAATCGCTTTCTGTAGATCCGGAAAAGCGCTATACATAAGTATTTCACGATCATTTACGTTTGCACAGATAGCAACAATTCTGTGTTATAGACTAATCGAACCAACATTTCAACTAAACAAATCAAATGATAGGAGCTCATTTCAGCATACGCATATTATGGTTGCAGTAACAAGACTGCAAAAACCGGTTATTCATTGGTTAAGCTATGACTATAATAGGTCTGGAAATGGAATGCCCTAATAAAATAAATATATAGAGTCTAATTGGTTTTGTTGCGAACACGATTAAAGTTTTTTTTTTACAAAATTCAGTTAAATATCATTTATTATTATTTATTTAAATAAAATGTTGCTGAAAGATTTAAACTTAAACAAATGTTAAGATCATTGCCGAATGCTTTATATAATTTACTCATCGTTATCCATTTCAATAACATTGACCAATATGACAGAGTCTTGTTCATTAATAAAAAGAAAAGAGAAACTAAACAACTCAACTCAGTTTTCTATCAAATAGTACAACCCTTATAAATGTTTTTGTATGAAGCAAACTTTAGGAGAAAAAAACCGAATGTTGCACTTATCATAAAAATATAAACATTCATTTAACTAGTAAAATGCACAACTCTCTCTTTAAAAACAACTGGTAGGATACAGTTTACACTCTTATAGGAAACAAAAAAATCGAGTAATCGACTTAAATGTAGAAATTCATGTCAGATACCAAAAACCAAACCCATCAACAAAAATTCCAAGTTTACCATAACATAATGGCAAAAGTTAAATGCGAATATCGTAAGCGATTCTAGGAAAATTTTATACATATGACAAAATATGAAATTAAATATTACATAACGTAACCATCTATAAATATTAATCATCTCAGCACCGCATAGTTGTTGTAATAGAATGAATGACATTTATACAAACTTGCACCAAAACTCAATATGCATATTCGTACATACATATAAATAACGCTACTAAGTATAAACCCTTGGGAATTTTTGATTGAGAAATCTTCTTTTTTTTAGAAAAGAAAAAAGTTAAAGTACATAGTTGCAAACAAAAAAACAAATTGGGTACAAACTCATATTGTCGCGAAAAATTTTATAAACTCATCATTATAGGTGCAGAGGCAACATAGAATGAAGCACAATGAGTAGTTGAAAAATCCACTTAAGTACTAAAATTATTAGTTTATATAGCCTAATAATTCACGAGTTTTAATTATAAATTTAGTTTCCAGATCATGAATAAAAAGGACAGCTAAAAATGCATACACTTTTTTTATAATTTTTATTTTTATCATATATTCAAAATAAAAATCATTCATAAACAAAACTTATGTATCTGATATATTCTGTATTGTATACTTAAGTATTATATTGAAAATTTGTTGATTAAACAAACGTATAATCTCTTCTAACAAATGATTATATTTCTAACAAAATGAATTAGAACAAAGAAACTGTTAACTTTTATTACTATATTATAATTGAATTTAAATTAAATACTGTATTAAAACTGAATTTAATAATGAACATCTGTAGTTAAATTAATACAAAATTTATATAAGTTAAAATAAAAATGTTTGAAACTAAAATGGATAGTAATGGTACATATATTCAAATCAGTAAAGGTAAGTATTCTGAAGGCACACAACTAAGCCATTTATTAGGGAAAAATTGGAGGAAGTCCGAAAATTTTTCTGATTTTTCGACTAAAATGAAAAGTACGAATATTTCGGATAAATGATGCTGAGATTTTCTTTAGAACGCTTTGAGCCCTTTTCGGAACTTTAAGCAGAACTCGGTGATTAAAATTAAAAATGTTACTAGAATTTTCTGTAGAACTCTTTGAGCGCAATCCAGAACTCCAATGAGAACTCCTCTTCGATAAAATTTTCATTTTCGGATACTGCAGAAAAAAAACGAAATTTTTTCTGATTTTTCGATAAAATAAAAAATTTAAATATTTTGGGAAAATGATTTTAGGATTCTCTTTAGAACTCTTCGAACACTATCCAGATCTGCGATCAGAACTTTTTTGTACAAGAAATCTTTTTCTAAAAAACTTCTGAAAAATAAAAAATTTTTACCTCAAAGAATAAATAAAAAATTAAAAAAAATATATAAGTATATAAAGAACTATAAAACTCTTTCTTTTGAGCTCAAAAATGTTATCAAAACTCCTCTACGTGAAAAACAAGGCGATGAGCAAATACGGTCCGATTTTTGGTCAAATTTCACAGAAATATTTCGAATTTTGTGAAAGATCTCCAGAACTATTCTCAACGGATCCAGAACTTTAAAATAACTTTCGGTTTTCGAAAATTCCGGAACCAACTACACATTAGTGAAAATATAATATTTGTAACGTCGCACCCGTTACCATCATTTTTGAAATTGAATTTTTTTATGAATACTTCTAATTGTTGACAAGATCGGAATAATTGATACTTATAAAATAAAGAATCCTTTCTAGCGTATTTATCCACATTCTACTTTTAATTTGAAAAAATGGCCTGAGACTTTCGCACCTATTACTATGGAAATGTCCATAGATAAAATAAGAATTCAATTTATGGAAAATTCTCTTACCTTACCTCTTTTTTTTAGGTTACACTTCGACTCCTTGAAAAATTCATGTAAAACAGCTTCGACACTATAGCACTTGCGAATGATTTCACCCAAAAGAACGACTACTCACCAAAATTTAAGAAAAAATTCAATATCTTCAAAATAGTGGCCTTAATTTAGAAGTTTTCTATACCAATATTGTATCTTGTTAAAATATTATTCAGACAGCATCATTTAAAAATCGTTCCAGGTGTTCCCAACTTATGCTGGTTTCCATAAAAGATATCAGCAACCTCTGATGTCCATATCTCGAAAAATAAATCTGAGCAACCAGTTAAACAAAGAATTTATTTTTTATCTCTAAAGCCCTATAACCCCATCTACAAAAAATGTTTTAGGTTTGCATAATTTTCGCGCCATAAGAAAAAACCTTTTTCCTGAATTTATGGAAATTTTCTTTCTCGCCAATTTTTCGAGCAATCTGTGAGCAATCGGCTAACTAAAAGTCTACACAAAATTTGGCACAAACACAAACTCGATTCAGACAAAATATTTACCCGACTATTAGCTCTGTGGTCTGAACCATGATAATGATATGAAAAAAAAAATTAAATTTGTATAAAAATTATTTCGTGGAACGTTTTCCTTCAAGGGAAAATGCTCGTAATATTCATTTGGGTTGCTTGCATAAAACCTCGGTCTGGCAGCACTTTTAAAATGTTAATAATTCAGATTGACCGTGTAAAAAGCTCTTATGTCTGACAGCTGACTGTATTTTTTCGGCGATAAATTGAACTGCAATTTTTGTTGCGATTATTTTTGCACTGCGTAAAATAATTGTACATTTTGTGAATTTATCTTACTAGATACCATGTCAGAACTAAGAAGGAAAGTAATTCAGTTATATAAGCATGTAAGTAAAAAACAAATCCAGTTTACGGGTAAAATAAACTTTGTCCGATTATTGCCCAACATTTTTAAGGGGTAAAAGTGCTATAGGAAGGTCCGGATGTATATACGCAAAAGTTGGGAACTCTACGAGGCATTTGTCACAGTTGTAATATTTCTAAATTTCAGGAATATCATCATTGAATCATGACAAAATTTACTCATGAATCTATGCCACATATTAAAAACTTTTTACACCGATTGTAAACTTTTTCCTACCTTTCATATTTTGCCAATCCATCTAGCAGTATATCCCGATCTTCCGATAGCTATATCTCTTAAAGTAGATCACGCCAACTCGATTATACGTTAACTGGAATTCAGCTGTAAAATTTATATGAAAGTGAAACATGTTATACCTATATCGAACATTTTTTTTCCAACCACACAGTTGATTTATTTGAGCAAGGACTATCCCGGTCCAGGCGGACCAGAAAAACTGCGTAAGCAATGTCATGATGCATTCAAGAGTAACAAAGACATTACAGATCCAAGGAAAATAACAGCAATGTTAGCTCAAGGTCGTTATGTTGCCAAAGAAATCGAAGCTTTGTATTCGCTTAAAAAATACAGGGCATTGAAGCAGCGCTACTATGACTAAAGAAAAAAAAAACAAGAAAATAAAACGAACATGCAGACGAGAGTCTTTAAAAATATTATATAATTACACTGACAATGAATGCAACGAATCGGATGAAACTCAAATTTTTAATGTTAGCGTTAAAATGTGTTATTATTTTTTGTATAATAATTTTTGAAACAAATTGTGTTCTTGAGAATCAAAGTTGATCCAATTAAAATAGTACTAGTCAAACTAAAGTACATATTTCATATATCAAATAAAATGTCATTTGACGCACTTTCTTTTCTATACAAGTAATTAAAAGCATTTAACAGTATAACAACTTTGGAATAAATTGAATTCAGTAATTTTTTCGAACATACGTATGCATAATTTAACTCTGATTCTTATAGTAAACACAATAATTTTAGTTTGTAACGTTTGTTTTGTATTTAGGCTGATTTACGACAAGAATTAAATTCTTATTGCTTTAAAAACGAAATATGTGTTATAATTTCAGTATTTTGTACATATGCAAATGCGACGTGTCAAAATTGTAGAAAGATAAGTTTCGTCGACCTTTCGTAGAAGAGCTCAAAGTGGTTTTTAGTCACAGTATGCAAAACGCTGGCTTCAAATTAATGAGCGTTATCAAGAATTTGTCTCTCTATCGAGAATATGCTCCCTTTTCAAGAGGGTGCATTTGGAATCTTTTACTTTTTTTTCCAATTTTCAACACAATTTATGAAAAAATTGATAAAAATCATAAGATTTAAATTTTCTACTCAGTGGGAAATTTGAACATGTTTTCTGGCCAAAAGTACAAAAATAAAGATATTGAGCTGAAATCTCGTGGAAATTTTTCTAGGAGTATAGAGAACATCACATTTTAAAATTGGTCAAATTAGACAACTGTCATGCCTTTTTTTCAACCTCTTTTCAAAGAAATTATTATAAAACATTTTTTATTAAAATTTGGTATATTCATATTTTCTAAGTATAAACATACACACAAATGTACATATATGAACAATAACAGTAAATTTACTGAGATCTAAAAGCATACTATGTTATAAACTAATTTTTTCAAACATTAAATTCA
The DNA here is from genome assembly GCA_951812925.1 of Calliopum simillimum. Classification (NCBI taxonomy): domain Eukaryota; kingdom Metazoa; phylum Arthropoda; class Insecta; order Diptera; family Lauxaniidae; genus Calliopum; species Calliopum simillimum. The sequence continues at coordinate 35,185,181 of OX638369.1, forward strand.
TGAGTAAGATAGATAATAAAAGCTCGAAATTTTCCAATATATTCTCGAACTTTGCGTCTTTTAACGTACAAATATCATTAGTTTCTGCTTCATCTTCATTTTCTATTAGTTTGCTTGAACTATCTTCCTTATTATTTTCAACGCACTTTAATAAATTTATGACTTCTAGTAGAGCTCGCTTTCGTTCATTTATCTGTTTACTTAAAGAAATGCTGAAGATGACGGGATCTGAAGTATTCTAAGTTCTATGAAAAACGAAAGATTTATTGTTTTGTCACATTTGCGAGAGTGATGCAGTCTATCTAATTAAAAAATTTTATTTCGACACTCATCTGCGTCTTTTCCAAAGTATCCTACCGGAAGTACCATATTTTGAATAATTTCCTTAGAATGAATAAGGATACCAGGGATACAAAACAAATTTTTTCAAAGTATTGCAAATTTATTAGATATTGACATGATATACGGGTGGTTTTTCCCCATTTTTCTTTCAAATATTTGCAAAAGGCTTTAAACTTTTCACCTAAATATTCCACAAACGAGTTCGATCTATCACCTTTATTCAAGAGATTTATCAAATGATTTAAAACTGCTGAGTCTTTGCCTTCATCGGCTCTCTAGATATCGAATAAGTCTGCATTTCGTATTGAGAAGTTGTCTGAGAAAATGTCGATTATCAAAAAATTGCAAAAAGGCGCAAAAAAAATTTTTTACAGAAGAGCTCAAAATTGGTTGCTCTACATATTTATATAAGTTAGAAAGAGGCCTAGGCTTGGCTGTGTTTTTCCGGGTGCACCAAAACTTAAATTTAAAAAAGAATTTTACGATTTGAAGCTCACTGAAGAAAACGTAAATTTCTTTAAAACTACTTTATGAAAAGACAAATTTTTTTATATACGGAGTAACTACTTTCTATTAGTTCCCGTTTCCATTTTTAATATTTTTAATTAGCTTAGAATTATGAGGAATATTAACTTTTTAATACATGCGAATTTTTTGAGCGAGAACAACAAAATTTTTATTTTTTCAGAAGAAGAAACTTTGATACTTGCGTAGCTGAAGGATAAAAACTTTAAGAAAAAACTAAGTATGGGGATTTTCTCTCGCAAGTATTCATATTTAAATAGCATACCCAAAGCTTTATTTTTAAAGTGTTTAAAATTCGACTTTTGGCCAACAAACAGGGCAAAATTTCCCACAGTGCAGTGAAAAGAGGTACACAATTTGCTGGCACCACTGCTTTGACAGCTTAAGACAAATGTTAACATTTAAATTTTATTAAACTGTCAGTAAAAATCGCGATATTTTCCAAATCATCCTCTATCGAAATTGCAATTGAGGATAATTTGGAAAATATCGCGATTTTTACTGACAGTTTGAATGCTTGCATTCTTCTTAAAAAAGAGTTTTCTGAAAATTTCCTTGTTTTTGAAATTATGAATCTCATTAAAAACTCCTCTATTAAAAATATTCACTTTATCTGGGTTCCCAGCCATGTTGGTATCTCATTTAATGAGAATGTTGATTATATGGCTAAAGCTGCTGTTGACAATGGCGCTCCCCTTAGACTAAGACTATCTGCTAAAGATGCTATATCTTTTATTGCTAATTCTTTATGGATTGAATGGAATGCTGATTTCATTGATGTCTCTAGGACTAAGGGAAAATTTTTTCACAGCATTTTCCCTAATATCTCAACTAAACCGTGGTATCATCGAGCTGTTCTTGATCCACAGGACTTAAAAGCTATAAACAGATTGCTTGCTGGACATGCCTATGACAAAAAATATCTTCATCTGATAAGGGCTATTGATTCAGATCTTTGTGACTGTTGTAATGTTGTTGAGGATTCGCAGCACTTGATTTTTGATTGCTCCAAGTTTAATAATATTCGATCTAAATTTAACTTTTTCTCTGATTTCTCCAATCTCTCTGATCTTCTACGCACACAAGACTTGAACTTATACACTTATTTAATCAAATTCATTAAAGAAGCCAATATTCTTGATTTAATTTAACTTTACTTTTTAATATTATTTTGTTTACTTTTAAACTTTTACGAAGCTTCTCTTTTTCTATAAATCCTATTCCTATTACTTGCATTGATATTAAATTATTGGAATCATATCTTCGATACAACCTGTTATTTTGGATACACCCTGGTCTTTTGGATTTTAACCACTAATTCAAATTCCACCTGATATTTTGGATACTTCCTGATAAATTGGATACAACCTAATGTTTTGGATACAACCTGGCGATATGATCATTTATGTTCAGCCAACCTAAATCAACAATCAAAAAAAAAAAAAATTTTTTATTAAAAACAACTGAAATAAAATAAAATTACAAAATTGGTGACGGTCTACGAGTTCGGCCAAATAGCTATTGGACTAACGTTAGTCAAAAACTAGTAGGGGTGTTACCTGGGGCTTTGCCAAACAAAAAAAAACAAAACCTTCACTGCAGTATTTTGAAAATTTTGCTTCTATGGGAGGTGCCACAACCTCTTTTCCGAATTGACATAGTTTTTGCTCAGATCTTGCACTTACTGCTCTCAGTGTCTGAGTGAAATTTAGTAGAATTATCTCAGAAAACGTTTTCAGTATAGCATTTTGATTCAAAATTTTTGAAGCTTGTGCCATGCTCTCTTGTCCGAGTTCGCCTAGTTTTTGCTCAGAGCTTGTATTTATAGTTTCTAGTGTTTGAGTGAAATTAAGTTAGATTATCTCATAAAAAGTTTTCAGTATAGCATTTTGAAACTTTTGGTTTTATGAGAGGTGCCACACACTTTTGTCCGAGTTCTCTTAGTTTTTGATCAGAGCTTTCGCTTACCGTCCCTAGTATTTATGTGTATTTTGGTTGCGTTGTCGTGAAAAATATTACTAAAGTTGCATTTTGAATACATTTTTTGTATGGGCGGAAGGCGTGTCCGTTGACCGATTTTGCTCATTTTTAATCCGACAAACTAACTTTGACAACGGATGCGGTGAACCAAATTTGAGGCCTAACCTTTACTTCGTTGATGAAGCAAAAGCACATATCCTGAGTCGATAAAAACACAAGTTATTTGCTTTTGATTTTTTAACAAAGTGAGGGTTAGGCCACTATTTCACTCATAGCCTCATTTCATCGAATTATCTTGCTCCCAAAAAATATTAAAATGATTTCAACAGATAGAAAAACACGCGGACATGGCTTTATCGACTCAGAAGTTGACGCTGAGTATACATACTTTTCCATACCTGCCATGTCTCCTTCTCCGCGTTACAAACGGAAGCACAAAGTGAAGGGTGTAGGGTTTCAAAAAAGTGACGTAGTCAAAAGTAACAATGCTTTATTCTCATTAATAAATTTAAGTCAAACTTACTTTGGTGGCACCTCATATTTCTTTTTGTTTTATCAAAATATATTGTAATATATTTAAGATATATCGATACCTTAGAGCGCTACAGTCCTATCTCCATTTTTCCAATTGTTGGGAAATGCAAAAAGAAGATTTCAAACAGTGGTTATTTAGAATCGGCTGCTATTTTGATATAGCGATAAATGCAATAATTTTATCCATGGTATATTTTAACATAATTTAATATTTTTAGCCAATTTTATTAATTTCTAACGAAATCCCAGCCAATTTATAGTATGTCATTACTTTTGCCCTTATATAAAATTCCACTACTATTCAAAAAAACGACGTATTTAGTACATTTTTTGAATTTTTTCCACTAAAATGTCGTAAAAAGTCATGAAACGCGTAGAAAACACGAAAAAAACGAATTTTTTTTTTTTTTTTTTTTAATTTTTGGTTCCAACAAACAAGAGTGGAGCCTTGGGTGTAACCAAATTTGTTCACCAAAATGTCCCAAAAAGTCATGAAACGCGAAGAAAACGCGAAAAAACGAAGAATTGTTTTTAAAAATATGACTTATTTGAATATTCAGTGGAGATAGGACAGTAGCGCTCTTGAAAAAATTACAGTTTGGAGATAGGATTTTTCTTAATTATCGAATATTTTGGTATTTTAGGGGTATTTTGACATCACACAGTTTTCCACACGGTAAAGAAGCCCACAATGATGCCATAACTGCAAAAATCTCAAAATCGCAAAATGTGGAGATAGGACTATAGCGCTCTAAGGTATCGATATATTTTAATAATCCTAATAAAGAATATGCTATCAAAATGAATCGGTCGGATATAGTTTCGGCGATTTCAGAATATCCGGATATACAATAGTATTTAGAAAAACTGGTATTAGTTGGAAACCTTTGAAACAGAAAAGAAGAAATTGTGGAGCAATCTATATATATAAAAATGAAATGGTGTCCGTATGTAGCTTATGAACGCGGAAACTACAAGGCCGATTTACATAATTTTTTTTTTAAATTGTTTGTTATGGTCTGTAGAAGGTTCTTAAGGGGGTGGGATGCCACTGAGGGGAACGGGGGTTGCACCCCCCATACGAAAAAAATACAAAAAATGCTTTATCTGTACAGTTATACAAGCTATGATTATGAAAGTTGATGAACTTACGCATAATGTACATATCTACCATTGACCATGCAAAACTTTGGGAATATTGGGTGTAGGAGAATTGCATCCACTTTTCAAAAATACACAAAATGCTATATTTCTTCACATATCGCAGATATCGTTATAAACTTGGTACATACATGAATATTCTATCTACCATTTACTTTGAAAAACTTGGGCGGGGGGGGTGAGAAGGGTGAGTTGCACCCTTTATACAAAAAATATATAAAAGGCTATATCTCTTTATCTATGGGAGCTATGATTACAAAAGTTAATACATGGATCTTTAAAAACCTTGGTGATTGGAAGAGAGGGACGATGGAGATGGATGGGACTTCGTACGTAAAGGCATCGGGAATGGGCGAACGAAGTCGCAACCAGGCCAGCTAGTAATATATATTTTTGTAAAAAATTTTAATTTATTTTAAATTCGTTTTACAATATACACTTTTCATACTTAAAATCTAAAATAAAAAAAGCTTACTTACAAAAAAAAAAGACATAAATGCTAATTTTACGAAACCTACAAAACATATGCATGCAACTTATTAATTGCAAGCCTATCACAAAAGTATTCATCATCATTTTTGCTGTTATTTTTTTTGTTTAAACATATTAATTAAAAACTAATAAAGCGTCATCTTAAAATTACAAAAATAAAACTAAAACAATAAAAACTATGATTAACCAAACTCAAACCCCAACACATCATCCAGCCCATAATCGAATAACCGAAAGTCTTCCATATAGATTTCATACAGACGCCTTATTGCGCTTATAGGCAGAGGATCAAAATATGAACGCAAATGACTTCGCGTACTTGAGGGTTTATGTCCAGTGGGGAATGTCAGATTCTTTTCACCAGTTAAGTAGAGAGCCAAAGCAGAGTCATCGAGTAAGGTTTCATATTTGCCTGAAGAAAGAAAAGAACAAAAAAAAATGTGTTAATTAGCAAGAACATAGATGGTTTGTTCGAAATATATAGAACTGTGTCACGCGGTCACAAATAGCGTTTGAAAATTATTAAACAATAACTTAATATGTATAAAGAAATTTTATCAAGTTTCATTGGTCTGAAATTATACCAGAGTGAGTTATAAAAGATTATACTTGTAAACATTTTGATTCGTTTAATATTAAAATCACAAAAAAGTAAACGTTTCAAATGTTACAATCGAATACGTTATTAACCTTAAGGCAACAATCTACATTAGATTTTATATGTAAAGGATATCTCATAATTCACTCAAGATTCGAATTATAGAAAACACATTTTTATTCAAATGTATTTTTTTTACTTGAGCATAAAGTACATAGGATTGGGTTATGTATGGAATAACACATCGAGCAGATGACCTCCACGGCTTAGCTGGCACATACGCAGACTTTTGTCGAAGTTTTCCATGACCAGGTTTCATAAATGCATTTCCTCCTTTCATAAACTGTCACCTGTCAAAATATTTTCTTTTTTGGGTTGGCAACACTTTACCATACAATTGACATTTAATTCAAATCTGGCATGAATTATTGCACTCTTTTATCTAAATTTTCCATGACCATTTTGTATAAACGTGGCTGAATTCCGTTGATGCAGCGTTGAGTCTCCTCCTTCAATATTTTTACTATCCGTTAATTGTCAGCTGTCAAACTGTTTTCTTTTTTGGTTGGCAACACTTGACCACACAAATGGCGGCAAATTCAAATCTTGCGTGAATTATGGGACATCCTATCATTAGGATCTTGTTGTCAAAATTTTTTTCAAACTTACCTATTACATTGTACTTCATAACACATGGATTACACAGCTGTGAGATCGGTTCCCAGTGCTCATTGTACGTTTGATTGCTAACACTCACTTCTGGCGTTAGCAAATACTGTACGAATTCACCAAAGCTAACATCATCACCAAATTCTAGCGAATGATTGGCAGCGTTCGGACGGAAAGATTTAACAATTTGACGGCCAATACGTGATTGAAAATAACGTGCACTTGCGCCATCACCTTCAAGTTTATTTCTGTACGCAGAGAGCAAACGTTCGAATGGATGCCGCACCAGTATGAAACGTGTATACTCAGAAAGAACGTTTGTGCGTTCCTCTGCCGACAGAGAATTGAGTTTCTGAAACATACCAACGGAATGTGCAAGAGAACCAGGAATTAGCAAGGGATCGGTGCCATTTTGCCAACTACCTGTGAGTATCATGAGTACGCGCTTCCAGTTTGTGCAAGCAACCTAAAATTGTACAGAAAAAAAAAATAAAGTTAGAAAAGTTAATAGTTAACCATAAGAATTTGTGAGGCGGCGATTTTTTCAATATGAACCAGTAAGCAACTTTTCATCAGCGTCATTTAATGTGAAATGAGTGGAAACATCATCACACACAAATCATTATATAAATGGGCAACGAAATAGGTTCTGTAACTGTTTCTATGCCTAAAATCATGCAATAAAAAGTTTCACATTATCACGTCTGTAATGTGCATTAGAGCTGCCGTAAAAGAAGGAAGGGAGGGAGGAACCATATCAAGGAGATTATAATTACTTGATAATTTTAATTGTATTACAATTCAGTGATCGCGAACTAACAACGATAAATTAAAGATTAAAAATAATATATATTTTTTTTTTTTAAACAAATTTTGCTGACTACTGTATTTCTGGTTTTTGCATTGATTATAAATCCTATTAGAACGACATGTGTTGAGTTTTGCTCACTTCTAATTGTGTAGCATTTTGATTAATTTTATAAACACTGCGTTTTTTCATTGCTCGTGGTGAGCAGTGAAATATTCGGGTAAAATTTTGTTTATGTATTCAAACTAAACACCGCGAAATTATCAGAAATACTTTAGATACAAGTAAACAATTTGAAAATTCTCAATGTAGTTCTTTTTTCCTCAATATTAAAAAATCAAAAAAAATAAACACGGATTTATTTTTGTTCTCACCTACCAAGATGAATGTATACATTAGGTTGCACTGTGTGATATCATAACTAACCCAATTTAACGATATTATGTGTCATCATCATATCCTGCATAAATTGCCGTTGCTTTCAAAGTTTAAGACATACTCATACAAATATATATGTATAAGGTGTAAATATCTTACACTTATCATGTTTATCAGCAATATTATCAGGCGATTGTTATTAGATTACATTAGGAGTACTTAGACTATGTTGCATTTGGTTTATGAGTAGTATATTGAAATTCACTTTCTCTTTTTTTATTCATTGAAAAATTTGAATCGAACTTTTGTGTACTCGTGAACACTTTCAAAAAAAGTTCATCGACTAATTTTTGAAAAAAGTTTGAAAAACTGAACAATTGAAAAAACCACAACAAACCAGTGTTGCCAAAAAGTGGTAAATTTACCTAAAACGGGTAATTTTCAGCTTCCGAGGTAAAAAAGGTAAGAAAAAACAAAAAGTGGTAAATTTTGCAAGCGGACTTAATTTTTATAACTTCGTTCAATACCTTAAACAGAAGCCCTGTAAGCAAAAAATGGTAATGCTTCTTTAGACACATTACTTGAAATAGCTCACAATTCTAAGTCCAACCTTCAAAGGCTTTTCTTTTGTAGAGCAAAAAGATATAATCAAAAAATGATCACATCAAAAAATATACTTTGGAGGGCGGACATATGGGACCTTTATGTGAAAAAGAAATTGCAACGTTGCGCTATTCTGATGCAAACATAATATGGGACAATTGCCAAAAGTTCTTTCAGGCATTTTTAGAAATGTTTAAAAGACTCGTTTTATGATAAAGAAGGAATTCACTGAAAT